>CAMZMU010000058.1:3357294-3774526 GCA_947311845.1 Poa pratensis | reverse complement strand
CACCATCCCTGCATCAAGGAGGAGTTGGTGATCCAGTCCTTCCACGCCAACGTCCGCAACCCCAAGATGCGCGAGAAGCTGAGCATCCATCGCGTCGAGTCTGCTCGTAAGCTCTGGGAGCTTGCAGATCGGTGCGCTCGAGCTGAAGAAGGAGCCAAGTTCCCCGGGGAGGATGAACCCGAGGACAAGGTCGCTCCAGCCAAGAACAAGAAGCGGGACCCTGGACCCGACAAGCGGATCTTCGTCACCGAGCCTCTTCCGAAGAAGACCAAGCCCGCGCCGACTTCCGAGGAAGAAGGTGAAGGTGATCCCTGGTGCCACATCCATCCAGAAGGCAACCACTTGCTCAAGGACTGCCGCATGCTCAAGAACCTCGCCATCCGGGAGCAACGCCGAGCTGATGGGGTCAGTCAAGACGGTTGCTACAACTGCGGCACTGCCGGGCACATCGCTCGTGACTGTCCCACGGGTCGCCAAGGCGGAGGCGGCCGTGGATGGAACCGAGGCGGTGGCCGCGGGGGCCGTGGAGGAGGACGCGGCGGTCAAGGTGGTCGCGGGTACACACTCCGGAGGCCCCCACGGCGGCAACGGGGAAGCTCCGGCTCCCCAAGGAGGCAACGGCGGCAAGTATCAAGAAGTCACTGGAGTTGTCGGGTGCATCCACGGAGGGTCTTCTCTGCCTCCCTCCAACGGCGCCTGCAAGAGACTTGTCCGGGAGCTGAACGCGGTTGCTTCTGCTCCGTCCAAGCCCCTGGACTGGTCCAGTCAAGTCATCACCTTCGACCCAGAAGACCACCCTGCAAACACTGCCGGGGTGGGACCCTGCCGCTGATCGTGTCGCCCGTCATCCACAACTACAAGGTCACCAAGATGCTGGTCGACGGAGGCTCCAGCCTCAACTTGCTGACGGCGAAGGTCCTGGCTATCCTTCAAATTCCCCTGTCTCGCCTGCAAGACACCGGGTGTTCCAAGGCGTGAACGGAAGTGTTACTCGACCCCTCGGGAAGATCACCCTTCCGGTCACCTTCGGCGACTCCAAGAACTTCCGCACCGAGGAAATCGTCTTCGACATCGCCGACACTCCGCTACCGTACAACGGCATACTTGGCAGACCTGCTCTGGCCAAGTTCATGGCCGTCTCCCACTTCGCCTACAACATGCTGAAGATTCCGGCGCCGTGGGGTGTGATCAAGGTCAAGGCCGACATCGACGATGCTATCTACTGCGTTCACCAGCTGAACCAGACGGTGGCAATCATGGCGGATGTCCCTCAAGGTGTACAGGAGGATGATGATGGGGCTCTCCCCGGGGGCGAAGGGCACCCGGGGGCTCCACATCTACTCCCCCAAGAAGGCGCCATTCCATGGCGATCCGCAGCTGACCAAGAAGGTGGCGCTAACCAGCGACGGAGTTCGCTCCATCACCATCGGCGCCCGCCTCACCGACAAATAGGAAAGCGCGCTCGTCGCCTTCCTTCGGGAAAACTCTGACGTCTTCGCGTGGGAGGCGTCAGGTTTACCCGCGTTCCAAGGGAGGTGATCGAGCACAAACTGGCGGTCAATCCGGGGGCTCGCCCCGTGAAGCAGGTTCTCCGGAACCAAAGCAAGGAAAAGCTGGAATTCATCATCGCCGAGGTGGACAAGTTGATAGAAGCTGGTGTCATCCGGTCGGTTCCCCACCCAAGCTGGGTGGCCAACCCCGTGGTGGTACCGAACCCATGACCTTCAAGTGGAGACTCTGCATCGACTTCACAGACCTGAATAAGGCCTGTCCCAAGGACCCTTTCCCCCTGCCGCGGATCGACATGATCGTGGATTCCACGGCCGGGTGCGAGCTGCTGTGTTTCTTGGACGCCTTCTCGGGTACCACCAGATCATGATGTCGCTCGAGGACCAAGAGAAGACGGCCTTCATCACTCCCAAGGGCTGCTACTGCTACACCCGGATGCCTTTTGGCCTCCGAACGCCGGCGCTACCTTCCAGCGCGCAATGCAAGCATGCCTTGGGTCACAGCTGGGCCGCAACGTTGAAGCGTACATCGACGACATCGTGGTCAAGACCCGGTACAAGGACTCCCTCATCCAAGACCTGCACGAGACCTTCGAGAACCTCCGCCGGGTCAACTTCAAGCTCAACCCCGACAAGTGCGTGTTCGGGGTCCCCTCCGGCAAGCTGCTGGGTTTCCTGGTCTCTCACCGAGGGATCGAGGCGAATCCGGACAAAATCAAGGCAATCGAGCGCATGGAGGCGCCCCGGCGGGTCAAGGACGTACAGCGCCTCAACGGGTGCATCACTGCACTCGGGCGCTTCATCTCAAGGCTTGGGGAGCGGGCCTTACCGTTCTTCAGGCTGCTCAAGAAGTCAGGCCCCGTGGAGTGGACCTCCGAGGCCGAGGAAGCCCTGCAGTCCCTTAAGCGCTACCTCGCCTCGCCACCAATCCTCGTGGCACCAGAAGAGAAGGAGCCCCTACTACTGTACATTGCTGCCACCAACCAGGTGATCAGCGCTGTGCTTGTGGTAGAGCGTGACGCTCCTCCGAAGAAGTCAAGCAAGATCAAGGGCAAGCGACCCGGGAACTCTCTCCCGGGACAACCGTGCAAGAAAAGGCTGCCGGGTGACCAGGGGTCTCACGATCCTGACGTCACTGCAACCTTACCAGACGGTGCGGAGCCCGTCGGGAATGGAGAATCTCCCTCCGACGAGACTTCGCCGGGGGCTACCTCGTCCCCACCCCAAGACGTCGACGTGGAGGAAGCCGAGCCCTCTCAGGACTCGGCGACCCGCAAGGTGCAGCACCCGGTCTACTTCGTCAGCGCAGTGCTGCGCGACGCCCGGGAGCGGTACCCCATGATGCAGAAGCTGCTGCTGGCAATCCTCATTGCCTCCCGCAAGATGAGGCCGTACTTCCAAAGCCATCCCATCACGGTGGTGTCCAAGTACAACCTAAGAAGCCCCCTGGAGAACCCACTTGCCACTGGTCGCATATCATGGTGGGCCATGGAGCTTCAAGGTTTCGGTCTCAAGTTCGAGCACACGGACAACATCAAGAGTCAGGCGCTGGCGGATTTCACGGCCGAGTGGACCGAGACGGCGTTCGACGACCCGGAAGAGGAAACCTGCCTCCCCGGGAAGGAAGATCCTAGCGCCTGGACCATGCACTTCGACGGCTCCTACACCAAGGGGAAAGGAGGTGCTGGGGTTGTCCTAACCTCACCAACCGGGGACCGGCTGAAGTACGTCGTCCAGATGCACTACCAAGGGAACATCTCCAACAACACGGCGGAGTACGAGGGCCTGCTCGCAGGACTTCGTGCTGCCATCGGCCTCGGCATCAACAAGATCGTCGTCAAGGGTGACTCTCAGTTAGTCATCAAACAAGTGAACAAGGAGTACGCGTGCCCTCAGATGGCACCATACGTTGAAGAGGTCTGGAAGCTGCAGCGGCGCTTCGACAACTTCCGGGCTGTGTACGTCCCACGGGGAGAAAACACGGCCGCGGATGAGCTATCGCAGGTGGCGTCCAAGCAAGAACCAGTGCCTCCCGGGATCTACATCGAGGTCCTCAGGCGACCTTCGATCCACCCGAGAGGCTCGCGACAAGATCTGCGCCGGGGGCTGGCGACCCTTCTACCTCGACAACACGGGTAGCCAGCCCAGAAGCTCAAGACCCGGCAGCCCCTCCAGCGGAGGAAGCTATGCTTTCTTTCCGTCGGATGGTGCTACCGGTGGAAGGAACCCACCCACCCTGGGCCCGGGACATCGTCAAGTACATCATGGAGCACGCCCTCCCGGAGGACGATCACGACGCCGAGCGGGTGGCTCGTCAAGCCAAGCTCTACGTCATGATCGACGGCGAGCTCTACCGGCGACGGGACAACGGAGTCAAGCTCCGCTGCATCCCTCAAGAACAAGGCCAAGTACTGCTACGGGACATCCACGAGGGCACATGTTCAAGTCATGTGGCATCAAGATCACTGGCGGGTAAAGTTTTCGTCACGGGTTCTACTGGCCAACAGTCCTCAGTGATGCGAGCAGCTAGTCAAGACCTGTGAAGCCTGCCAGTACTATGCGAAGAACATACATCAGCCGGCGCAAGCTCTGCAGCCAATTCCAATCTCCTGGCCGTTCGCGGTCTGGGGCTGGACATCGTGGGGAAGATACCGAAGTCTGTCGGGGGCCATGAATACCTTTTCGTGGCCATCGACAAGTTCACAAAGTGGGTGGAAGTGATGCCAGTACCAAGACAGACAGCTCAAGCAGCCATCAAGTTCATTGAAGGGATCGTGTACCGCTTCGGAGTACCCAACAGAATCATAACGGACAATGGCTCTCAGTTCACAAGCCGATCCTTCCTCAACTTCTGTGAAGAGCTGGGAATCAAGGTGTGTTTTGCCTCGGTGTCCTACCCAAGGTGCAATGGGCAAGTGGAGCGAGCCAATGCGGAGGTCCTAAAGGGTTTGAAGACCAAGGCCTTTGACAAGTTAGAAGACAAGGGCAAGAACTGGATTGAGCATCTACCAAGTGTCTTGTGGTCCCTCAGAACCACACCAAGCAGAGCCACTCAAGAAACACCATTCTTCCTTGTCTATGGAGCAGAAGCCGTCTTGCCAACAGAGCTCAGGCATGGATCCCCCCGGGTACTTGCCTATGATGAAGACGCACAAGCTGAGAGGAGGATTGATGACATCAACTTCCTGGAAGAGGTGCGGTGCGAGCTTCCTTACGATCTGCTCGATACCAGCAAGGGCTCCGCCGCTATCATGATCGCCATATCCGTTCACGGGTACTGGAACCCGGAGACCTGGTTCTCCGCAAGAAGCAGAAGCTTGATAACATGAACAAGCTGTCGTCCAAGTGGGAAGGACCTTATCGGGTGACGCATACCCTGAGACCCGGAGCTGTTTATCTGGAGGACGAGAAAGGCAGGCCGGAGGGCAACGCCTGGAACATCGAGAATCTCCGGAAATTCTACCCCTGAATACGAACATGAATCGCAGATAGTTCGAGTCAACTAAGCACGCCCAAGGGGCTAGTGTTCTGTATAAGGGTGTAAGAATCGTCGCCAAGGAATAAAAGATAAGTTTTTCAATTCCGTGAGCCTCTCTTGTTGTCGTGAAGTGTGTTATCCGTAACAACCCCCAAGCAGGGGGCTGACATGGTGCCGGTGGCTGACAGGTCGAGCGCGAGTAGCCTATCAGTAGGCGCTGCCACCTGATCGTGCCGTACTGCCGCGGTAAGAAGTGGAACGGGCAGTGCTGTGTTTTAAAGAACATAAACACAGAAATGCACATTCAACTTTGCTTGCGGGTTGCTCCGGATGAAACACTTTCACGACATGTAAGGGAGGGTCCATTCTTTTCCTACTGAAAGTGTGTTATGTGTAGCGCCTCTCGGGACAGGAATGGATGCTGAAGAGCGGCTCAGGAGCTGGATACCCGGGAAGGACAGAGCAGATCAAGAGCACGGCAAAAACCACCAACCTGCGCATGCTTGACAGTTGATGAGAACCTTTGCGGGGGTAATGCGTCCTCCCCGGCGAACGGTCAGATTTCCCTTCTGGCCTAGTACCCGTGGCTGTGGAGTGGACTCCCGGAAGGCATAGTGCTCTTAGGGGTGCTGCTACCGGTACAGGCTGTTAGAGTACTTGTCACCTAAGAGATCTCCTCTGAAAACTTGACGGCGCGTTAGTGCAAGGGGAGGTTTGGGAAATGACCCCGGGAGTTGAGCCCTAGGATTGCATTCATCTGAACTTACATTCTGAATTTACAATTCTGAATTACATTCAGTCGAAGCTTTCCCTGGATACATATCTAGCCTATGCTACTAAGGCCAGCTCAGAGCTCCTGGCTGCGCAGATCTGTCTTCTGTTTTATTGCCTGTCGGGTGCATTCTTTTCTTCTGGGACGCCTAGATGAAAAGATAACACGCGTGCAGGATCTTGTCAGGCGCGTCGAAGAGCTCGACCCCCTTCTGCCGACCAGGGCGCTCCAGGGCCAAAGAGATGGAAGATTCCGTCCGCCAGTTCGCCTACGGACTGACTCTCGGCCTACAAAAAGCAGTCCAGGTCAAGATCGAGGTCGTCCAAGAAAAAAAGGCGGAAAAACAGAGAAGAGCGATCAGTGAACCTGTTCGATGGCCTCAAGCTCAGCCACAACCAAGGACAGCTCTGGAATACCGGCAGTCCTTTCCTTCAGGATGGACCACAGGTGCGCCCTCCTCACTGCTCTAATCCTTGCCTCTTCTTGGGCAATAGGACCGGAGACAGCCGCCAGGCGAGCGACATTCTGGGCAGCAGAAGAACGGGACGCAACCTCGCTATCAGTGGCTCGGGCTCCAGCTTCGCTGGGTGCCTCCGCCGCTCCTCGGAAGACGGACTCCGCCGTCGACACATCGGACAAGGCCCTCTCTGCTTCGCCAGACATTGTTCTGCGCGGCGTGGAGAGGCAAGGGAAGAAGAGGAGCGGAACAAGGCGAGAAGATGTGTCAAGGGAGTTGAAGTCTGGAGGGTCTTTATAGGCCTCCCACGCTTCACCTACCCCTTGGCGCTACGGCTGCTGCAGTAATGGGAGCGCGTTTTGCAAAAAACTCGTTCTCATTCACACGGACGCGACACAGAGACAAGGAGGAAACAAGATCTTCTTCATTTACAAGGACTACAAGGGGGCGATCTTTTTTACAACAAAAAGTTGGCTCCCGTCGAGCAAGGAGCACCGCCGTACAATGGAAGGCGCTACTTCCAGAAGTACGTCGTCAAGGCCGCCGAGGAGGAGGTCAACGAGATCTCCATGGCGCCCGTCCGAAGCTCCTCGCCTTCAGGAAGATGAGCTCCCCTCGACCTTGATGTCAGATGAGCTTTCCTCATCTTCATCCTCGTCGTAGGAGCTCGAACTACCGCTGCTGCTCTCCATGCAGCACTCCACACGTCCGCCATCGACACCGAAGATCTTCACGGAGAGCGTCGCATCTCCATCGTACCGGAACGCCAAGCATTTCCCCCGGGACAGGCGGCGGGCACGGGAGAACGACTTCCACCCCGGATCCAGAAGCAGGGTGCCTTCAGTGGTGCGCTCCGCCATGGCCCAGGAGGGTCCATTGGGGCAGCCTTCCACTTGCAGCCAGAAGCCGGAAGATCCGATGTCCTCCGTCGCCATCGTGAAGGAATCCGGCAGGAGGAGCCGGCTGCGAGGCCTGTGGTTCAGATCCACGATGAACTCGAACGGCGCGAAGCTGGTATGAACCATGCTTCTAGGAGGGGAAGCAGCGGTGCCGCGGCCTCCACGGCCGCCGCGACCGCGAATCCCACGGCCTCGCGGGACAGCTCGACCACGAGTGGAGGGGCCACTCTCCGCAGCAGCTGAAGAAGAACGAGGGCGCCCAACTCCTCTCCTCGCTCTCGCCATTTGCGCTGGCAGCATGTGGGGAGGCCTGGAGTTGGACTGAGGAAGAAGATGAACGAAAGAGCCAGGGTGCGCCTCGCTTTTATAGCCACGGCAGCACCTCTGTCAGCGTCTCCTCGGTTCTTCCGTTATGGGAATCGAGGGGGCCACCGCAGTTACTCCCCCAAGTGGAGTAAATCAAAGACCTTCAAGGCCGTCAACGAAGCAGAGCAAGGAAGACCAGGTGCCCGGGGACCCACTTTGACCTATCTTTAGGCCATGGCCCCGGCAGCTGGAGCAAGAGCCGCCGGGACCATGCCCGGGGGCTACTGTCGCAGCAGTGGAACATGGGGTTCCCCTAGTACCGCCAAAGTGGGTCCACCCCATGTGGGCCCAAGATGAAGATGGACAAGACCAAGACTCAAGTCAAGCTGGCGGGTTCACCGTCAGGACACGCAAGGCCTACATCGACAAAGGGCTCCGGCCCTGGGGCCTGCCGGGTCCCCGAACCAAGCAAGAAGGCCAGGAAGGACCCGAGAGCCCGAGTTCCCGGCAGGAGGCCAGGGTCCCTTTCGGGTATTTCCCCACGTCCCTGTGGATAAGCTCTCCACCTCACCGCGGAAGACTTGGGAAGCAAGGCGAAGGCAGCGCGGGCGGGAAGCACATCCCGTGGTGGTGTCAGCTCCTGTCCACCCCAAGGCGGACGCTCCTACCTAACCCAAAGGAGACGCTAGGCTGAGGAGAGGCTACGTCTCCTCTAAACTAGATGAGGAGGGTCCTTCACCCCGAAGGTCCCTCATGCCCCTCACGTGACCCTGTGGCAACCCCTTAGCCTATAAAAGGAGGACCAAGGCACGGAGGAAGGGGGAGGAAACACAAGGTCGAACCAAGGCACAAGTTCAACCAGAGCAAGACTAGACTAGGGTTGCGAAGGTAGAGGGAAGGTGATCTCCTCCGAGTCAGGATCTGTCCTTCTTCTACCTCCAGCCAAAACCCTTCTGGGTACCCCATCCGGGAGGTTCCATTGTAAGCTACACTATGAAGAACCCATCAATCCAGACATGCAGGAGTAGGGCTTTTAGCCTCCGGGCGGGCTGAACCTGGGTAGCTCCTTATGTCCCTTTGGTTGCATGCTTTGATCATGGAGAGGAGAGCTTGATCTAGACTCCGCCCAAGAAGACGATTCTCAGCCTCCTTCGCGCCCCGTGCCGAACCTAAAAGGGGGTATCCTATACTCCCGGTGTTCGTGCATCGAGACACGACATCTAAACATCTCATCATTTTAAACACAAAGCTACTAGCCTATTATATCACTTTGTACCTAACATGGCATGGTTCAATGACATTTATGCCTACAGTATGGTATAGTTATAAAACTATAAGTTAAAGAACAAAGTAAAAAATATTTGATATAAATCTATGCATCCGTACTAAACTTAGTGACTGCACATGAATTTGGTGTCCTAACTCAAGGAGGGATGGGCGTGTCTCGGTCACCAGGGACTTCGTGCCCTTAGGAATTTCTATCCGAGTCTACTCGAGCGAGGACATAGGAGAGTGACAATTGTCCAAACGCCACGAATAAATCTTGTGTTTGAGATTCTTCTTAGTAAGTTTTGAACATCAAGTAGAAGAACAACTTGCTAACATGAACCTACTTTCATTAATTAACTTTAATCGCCACCCTCTCTCTAATCTATCTAGTTGATCCTTCACCCGAATCATCTTCTTAGAAAATAATATGTACCTTTTAGAAAGTTCATTTCCAGTAGGGCACCGTGAGATGCATATCCGCTCGACAAATACAAGTGAAACAACTTAGATAAGCACCGAATAGTGATAACCCCAAGAGCAGGGGATCACTGTAGCACCTCTCAATGTGGAAGTAAGGTATCGATCCGCAGGAGCAAGAAGGAAAAGTTATCTATTCCCTACAACTAAAGTGTCACAAGTTTTAGTTGATAATGCACTAAACAAGTATAAAGAACAAGGTGGTTGACTTAATTGATGGAAGCTTAATGTAACAAAACAAGAATGTAAAAGTGTCCCAATCCTCTTCAATGCAAGAGGACAAGACAAATGTTTTCTCTTATTGGAACAATGGACTTGGGTTCATGGGTTCACTTAATCCTCTCTCTCTCATCTACGGTGATTATCATGTTATAGATAAAGTACACACAATTGTCATGTTTTAATGGTAGCTTTTATGACGGCTATATGTCCTAAAACACATAGTTGAAAGAAGTACTCATTTGTGTTGCTAGGTCACCCCCGTAAGGCTAGCGTGGTTGCTGTCACTCCCACATAATACTCTTTCTTTTTATCCCCAGATAAAGGATGTTGGGCTGTATTTCACATGTCACTCAATACATATGCCGTGTCACATCAGCCATCCCGTACCTACATACATCATACTTCTTAATGGGCAATATTCTAAACACTAGTGCAATGATTCATATTTCGTGTGTGTGACCACATCTCTCTCATCTATCTACACTTGGTGGTGTCAATCACCTCATGACAAGGATAAACAAGGCATTATGCATAAATCAAACCATCACATGCATCATAGAATATCTCCAAAGTATGACAAATCATAAAATCTCCAACACAACGGTAAATGTATAACAAATCATCTCATACCACAATATCCACCATAAGAATTACATAGATAGATCCATACTTATGCAAGGCACATCATATGGACTCCAACAATGATCATACATAGAGAGATTAGATCAAGTTATCACCACAAACCCAATGTCCAGGGGGTGGACTACTCCCCCTTCATCATGGAGACGGTGGAGAAGTCGTTGGAGAAGATGGAGACCACCCCGGCAGCGCCCCGCCGGAGTTTTCCCCCTCCAATCTGCAGCTCCAGGTCTCTGTTTCGTGGTTTCTGTGTTTTGGCGGCGCTCCTTTCCGAAGGGCGCCGGAGACTATTTTTATAGTCAGTTTTAGGTCAAGACGGAGTCGTGGGCGAAAAGATCGACGGCAACGGAGCCTCGAGGCTCCAGATGGTGGGTCCCACGCGGCCAAATTCCTTGGCCGCGTGGTCCACCCTCTTTTGGGCCTCGGGCCTCCGCTTGTTCGCTTCCTTCGCTCCCAAGTCTTCTTCCTTCCAAAAACTGATGCTCGTAAATTTCCAGGTCATTTGGACGTCGTTTGGGTCCCTGAAACATTAAAATATGGAAAATAGGGTTTTCTGCCTGCGCAGGGTTAATTCCATAAAAATAGGAAAATCATGAAATACTCCAAAAATCATTATAAAACATTGATATAACCTTATATGATGCAAATATGATTGGAATATAAGTAATATAGTGCAAAGTTCATGTATGCATTTTACATGCATCAACATCCCCAAGCTTAACCAATACTCGTCCTCGAGTATGAAGGTGATAAAACTAACATGGACTTTGCAATCTAAAACTAACAATGGATATCAAAGATGATTACTATTGCAACATAGAGTCAAATGATTCATTCTTAAAAGGAGTAGCAATATGCAAGATAGTTTATGAAGTGATATCAAGTATTCAATGCAAGGATGTTCAATGATAATTCACAAAGTGTAACATGAATGAAAAGTACTATGGATCACAAGTATGCATAATGATAAGTAAGAACATCCTACAATGGTCATAGAGTATTGATGAAAATCTGAATATAAAAGGTGGACACTTTGAAAAGATATATATATGAGTATAGGTAAAGCATGAATAAATTTCATCTAACTTCTGAACTTCTCTATTTAAGTCAATGATTGTAATATGGTAATCCTTGGTGTCAAGCTCTCATTCCCCTATCATAGCATCTTGAATGATTAAGTTTAAAGTGAAAGCAATATGAGTAGTGTGCTTGACAAAGTACAGGTTGAAAGTCTCATGCCCCTTGAATACAAGTACCTACTCCATGTGTTACTCAACTTGGAAAACAAAGCAAGTTCAAGTTAAATATTATTGTAAGTAATAATAGTATCATTAAGAGCATCAACTGGGGTACCTCTTGTCCCAGAATATGGAACAAGCCCATATCAAAATGACAAGACAAATAAACATAATGAACAATCTCAACACCCTTTTTATTTACCATTAGATAGCTTTTTATTGTAAGGTGTATCACAGAAGGTTCACCATAGCATGTAAGTAAATTTCCACCATGAATGATGCATGGATTAGCGGCCCAGGCGTCTCTCTAAACATTTATACAAACTCATTTAACTCACTTCATTTCCTTCTTTATTTCACCCATGGTAAGCATCCATAAACAAAAGTACATGATATCAACTAAATGAGATGATGTGCAATGTTGAAAGCTTGCCATGTGACAGCACATATGAGCTAACTCTCAACCAAGGACATTTGTCAAGTCCACAACTTCATAATTTTAATCACAATGGGTCATATTTTATTTATGCCATGAAAGTAAAGTGTGCATCAAGTTCGAGAGAGGTATATAACCAACTTTTCCCACAACAATTAACAACATAAGCATTTTCATTCAGAGGTATAGATAACACAAATATCATGATAAACATACTCGGAATAGCATAAAGCTAATAGGTAGATATGGTGGACTCACTGGAAAAAATTTGGTTGAAGGTGTTGGAAACAAGTTTTTGCTTGTTGGAATTTTTGGGCTAGCAAGAGGGAGAAAGTTGACCATCTAAATGCATGTATGAGTGTCCATAGAACTAACTAATCCATGTTAAAACAAGGTAGAATAACATTTAGCATCAAAACATGAATAAAAGATAGCTCTTGATAAAATATGTCGGAGATTGACTCCCACGAAACAGGGATAATCAAGCTCACGAAGAGAGTTCGTGTAAGGGGCTGAACACGTTGGTCAAACAACCCTCAACCTGCACGGCGACGGTGCTCGTCGAGCAAGAGGAGGGACATCACGACAGAGATAAACACCAGCCCGTACCCAGGTTCCCGGCCCTCGTGTGGAGGTAACACCACTACTCCTGCTTGTCTGTATTGCACTGCTTGTAGAGGTTACAGTACAATGAGCTTGCCGAGGGCTCTCTTTTGGCAATGGTGTACACGAGGAAGGGAAGTTGTGGTCTTCTTCTTCCTTGCGCGTAAGTGGCTAAGTTGGAATGAGAATGCGATCCCTTGCTACGGTGCTGCTCCTCCTCCTTTTATAGGCGCCCCGGGCTTCCTCCCTGCGCTTGCGCTACGGAAGGGCTATCACGTGGCGGCAGAAGGTAGAGCGTGGTGCACCGCAGCCCGGCTGTCCATGGACGCGGTCCACGGGCGTAAAGCTGATGCCCGTGGCAGAGTAACCACCGTCCATGCAGGACGGCCAGCTGGGGCCGCAGAGGAACGTGGGGGTACCCACGGTGACGTTGGCCGTGGAGCGTAGCGCCGGCCGGTCCCGTTATCACCAAAGAGGAAATCCTTGTAGTCCGGTGCGGATGGCACAGCTTTGTTGACTCCTTTAATCAGCAAAATGGCAACTGCGGCGTCGTCGTCACCGCGCGCAGAGGCGCGCGTCACTCTGCGGCCACTGCAGAGCCCATGTGCGCTATGCAGAGGTTGCTTTGCAGCGAAGCGATCCCCACGAGGGCTTGGATGCCCTGTAGAGGATTCGGCGTTGACCTCTCTCCAGGGAGATCACCTTGAAGAGGGGGCAGCAGTGAAGAGGGCCTCTGCAGGCCTCCGCTGCCTCCAAAGCCCTCGCGAGGCTCTCCAAGCCGTAGGCTTGGTCCTTAGCGAAAATTGGCCACCGAGTGTCGAGGGTCGTGGCGGACAGGCCCAGCACACCCTGGTTTTCACTGGGCCGACAGTAGCCCCCGGGCCCATGATGGGCATGATGTAGTCCAACGGACGCAGGCGAATCGTCATGGGCCCAAAGTGTCCGGCCGGCCTGAGACACGTGTAGGGCAGTTGCGCCACGACGACACGTTCTCCTCGGAGATGATGGGCGTAGTGGGGGGGACCCACCACGTCTCGGTAACTGCTCTTAGGGGAGATAAAGCCTGCAGCGCCGGTTCAGGCAGCAGTTACTGCCTCATTTGCGCGCCCGCCTCCTCGCTCTTGACTTCTGCGCTTCCGTGTCTCCGGCGCTCCTCCTCCTTCACCAAGCTTCTCCGCCGCCCTTCTTTCTTCGACCATGGGTCCCAAGAAGGACAAGGCGGCAATGGCGAATGTGCCTGCCGAGGCGCAGCAGGAGGACGAGTTCGCGCCGGCGCTGGTGGGGACTCGCATCCACACGACGGAGGCGCTGGACAAGATCCGGCTGATGGCCGCAGGCAAGAACAACGAGCACGGCGCCACCGTTCTCAAGGCGGCGCGCTTTGGCAAGCTCGCGGCAGGGCTGTATCCCATTTTCTTCCAGACCGTTTTTGCTGGTCTGGTGCCGCCATTTTCCCCTTTCCTGGAGGAGGTTCTGGCCTTCTACCAGATCCAACTTCTGCATCTGCACCCCAACTCCATCTTGATCCTCGCCATTTTCGCATATATTTGCGAGGCGTACTTGGGGGTGATGCCTTCTGTGGCCTTCTTCCGGAGCTTCTACGCGCTCCGCTCCACGGCGCCCGGCGAGCGGTCAGGTTGTGTGTCCTTCCGCATTGCGGATGGGATGGGAGGCATCTACATCCCCATGTCCTGGGACGGCGACAAACCCGTCACTCGGGTGACGAAGAAGGTGGACGATTTCCGCCAGCGGTGGTTCATCGTGGACGCCAAGACGCAGAACTCCTTCTTCGACGTCCCTGAGGCGCCGCCGCTGAAGAACTCGAACTGGTCGAGTGCAACCTTCCAAAGCCTGAAGATTGCTGACTTGGCCGCACGCATGAAGCTCGTC
Organism: Poa pratensis; assembly: GCA_947311845.1. Classification (NCBI taxonomy): domain Eukaryota; kingdom Viridiplantae; phylum Streptophyta; class Magnoliopsida; order Poales; family Poaceae; genus Poa; species Poa pratensis. The sequence continues at coordinate 3,760,332 of CAMZMU010000058.1, read as the reverse complement.
CGCGAAGCTGGCCTCACGGGGCAGATGGTTGCTGAAGACTTCGTGAGGCGCCGTATTGCTCCTCTCCAGAAGCACACGAAGCCGGTGTGGATGTACTCAGGCCCGGCGGACCCGATGCGGCTGCACTGAAGCTCCCACACCCCCGACGTCATTGCTTCCATCATGGGCATCCTCTTCACCGCCCCGGAGGTTCCTGTGCCGCGCAGTGAGCTCGCGAGGCCCCTCCATCAGATTACTCCGAAGAAACGTCTCGCGATCCTGGAGCTGATGCCGGAGTTCACCCCTCAGGGCCTGGCAGGGGAGGAGAAGAAGGAGGCTGCGGCGCCCGTGGTGGAAGAGGACTGGGCCACGGAGTCACCCGTTGCATCTGACGCCGATCTGGGCGTTTCCTGTGGAGGGGCGAATCCCTCGGCAGGGAGGCGAGCTCTTCGAGACCTGCGCCTCCCGAGGGAGAAGTTCTGGAGATTTCGTCCAGCGGGGACGAGGATTTCCTTGTGGCCCCTTCGCGCCAGGTCGCGGAGGGGGAGGAAGACAGGATGAGGAGGCCGCAGCAGGACGCTGCGATCCCCGCTCCAAGGCTTTTCACGACAGGGCCGCCAAGAGCCCAGTGGGCACCCTCTCAAGATGAAAGCTGAGACTGCTCCTGAGGGGTCCGGCGCTGGTGCCGCGTCGTCGAGGTCGTGGCGGTCATCCACCACGGTGTGGGTTGACTCCCGCACCAAGACATCTGGGTAAGGATTGGTCCCTGCTTTCACATCTTACGAGAATTTTCTTGCTCCCCTCTTGAAGGCCTTTCCTGCTTGTTTGTCAGGGATTTGGTGACGGCGAAACGTCGGAGGCTCCGCAAGGCCGCGAAGGTGTGGGGTCTTGCCTCGGCAACCGTCGAGGGGCCTGTGGAGCCATCAGCCGAAGAGGTTGCTAAGCCCGTGGCGACTGAGGCCACGGAGCCGGTCGTGGAGGAGGCCACGAAGCCTGTGGCGGAGGAGGCCGCGGGGCATGTGGTGGTTGCACCTCCGACCGGAGCAGCAACTTCGTCTTCTACTGCGGAGGTGCGCCCCGAGGAGGAGGCGGTGGTGCGGACGCCAACACCGCCACACCATGTCACTCCACCAGAGCGGCAGGAGGAGGTCGCCGCGGAGACGGCGGGGAGCGACTCGCCAGCGAAGGGAGGCGCCGACGTCGAGATGGAGGAGAACATTCCTCCGCCGCCCCAAGGCACCGACGTCGAGGTGGAGGAAAACGTTCCTCCGCCGCCCCCACCTAACGCAGATACTGAGGGGGCGGTGGCTTCTTCTGAGGCCGCAGCGGGGGCGGCGGCTTCTTCTGCGGCGGCGGACCTCACGGTGGCTGGGCAGTCCTCCCCAGCCCCCGAAGCCCGAGAGGAGGCGCCGATGGAAGACGATGGTGCTGGTGCCCATGGCCCCAGTGGTGGAGAGGGCTCGCTTCAAAGCCCCCAAGCCAGAGTCGACCCAGGCCCAAGCTCAGAGACCCCCATCCTTGAGTCTAGTGCATATGGGGGAGCCTCCGTGTCCCATGGGAGCTGCCGGGCCTGGTGCTGGGCAGCAGGAGCTGGAGCGGCGCTCGCCGCAGCTCTACTTTCCGCCTAGCGAGGGGTGCGCTGGACGGGCTGGAGGACCAACTTGCTCTCGAGGAGGCCAAGCTCGCCAGAGAGTATGATGAACTTGAGAAGGCCTGGACCCGCTTCTTCGAGATCGTGGAGCACCGTCGCCACGACAACGAGGCCATGCAGGCGCAGCGAGAGGAGGCGCTGCGCTTCGCCAAGGAAGTCCGCGAGAGCGCGGTGCGCGAGGCTCAAGAGACCCTGGAGCCACTCCAGGCAGAGCGTCAGGCCGCTGCAGAAGATCGCGAGGCGGCCGTGGCGGAGCGCCAAGCTGCAGCCTCGGAGCGCGCGGCCCTCGAGACCACGCTGGCCGCTCAGCGCCAAGAGCTTGCTGACCGCGAGGGGAAATTCGCTGCGGAGTCGGAGGCTACGCGAAAATCTTTGGACCAACACCGCGTGTCTTTGGACGCCCGTGAGCAAGCACTGGCGGCGCGCGAGGCGGAGGTGCTCAAGCGCGAGGAGCAGCAACTGCAGGCTGACAGGGAGCTGTCCACGCAGCGCGCAGATCTTGAGGCGCGGGAGGGCAATCTGGCCGAGGCCATAGGCAAGCATGGTGAGGAGGTGGCCAGGCACAAGAAGCTTGTAGAGAAGTCCAACCGAAAGCTCGCCGCGAGGAAGGAAGAGGCTGAGAAGGATTCCGCCGCCAAGCAGAAAGAATACTGCGCTGCCGTCGCCGAAGATTATGCCGGGAAATTCAAGAAGCAGGAGGACCGCTTCAAGAAGAAACGCGCGGATGACAATGCCTGCATCATTCAGCTAGAGCACCAGAATGCCGGCCTGAACTCCCAGTTGAGGCGCGCCAGAGATGGTCGTCGCCACGCGGAAGAGGCTCGCGAACGTGCAGATCAAGACCTCGCCTCCCTGATGGCTGATATGAAGGAGCTGAACGCGCAGGTGGGCCCTGTTGTGGAGCGTGCTGCAGAAGCTGAGCACAGCGTGCAGGCGGCGCGGGTCTTGACGCAGCAGCGGGAGCGCATGTTCAAGTCCTTGGTGACCCGGGGGAACACTCTCGCGGGGCAGCTAGGAGTGAATGCCCCTGCGGTTCCCGTTCATGGGAACGCTGACGCCGCCACATACCTCGCCTACTTCGATCAGCTCTTCACCGCGCTCGAGGGCCCTGTGGCGGAACTTGGCGATGTTGTTGATGAGGAGTGCCGCAAGCTCTTGACTGTGGCGATCGATCGCGTCTTCGCCAACCTCCAGCGCCTTCAACCCGGCTTCGACTTCGAGTCAGTGACCGAGCCCGTCGAGGAGGACCAAGCCTTGGATCTCTCCAACTCGGTTCGAGAAGAAGTCAACGATTACGTCGACAGCTTCAAGAGGGTTGAGGCGGAGCAGGCCGCTGAGGAGTATGAAGGCGCCGAAGAAGAAAAGGCTGAAGAGGACGGCGATGGTGAAACCTCTGCCTAGGCCGCTCCTGCAACAAGATGCGCTTGACGCGCAACTATCTTTGTTTTAAGACTTGTTTTAATTCATTCTGGCTTGTAAGACACTTTAATCGTGCGCTATTATGTGTGTGTGTCCCTCGATGGGCCTTTTATCCCTGTTCCATGTCTTTCTTCGCTCTACGTCGTCAGGACCCATCTCTTTGCGCTATGACACCGCCGCTGCGGTATGCCGGAGCGTGACTCGGCAAGGCCGGGGGGTGTTTAAGGCTTGGAGAGGTAAGGGCTCTCGAGTCGCGGTTCTCAGGGGCTCCCCTTTGACGCACAAGCAGTCCATGGAGTGTGAGAGAGAAAAAACCCGCTCGAGGGACGACAAATGCTCGTGAGAGGGAGGAAAAAACTCCTGAGGGGCTGATACCCACAAGTATAGGGGATCACTGAAGTCTTCGTTGGGAAGTATTACCCAAATTTATAGTTCGACTCGATGGGAACACAAGAATATCAATAAGACCTTGGCAATTGAGGCGTCACTCTCAACCACACCTGTATATCAATAACTTGCAGCAGTAATAGTGATGGCAGTAGTATGATTCAAGTAACAAGCAGAACAGTAGCAGTGAACAAGTGTTTCCCAGTTTTCATCGGAAAAGTGAAAGTGTAACTCAGAGATTCAAAACGTAGGCATGAGGTGATAGCGGGGTGTTGCAAGAATGAGATTGATCATATAATAAGAAACAAATAACAATGGGACCTATCTCTAACTCCGATATATGTAGGTATGTGTTCCATATTTAGTTGTGCGTACTAACCAAGAGAATTTGCACAACATCTATTGTCCAACCTGCCCATTTCACCGGGGCCAACTTGGAACTACAGGTAATTAAGGTCTACCCTTTCGAATAGACCGGAACAATGCATTAACACTTCATGAACACATAGAATCCTCAAACTAAAACATCTCCCCCTTGTTTTCCCTATATGTCACGTTTAGGGTTCGCAGGTTCAACATAATAGCAGGTGATACACTTTGCAGATAAATACCAAACTCAAATATATGATGGGGCAATATAAGTTCAGTACTGAAATCATGCCACTCGGGCCCTAGTAGCAAGCATTAAACATAGCAAGAGTGCATCAACACAATACAAAAGTATCCTCAAGATAAAACCCTAAAATCCCGAACAACGGGTAGCATTACATGATCAATCTCATCCAATCCCCATCCACCTCACATGCCTACAGCGGACTACTCACACATGGTGATGGAGAGGGAGCTCATGGTCGATGGAGATGAAGGCGGTGAAGATGGCGGTGAAGACGGTCTCCGGATCCCTCCACCGGAGGAGAAATCCTGGATCAATCTGTCTCCGAAACGAAGATCGTGATGGTGGCGGCGTTCTGTTTCGCGAAAGCTCCTCTCCTCCTAGGGCAAGCACTTTTTCGTATATATGAGGGGGTACGTCGAAGACCGAAGGCGAGGCGGCGCCTGAGGCCCATTTGGGCTGGGCCCACGCGGCCAGGTACAGGGGCCGCGTGGGACCCACCCATTTGGCCCTCGAGCGCTTCCTCGTGTCCATCTTTTGTCCATTGTCCTCCTTTTCCATAAAAATTGACGTGGTAATTTTCCCCGATTTTATTTCCTGTAAAAATAGCCAGAAACGAGACTTTGCTAAAAACAGCGTCAGATTCAGCAGTTTTATTCAAATATGGGAAGATTCCGGAGCAAATCATGAAGCAAAGTGCTTGGAGAAGTAGATGCATTTTGGATGCATCAGGGGCGCGAGCGCTAGACTTAGCTTAGTGAGACTTTGGCCTCGTAGAGGGCGTTGGTTTCCCTGATGGTGCGCTCCCTCTAGGGTCGGAGCGCGGCTTCTCGACCTTGGGGAGGACTCTTGTTCCCTGTATTGGTTAGAGAGGCAAACCCAAAGCAGCACATGGTAGTAAACACTCATGCGCGCTTATAGGCTTCCTCATGAGTATCTCGCGAGGAGAGTAAGTACCAAGGTCCTTTGGTGAGGTGGCGTGTTTGGGAGCAAGCCCATGGGCCAGAGCTCTTTGGGAGGTAACAGGCGTGAGAGCGTGCTCACGTGTTAGAGCTCGGATCCTTTGGATTTTGCGGTGCTGTTGGGGTGCTCTTGAGGCACAGTCACCGTACTCAGCCCCCGCTCGCGAGGTGCGCATGGGGAAGAATATGAGCGCGAAATGAACTAAGATGATGAAAAGTAAAAACTCACCACCAAAATATTACATAGCGGCGCCTCAGCGCAATGTTTCATTGAGAAACGAATTGGTTCATTACACTTGGTGTACCAAGATAAAGTTTTCCATGTCGAGGCATGGGGACCACATTCAGTGGCTGAGACTCTTCACGGCCTGCGGCGGCACGTAATCAGGAGAGCTCAGAGGGGCTGGCCCTCGGGAGGAGAAGCTTTTGTGAAGCTTGGAGGTGAAGTTGTGTGCTTCCCTCTAGAGACAAAAAATGTCTGGCGTGACTATGATCACGGGTAGAACTTGCGTAGATGCGCGATGTTCCATGGATTCTTGACCGGATGCCGTCCTCCGTTTCGAGGCGTACCGCGCCAGGCCTGGCGATGTGTGAGACCCTGTAGGGGCCTTCCCACATTGGCGAGAGCTTGTGGAGACCTTCCCTGGAGAGGATTCTCCTGAGGACGAGGTCGCCTGTCTCGAGAGTGCGGACGTATGTGGCGGCTGTGGTAGCGTCGCAGGTCTTGCTGGTACTTGGCTGCCCTGAGGGCGGCACGGCGGCGCAACCCGTCAAGGAGCAGCAGGTCGTCGCTGTGGAGGTCTGCTTGATCGTCCTCGTTGAAGGCAAGGACCCGTGCGGATCCATGCTTGATCTCTGTGGGGAGGACTGCTTCAGCTCCATACACGAGGGCAAATGGCGTCTCACCAGTGGGCTTCGTGGGGTTCGTGCGGATGGACCAGAGCACGGACGGGAGTTCGTCTATCCAGCCCTTGCCGTAGCCCTTCAGGCGATTGAAGCTTCTTGTCTTGAGGCCCTTGAGGACCTCAGCATTTGCTCGCTCGGCTTGGCCGTTGCTCTGTGGGTGAGCCACCGAGGCGAAGCAGAGCTTGGTGCCGAGGCTCTCGCAGTAGGCCCTGAAGATGCCGCTGGTGAATTGTGAGCCATTGTCGGTGATGATGCGATTAGGCACACCAAAGCGGCAGACCAGGCCTCTGATGAATTTTACTGCTGCCCTGGCCGGTATGCTGCGCACTGCTTCAACCTCTGCCCACTTGGTGAACTTGTCGACTGCCACGAAGAGGAAGCGGTAGCCCCCTTGCGATCTCGGGAAGGGTCCCAAGATGTCTAGCCCCCAGACCGCGAAAGGCCACGAGAGCGGGATGGTTTGGAGTCCCAGTGCAGGCTGATGGACTTGCTTGGCGTGGAATGGCACGCATCGCAAGACTGGACGATGGTGGTGGCATCTTGAAGCACTTGGGGCCAGTAGAAACCGCTCCTGAAGACCTTGCCTGCCAGGGTGCGTGCAGAGGAATGGTGGCCACACTCTCCACTGTGAATGTCTCTGATCAGCATGCGGCCTTCCTCGGGGGGGACGCACTTGAGTGCAATTCCATTTGGGCGCTTGCGGTACAGGTCTCCCTCGAGGATGTAGTATGACTTGGCTTGTCGAGCCACTCGTTCCGCCTCCGCGTCTTCTTCAGGAGGACTCCCTTCAGCAGGTAGTCTTTGAGTTCGTCAACCCAGCCTGTCTCTTGATGCACCATAGCCAGCAGCAGACGCTCCCCTGAGGATGGACCGCAGTTGGGTGCCCCACCTACAGGAGGTGGTGGGAGTACTTCGTCTGTGCTTGTGGCTGCTGCTTCTTGTGGCTGCTTTATGGACGCCTTGGAGAGTCTCTCTTCAAAGACGCCGGCCGGCTGGGCCTGCCTTCGTGATGCTCGCTTGGCGATGTCATCTGCCTCCTGGTTCTCCTTTCGCGGGATGTGCATGAGCTCCATGCCCTGAAGTGCTTCTCGAGCTTGCGGACCTCTTCAAGGTAGGCGGCCATGTGGTCGTCTTTAGGCGTGTAGCTCTTGTTGGAGAAGTTAACCAGGAGCTGGGAATCACCCTTTATGAGTAAGTGCTTGACGCCAAGGGCGATTGCGGCTCTGAGCCCGGCGAGGAGGCCCTCGTACTCGGCGATGTTGTTGGAGATCTTGTCTATTGTGAAGCACAGCTGGATGGCGTAGTAGAGCTTGTCACCTTTTGGTGAGGTTAAGACAACGCCAGCCCCACCATTGCGGCAGGCGAAAGCTCCATCGAAGTGCATGGTCCAGTGGCTTGGCATTGTATCTCCCGATGACGCGGTTTCTTCTTCGCGAGGCTCTTCAGGAGTTGGGTCTGTCCACTCGGCGACGAAATCCGCCAGCGCTCTCCCTTTTATGACTCTTGTGGTGTCGAAGCGCAAGTTGAATGGTTGCAGCTCAATGTTCCATCCTGCGACGCGGTCAGTAGCGTTGGGGTTGCGCAGGATCTGCTCCAGGGGGAAGGACGTGACCACCGTGATGGGGTGGCCCTGGAAGTAGTGGCGCAGCTTCCTGGAGGCGATGAGTAGCGCGAGGAGGAGCTTCTGCTGCACTGGGTACCGCTCGCGAGCATCTCGCAGTACAGTACTGACGAAGTAGACTGGATGCTCGACGAGGGTCGTTGATGGTGCGGCAGCGTCGGCTCCCTCGAGAGGCTCCTCAGGACCTTTGGCGAGGTTTGCCTGTGGAGGAGCCTCGGCAGGGGTGCTCGTGGTGGACTCGACTTGAGGCTGTGGGTCTGGCACTGGGTCTGGAGAGACTGTTCCCTCGTCGGGAGGTTCTGGACTTGGTGTGGCAGTGCTTTTCTTGGGGAGAACTGGCTCTTCTCTTTCCACCACCAGGACGGCGCTTGCAGTTTGTGGAGTGGCTGCTAGGTACAGCTTCAGATGCTCGCCTGCCCTGGGGGCTACCATGACTGGTGAGCTAGCCAAGTATTTCTTCAAGTCCTCAAATGCTTTGTCGCCTCTGGAGTCCACTTGAAGGTGCCGGATTTCTTCATGATCTTGAAAAATGGCAAGGCTCTCTCGCCGAACTTGGAGATGAAGCGGCCTAAGCTGGCCATGCATCCTGCTAGGCGCTGCATGTCCTTGAGGCGGCGAGGTGGCTGCATGTCTTCTATAGCCTTGATCTTGTCAGGGTTTGCTTCTATGCCGCGGTGGGACACGAGGAACCCGAGGAGCTTGCCTGAAGGCACCCCGAAGACGCACTTGGCGGGGTTTAACTTGATGTTCACCTTGCGCAGGCTGGCAAAGGTTTCCTCGAGATCCTTCAAGAGAGTGTCTCCCTCGCGAGACTTGACCACGATGTCGTCGACATAAGCTTCTGCATTTCTTCCCATCTGAGCCCCCAAGGCGATCCTCATGAGCCTCTGGAAGGTGGCGCCGGCATTTTCAGGCCAAAGGGCATGCAAGTGTAGCAATACACACCACAAGGGGTGAGAAATGCTGTTTTCTCCTCGTCTTCCTTGGCCATTTTGATCTGGTGGTAGCCTGAGAAGGCATCCAGGAAACAGAGGAGATCACAGCCGGCGGTGGAGTCCACAATCTGGTCTATCCTTGGCATGGGGTATGGATCCTTGGGGCAGGCCTTGTTTACGTCTGTGTAGTCGATGCAGAGCCGGCCTCCTCCATTGGGTTTTGGGACAACCACACCGTTGGAGAGCCAAGTGGGGTGGGCAACTTCTCGAATGATGTCTGCTGCTTTCAGCTTCTCTACTTCTTTGATGATGAACGCTTGCTTCTCGGGGGCTTGTTTCCGCGCTTTTGCTTTACAGGGCGTGCGTCTGGACACACGGCTAAGTGGTGCTCGATCACCTCCCTTGGTACACCGGACATTTCTGACGGAGTCCATGCGAACATGTCAGAATTTGCCCGAAGGAAGGCGACGAGCGCGCTTTCCTATTTGGGAGGCAAGCCAGCGCCTATGGTGACGCTAGCCCCCGAGCCCTCAGCCCCCGAGCCGCTGGTGCTCAGCGACACCTTCTTTGTAGATGCTTGCTCTTGAGTGAACAGTGCTTCTTCTTGGGCCTCTCGAGAGGCTCCATGTCCTCGTCAGCGGGGAATGCCATGGCAGCGGCCTTGTAGGCGATCTCGACAGCGCGCGTGGCGTCCTGTACGTGACCACGTATGGTGATGGTGCCACCGCTGCCAGGGATCTTGACCATGTTGTAGGCGTGGTGCGTGACGGCCATGAACTTCGCGAGGGCGGGGTAGCCGAGGATGGCGTTGTAGGGCAGGCCAATGTGCGCGACGTCGAAGTCAATTAGCTCGGTGCGGTAGTTCTCCTGCGTGCCAAAGTGACCGCGAGCCTCACTTGCCCCAGAGGCGAGATTGAGCCGCTGGTGACCCCGGTGAAGGGCCTGGAGGGCATGAGCCACTCGTAGGGCACTTGAAGCGTCTCGAAGGTCTCGACAGAGATGACGTTCAGGCCTGCACCCCCATCAATGAGCGTCTTGCCGACGGCGATGTTGTTGATGGTGGGGGTGCACACCAACGGGAGGGTGCCCACAGTCTTGTAGACTTGGGGTGATCTTTGGCGTCGAAGGCGATGGTGTACTGGGACCACTTGAGGGGGCGGGACGTCTCGACCCCGGGAAGCGCTGCGTTGAGCTCGCGAGCGAACTGCTTGAACTGGTTGTTCGACTTGGGCGCCTGGGATCCGCCGAGGATGCATGCCATGGCACCCTTGGGGGCCTGGTAGCCTCCAGGCTCTTCGTCGGGAGATTGTTGTTTTTCTCGGCGGCATTCGCCTGAGTTCCCTGGGCCTCTGGAAGTTGCCCTTGCGTCCACCTTTGCGGTAACCACGGCCTCTGCCGCGGCCACCGCTGCCTTCTTCTTGCTCACGCTTCTTGCTCAGCTGCTTGAGGTCATAGCAGTTCTCCGTCGCATGGCCGCGCCTGTTGTGGTAGATGCAGAACGGGCGGTTGTCCACCTTTTTCTCGCCAGCCTCTGGGAGTCCTCGCGAACATGCTTGGCGTCGGGTTCAGCTGCCAGGACTGCGGTAGGCTTGCGCTTTATCTCGTCACGCCTCTTCTGGGTCTTGGATCCCTCGACAGGGTCGTCTGTCGAGCCCACCTTGACGAAGAGGAGCCCTTCTTCTGCCTTGGCGCACTTGTCTGCGATGTCGAAGAGCTTCACCACGGAGGAGAGGGTATCATGGATGCCGAGCTTCTCGAGCATCCTGTGGTTGGTGACGCCCTCTCTGAAGGCCGCAATGACGTGCGAGTCCGGGATGTTCGGGATCTTGTTGCGGACTTGGCTGAAGCGCTGGATGTACCTGCGGAGGGTCTCGCCAGGCTTCTGGCGCACAGCTCGCAGGTCGTTGTAGGTGAGGGCGCGCTCGTACGTGCCCTTGAAGTTCGCAACGAACTGCTGGCAGAGCTCCTCCCACGAGTCAATGGAATCCTCGGGAAGGTTCAGGAGCCACGACAAGGCGGAATCCTTGAGAGCGTGGGAGAACCAGTTGGCCATGACCTTGTCGTCTCCCCCCGCAGCTTGGATGGAGGTGGTGTAGAGCTGCAAGAACTCGATGGGGTTGTTCGTGCCGTCGTAGCCCTTGGGTAGGTCAGGCCTGAACTTCTGTGGCCAGACGACGCGACGCAGGTTGCGGGTGAAGGCCGCGCAACCTGTGGCGTACGAGGCGATGCCACCCTGAAGAGCACGGCGGTTCTGTCGCCCTGCTTGGCCGATTTCCTCGACGATGCGCTTCTGGAGGTCCTTCTGGCGCTCCATTTCCACCCGCGCGTCTGGGGGTGTCCGCTGCACGATTTGACAATCGCGCGGCGAAGACGCGTGGGATGCGGCCTTGTGCGCCGCAGCTGGAGGCGGACCGGCGGAGGCGGCGGCGGAGGTGCGCCATGCGCGGTGGTTCCTGCGCGTCCGGAGTTGTGGTGCACCAGAGAGCGCGACGCCGCCGGAGCTGCGCGCGGTGCCGCCGCAATGTCGACGAGGTGCTGGAGGCGGCCGAGCCAGTTGTCGTGCGCCTCAGCGTGGGGCGGTAGCGGAAGAGCTCCGCGGCCATGAGCAGCGCGGTGTTTGGGCTGGGCGCTGGACGCCCAAGAGTGGAGGCGCTGTGGCGCTGGGACGGATGCGAGGACTCAGCGTCCTCGCCGTGCCCGTGGTCGACGTCTTCGTCGAAGCGGTCGTCGTGGTGGCCGTCGTCGTCCTCGGGGTGCTCCACACGCGGTTCAGCGGTGTTGCGCCCCGTGGCGCGGCTGGCACGGGGACGGCCGCGAGGGTTGGTGGTGTTGGCAGCGGGCTCGGTGGTGCCCTGCCTGACGCCCGCCGGGTGGCGCGAGCTGCGCGAGTGTCCGCCATGGTGCAGAGGTCGGTGAAGGTTGAAGACGCGCCTCAGCCCCCTACCTGGCGCGCCAATTGTCGGAGAATGACTCCCACGAAACAGGGATAGTCAAGCTCACGAAGAGAGTTCGTGTAAGGGGCTGAACACGTTGGTCAAACAACCCTCAACCTGCACGGCGACGGTGCTCGTCGAGCAAGTGGAGGGACATCACGACAGAGATGAACACCAGCCCGTACCCAGGTTCACGGCCCTCGTGTGGAGGTAACACCGCTACTCCTGCTTGTCTGTATTGCACTGCTTGTAGAGGTTACAGTACAATGAGCTTGCCGAGGGCTCTCTTTTGGCAATGGTGTACACGAGGAAGGGAAGCTGTGGTCTTCTTCTTCCTTGCGCGTAAGTGGCTAGCTGGAATGAGAATGCGATCCCTTGCTACGGTGCTGCTCCTCCTCCTTTTATAGGCGCCCCGGGCTTCCTCCCTGCGCTTGCGCTATGAAGGGCTATCACGTGGCGGCAGAAGGTAGAGCGTGGTGCACCGCAGCCCGGCTGTCCATGGACGCGGTCCATGGGCGTAAAGCTGATGCCTGTGGCAGAGTAACCACCGTCCATGCAGGACGGCCAGCTGGGGCCGCAGAGGAACGTGGGGGTGCCCACGGTGACGTTGGCCGTGGAGCGTAGCGCCGGCCGGTCCCCTTATCACCAAAGAGGAAATCCTTGTAGTCCGGTGCGGATGGCACAGCTTTGTTGACCCTTTAATCACCAAAATGGCAACTGCGGCGTCGTCGTCACCGCGCGCAGAGGCGCGCGTCACTCTGCGGCCGCTGCAGAGCCCATGTGCGCTCTGCAGAGGTTGCTTTGCAGCGAAGCGATCCCACGAGGGCTTGGATGCCCTGTAGAGGATTCGGCGTTGACCTCTCTCCAGGGGAGATCACCTTGAAGAGGGGGCAGCAGTGAAGAGGGCCTCTGCAGGCCTCCGCTGCCTCCAAAGCCCTCGCGAGGCAATTTGCCTCGCGAGGCTCTCCAAGCCGTAGGCTTGGTTCTTAGCGAAAATTGGCCACCGAGTGTCGAGGGCCGTGGCGGACAGGCCCAGCACACCCTGGTTTTCACTGGGCCGACAAAATATTTGCAAATTATTACTCATTAACAAGCTCATGAATCATGCAATTATATGTATCTTTTAAAATTAACTTCAACATCCCTTTTCCCAATCTTATAATAGCATCCAACATAATTCAACCCAAATTTCCAGTAGCTCTCTCATATATAAATGATAGTGTGGTGGTCTCACAAAAAAAAAATCTAATCTAAACAAACAAAAAGACGCTCCAAGTTTATGCGATAAAGTGTTTCGATCGAAAAACAGAAGTTAGACGTGTGCAAACCGAGAGTGTGTAGGTCCAGTGGAGTTGTCTTCACATCCCCAAGCTTATGGTCTTCACCATCCTTGGATAGCTCTTGGTGCATCTCCTCTAATCCCTGTGAAAAAATTTCAAAACACCGTTTCTCCCATTTCTTTTCTGTGGGGCACATTGGTAGTAATAAACAAATAGATTTCTTCCTGCATATAATCCTTAGAGAAAAATTCATATGAATGTCCAGGACATGTATAATGTTGTATGCCTACTCATAAACTCAATTGGATCAAAAAGATTCATGTTAAAAGTTCTAAGCATGCATCAAACAAAATGGGACAGAATCTGTCCAGAAAAACAGCAGCAGCTAAACGTATTTTTCTACCCTACTTAACTTTGTCGGAAAATTCCGAAAAAATTCATGCATACAGAGGATGAAAAGTTGCTACTACAGTTTAAATATAAGCTCATTCGGAATTACAGAATAAGAATTAAAAATCATACCGTGCACAGAATCGTGCAGGAATAAAATCTCCGAACGCTATAAGCAACTTCTTCATACCAAAATGAGTAAAACTTGGCACTTTATTAAAAATTCCAGAAACTAAACTAAACACTAAGTCTCTTGTTATAGCAAGAGGACACAAAGAAAATCACAAATAAAAACAACCGGGTTGGCTCCCGTAAAGCGCTTTCTTTATAGTCATATAGCTAGGCTTCTTACTTGATGTTTATTGTGGACGAAACTCATGAGGGAGCATGAATGTTGTGCCCCTCTTCCTTGGGAAGTGTTCCATACATTTCTTATGTGGAAACTGAAACTACACATTCCCTTCTTTTGAATCAATGATAGCACCTGTAGTACGAAGAAAAGGTCTTCCAAGAATAATTGGACTAGAGGTTTTATTCCCCATATCCATGATTAGAAAATCAACAAGCACAAATGTCATATGTAACTCTACCAAAACATCACTTACTTTCCCTAAAGCATGTTTAATGGAATCATCAGCAAGTGCAATTTCAATAGAGCATTTTTCAAGATTTTACAATTCAAGTATATCATATAGTTCTTTAGATAAAGCAGAGACACTAGATCCTAGATCAAGTATAGTATGGTATGTCTCTTTTCCAATGGTTACTAGGACTTTGGAAATCCATACATCCCCAAGCTTGGGTGGTATCATAGCCTCTTGGTTGTACCTAGCAATCTTTTCTTTCAAGACACGATTAGCAATATAAGAACCGAAACCAGCTTGGTTAACATTAATAGAAGGATCACTTGCAAATTTTTGTAAGATGGATATTAATTAATGCAAGCTACAGTTCTCTAGTTCAAGCAATGGATCCTTTACTTCACTAAGCATTTTAACTTCTTCAACTTTCTTTTCTTTTTTAACCTAAACTTGTTGCTTAACAGGAACTTCTTTCACATGCTTAAATGATGAGTCTTTTCTTATTGAATCACTAACACAAACCAGCTTTTCCTCAATTCTATTGAGGTAAACATCTTTTTCAAGAAATTCCTTCTCACATAATCTTAGTTTATGCATGACATTAACTAATTCATTGTTTATCTTAGGAATAATGTTTTCAGAATAAGATACTAGTTGTTCAAAATCCTCTTTACTTGGTAGCTTCTCTAACTTAGTTTCAAATTTATCTTTGGATAATGCAAGTGCTACCGCGGTGTCCTCCAACTTTTTCTTGCTACCCACAAAGCTACCAAAGATTCTTCTAAGTGTCATGGCTGCACAAGGTGGTGTTGACAACACAAAACTTCCCCATGTAGCCCCATCTAAAGCATTTTGGTACCAAGGGTCTATTCCATAATAGAAGTAAAGGTTTAGCTTTTCATCTTCACAAGGTGTAGGATCTTCATAGTGCATCCTATTAATTCTTACCCAAGCATCTTTTAATGTTTCTCCATGATATTGTTTAAAATTAGAGACCGAATTTAATGGAGGACTCACTCCTTGTTTGTTTCCCAGAACCATGATTGCAAGTTTTTATGTGTTTTTTTAATTTTTTATGCAAAACTGAAAATAAATATGCAAACCGAACTAAAAATGCAAGACAATGACAAAACAAGATAAATTGCTTTGAAGGTAAAGATGGATAAGATGATGCTCACGTAGGTGCAACCTCCCCAAGCTTAGGTGTTAGCACAAGTTGGTGATGAAGTTGACTTGGTGAGATATCCTTGGATAAACCTTTCAGCAATGATTCCCCGGCAACGGCGCCAGAAAACAGTCTTGATGGCGTGTAGTTGACGGGAAAAATATTCTGCAGTAAGCTTCGTATCTTCCCCTGCTACGGCACCAGAAAGCACTCTTGATGGCCCTTCACGTAGTTACCTGCGTGAAAAGTAAATGGGTTAGGTTGAGACTCCAAGTGCAGAGTGTGTAGTAAGTGGAAGACGTGTTTTCCCCACGAGGGTGACTTGAGGGTTTAATATCGAACTCTCGGGGAATCAGTAGTGAAGATTTATCTTTCCTATCCTTCTTTTGGTTACCTACAAAACAAAGTAAATGTTTTGGTCCTCAACCTCACCTAGTGGTTGTCAAGCACAAGGTGTGAGAATGATATCAAGATAATATGCAATGCAAACAAGAAATAAACATGCAATGGTGGTAAATAAATATGCAAGGATGGTGGTAGCAATGATAAATGATATTTTTGGGTTTTATATGATGGATGCAAGATGTAAAAGTGTTTTTGTATTTTCAGATTTTTAAAAGGCAGAAAATGGAAAAGTGGTAAAAGTTGTTGGAAAGGTGTTTCTTATGATTAAAAATGGACCGGGGTTCATGGTTTAACAAATGCACTCTCTCTTTAATAAAGTGGTAGACAATGGAACACTAGAGTTGACATATGAGATTGCAACACAATAGTTTAATGACAAGTTATAATTATATGGGCATCACGTCCTAACATAGAGACCTTTTGGTTATTAGTCTCTCTTATACTCCACCAAGATGCGAACTAAATCATAACACCTCAGTAATTAAGATAACTTAGAGTATAGCAATAAGTATCATGACATGAAGTTAAAATAAGAACATGCTAGATCTAGTCATGGAGTAGTGGCAATGGTCACACCCAAATCTCCGGTAGCATGGTATTTCTTTTTATCCCTAGTGAGGCAACAAAGTAAGGTAAAACACCCAAGTGGATCGCAGAACTTTCTCTCACGTTCACTGCACTAGCCACCCCCCGTTACTCCAACTAATGCACACGTTCCCCCTCACACACTCTCATAAACATGCTTGATCATGACAAGTAAATAAGAACGGGGTACATAATATGCATCTACTTTCATAACTGAAACAAAACCATTGCAACCTCAAACATATATTAACTCATAAAAAGATCCACCACAAAGGTATTACATAGATGACCGTAATCATGTTCAGCAGCTCATACGGTACTAATTAGTGAAGCTCGAGAGAGAGAGAGATACATAAGTTACTTCCACAAACCCATAGTCCAGAGGTGGACTACTCCCTCTTCATCATGGAGACGGTGGAGAAGTCGTTGGAGAAGATGGAGACCACGTCGGCAGCGCCCCGCCGGAGTTTTCCCCCTCCAATCTGCAGCTCCAGGTCTCTGTTTCGGTGTTTCTGTGTTTCTGCGGCGCCCCCTCCAGAGAACGTCGGGAGACTATTTTTATAGCGTTTTTAGGTCAAAACGGAGTCGGTGGAGGAAAGATCGGCGGCTGCGGAGCGTCGAGGCCCAAATTGGGGGGTCCCACGCGGCCAGGTACAGGGGCCGCGTGGGCCCACCTCTTTTGGCCCTCGGGGCTCCGTTTGTTCGCTTCCTTCGCCCCCAAGTCTTCTTCCTTCCTAATATTGACGCTCGTAAATTTGCAGGCGATTTGGACGTCGTTTGGGTCCCTGAAACATTAAAGGAAAGAAATAGGGTTTTCTGCCTGCGCAGGGTTAATTCCATAAAAAATAGGAAACATATCAAATATTTCCAAAATCATTATAAAACAGTGATATAACCCTTATATGATGCAAATATGACTGGAATATAAGTAAAAATAATGCAAAGTTCATGTATGCATTTTACATGCATCAGCCCCAAATAAAATCCTTTATTTAATATTTTCTAATTTAATTAAAAAATGAATAAATAATTGTTTTGTCTAATTAATTCCTCCTTGAATATTTCCTTCTACAGAAAATTCCCGGAATTAATTACTTATCATATAAACATATTTACATGATCCGGGATACCTAGTATCCGCCGGCAAAACTCTTGGAACAATATCCCTCTTATATAAACCTTCGGAATAAATCCGACAGTGATAGAAACAATTCCTATCACCCCGGGACATTAGATGTCCGCCTTCTCTCTGATTCAAAACTTCACCGGAACAAGTTCCTGTGACATCGGAGCTACTCCGACACTATCTCATTACTACTTAGACTACAACTTTATTCTCTCAATAAAAGGTTGACTCACAGCTTAAGTGTGTGACCCGAAAGGTTCAGTAAACACAAAGACATGTGTGGGAACTTACCAGACAATAACCAACATTGGGACCTAGATGACCGTACTGGCCCCCGTGTACTCATGAGTGAATGACAGAACCTGTGTGTTTCTCATTACGGTAATCCCCTTACGTACACGATACCAATGATATCTCAAGATTGAGACAATGTGCTCTAGTGTGATCAAACCCTTCGATCATAACACATATGATTCTCGTACCAATATCATCCTCTTTTCTCATTCCGTATTTATATTGTCTCGTGATTAATCACGCTATGTCTGGCCAGACGATTGGGTGACAATAATAATACTGAGATGGCTTAGAGGATGTATCTCTCCATCGTCTGGAGGAGTAAGTGCCATTCTTGAATAATCTCCGTTCCAATACATTATTCTAGTCCACGCCCAAAAGGCACCGTTATGGTCCCCAGTTACGGTCGGACGTTAGGTGACAATCAAAGCATGAGTGTCGAATAAGCGGTCACCAGATATTCTCATAGCAAAGGAATACAACTAATGAAAACTAAAAATATGATCAATTGCTACCTTCATCGTTGACGATTGGTCTCTTAGCAAGATCATACAATGGGTCAGTTCAGTACTATTGTCACTCCGACAATAAACTCCTATAGTTGTGTGACTTATACAAAGTCCATGATCAGGAAAACATGATCATCAAACAACAAGATAGGCTAGTCTTAGAGACAAGACCAGGAACGCTTTTACTTGTTCGTATCTCTACACCTGTATTGGAGGTTTTCCTCTTGAACCCGTTGTATTTGCTATTCAAGTGCCCAATACAGTTATAGCATAAAGATATAAACATTAATAATAAACTTGGAGATAAATAATAACTAAATTATTATTGTCTCTAGGGCATATCTCCAACACTATCTTTCCTGGGCCCAAACGAATTATCAATAATATTAATGATGATATGTATACATGTGCTTTAGGCTCATTTTCATTAATTATATGAGATTTGTAACGACTAATATTTTTAGTAACATGCACAAATATGATTACAAAGACCAAAATGAGATGTAACTTAAGAGCCAAGTTGTTGCACATAATGACCATGCAACAAAGAACATGTGAATAATTCATAATTAGAGGCAAAGAAGATCAACAAGCATCCCAAGCCATCAAATCCAAATTCATCCACAAACCCCAACTTGTGTAACATGAATATGGACATATCTATTGAAGACTATTACTTTGAGTTTGAATGCAAGCTATTTAATGCAACAATTGTTCTGTGAAGTTACATGTTTTAGCTTCCTATCTTGCGTGGCTATCACAAAATTTTAAACCCATTTTAGTAGGTGCTCATATCCAGCTAGAGAATATAGATACCCTTTTCCTTTCATCATACTTTTTTGCAATTTGATTATACAATGTCTATTAGGGGTCATTTCGCACCCATCATTTTCATGGAATTCATTTCATCCATACCCAAATATATTTGGCTGTCATGGAATTGGAATATCATTTCAATTGGAATTTCAAGAATGCCTATGATATGTTAAGTCAATTCATGTCCCTAATGCTCTCCAGAATTTATTTCATTTTTGCCAAATGAAATGAAATTATAGGTGCCAAACGAGCTCTTATGGACATGTTTGGTTTCCTGCATCATTTTTGGGCTACTTGCATCTGTGGCTCGCCAGGGCCTGGCTCTGAAAAAACGAGTGAAAAACCATGTTATGCACCTCATTTGGTTGCCCACAAAGATCCAACCAGGCCCGTGCCTCTTCAGCCAAATTCCGCAGCCCCAGTGTTTGGTTGGCAGTGTAAAGAAACCAATGCAAAAACCTGGTGTTTGGTTATGTGCATTCCCACACTTACTCTCACCACTAGTTCGAGTGGTGAGATTACCATCACACAATGCACTTAAAACAGAGACAAATAAAAAAGGTAGTACTACACTAGCACAGAGTGGAGGTGCATCACAAATTCAGCACATTATGTGCTGGTGATGCACCATTAGTTCGCCAGGGGTTGCCTCCATAGTTTACAAAAGACTGGGGCATCACAAATTCAGCACATTATGTGCTGGTGATGCACCAGGTGTTCATCAGCTGAGGGGTTTAGTATGTTACCGCCACGCAAAATATACCAGAAGTTCATCATCTTCACACACCATCATCACCACATGAGATGGACTACTACTTACTCTACGGCAGCGTCATCACCTCATCACAGGTAGTGCTTGCGAAGGAAGGAAGTGAACCACTGCTTCCTCATGATAGGGCCCGAAGCAATGTAGGAGGCACATTCATCTTCATTGTCCATGAGGTGGCTCAGGGTGAGTTGCAGGGACTCAACCCCGATAGGATTCTGCAGACGGATCTTGCCGAAGATGATCCTCATCTAATCGTAGTTTTGAATTGGCTTGTTCAGGTACGGTTCATCCTTGGGGTGAAGCTGAAACAAAAAATAGAGTTATTCTCATCATCAAGGTAGGGAAGTAATTGCTAAACTCGAAGTGTAAATGCTCACCGCGAGATGTTTGATGAACAAATCGTCATCCATCATGAAGGTAGTACTCTCGTCGCACCAGTCCACTCCTTCTAGCTGCGCCAGTGTGCGCAACCTGTTCCACCTGCAGCTCCACTTCCTCAGATGGTTGTACACCTGCGTAGTGCTGACTTTGGTGCCGCAGAACTGAAGAATGTTCTTGGAGATGACCTCCAAGCACTTGTCTTTGATTCCTTTGTTGATGTTGACCCCCCCCCCCCCCCCTTTTCACTAGTTCAGCCATCCTTGTGAGGATGAAGGTGGATAAAGCCGGAGGCCATGTCATTGGACCCTTCACCGCTCTCAGTCCAATGTAGTCGGATGGCAGAGCGTATCCAAGCGGCTTCACAGACATCATTGATGTAGCCGACAGATCCGGGGAGGCCGGCAAGACCTCAGTGCTGGTGTCCTACGAAAGATGTAGAGTTTATACAACGATCAGTGTCCTACGAAAGATGCATAGCATGATAAAAATGTGTTCATAGTTGACAAGTTCATAGCATCGGAGCACGCATCCAAGGTAAAACAGTGACACAATCAGTCATGTATCAGATAGACAGTGGTACAAGGATGAGATCTATACATTGTAGAACCAACCGTCGTACTACGATCTCTCTCGTACACAAACTAGGGTGGATCTGCTCACAAGGATGACAACTCGATGTGCTTCGAACTACTCGATCTGCTAAGAAGATGCTCAAAGATCTACGACACTACCACAGTGAGCTAGAACTAGTCGATATGCTAAGAACTACACAGATCTACGAGAATCTACTCAATCTATGAGGTGCTATAGGGTTAGGGTTACTTACCACCAGGGACCGACTGGGAGAGCCGCAAGACATGGTGGAGGACATCTCGCCGCCGAGCACCGCCTAACAGTAGAGAAGATCTCGCCGCCGAGTACCGCCGACCGGAGGAGCAGATCTAGCCGCCGCCGCCGCTCTTCTTCTTCTGCCTGCGACCGAAGGAGTGGAGCTCGAATGTGTGTGTGGGGCGGGGGGAATGGTGTCACGAGTTTTGGCGGTCAGCCGGAGGGGGTGAAATAGAGGCCGAAAAGGGGGTGGTGACGGAAAAACTCCCGCCGATTTTTCGCCTGCGCGCGCGAGCTCGCGCCATCTCCAAGCTCGCACGAGCTCGGCGACGCGTTCGCCTACCCTGCACCAAGGTGAACGAGAAAATGGTGGCTAAGGAGAAACGACCGAATCGGCCATCCTAGCGTGGCTAAGGGCTGTTTTGAGATTCGTGCCGGCCAACAACGCGGACCCCGGATAGCCCACCAAACACTCGTTTTTGCATCCACGGGCCTGCCCGGCAGTACGCCCGTAACACGCCCTTACAAACACGCCCTTAAGTATTTTCTCTTCTTTTTGTTCTGCCGCCAACTGTTTTGAGACGGGACCGAGATGCATAAAGCTTCGTAAAAGAAAAAAGATTAGCAGCGAGCGACGTGACCTGGTATTCCAGGTGGAAGTGGAACCACTAGTGCAAATCCACGGTGCCGCTCGCCTCTTATCCCTCCGCAAACTCCAGGAGAGAGAATCAAACGCGAGGAACAATAATCGAATAAATATCTAGAGAAAGAGAAAAAATCGCACCACTAGTATGGCGTTGCTCAGCCCGCGTGTGCCGCGGCTGCCGCTCGCCTCCCACTCCGCCGGCGCGCTCCGGTGCTGCGGCCGGGTTGCCGCCGCCGCTGCGCGGTGCCAAGCGACAGCGGCGGGCAGCGTGGCCGCGGGCTCTCCGTCGTCGTCAGAGCTGGAGGCGATCCGGTGGGGAAGCGCCAAGCTGCAGGGCGCCCGCGAGGAGATGGAGGACGAGGTCGTCCTCCGCCCCGACTCCCTCCTCCACGGCTTCTCCTTCGCCGCGGTCCTCGACGGCCACGCCGGGTTCTCCACCGTCCAGTTCCTCAGGCACGCACGCGTCGGCGCCGAAAATCTCCTTCCTTGCGCTGCAGGTTCACATGCTTCACGACCACTTGACCCGGAATTTTCTTGGTGCTGCAGGGACGAGTTGTACAAGGAATGCGCGGCCGCGTTGGATGGTGGAGCTGTGCTTAATACAAAGAATCTTGAGGCCATCACGGAATCGATCAGGCGTGCCTTTGCCACTGTGGACGCCAATCTCTCCACCTGGTCAGGCTAGGATTTCTCTTACCCCTTCTAACTGAGAGAATCCCACTTCCCAGGATGCTACATGCTCAATTCACTATATACAGTATATCACAAAAAAGGGGTTATTGCCTACATACCACTGGATAATAGTTGTATGCGTAAAAATTGTTTTGAGTTCCCTTCATGCCATTCCATGAATTGCCAAAAAAAAATTGCCTTTTAGTACAGGTTCCATTATGTATGAAAAGATCATTTTGCTCATGTATTGCACATTTAGTGCAGTATACACTAATTCTCTCCACCACTCGTACATACTATGCCACATTCTTACCGGACTTTTTCGTTCTTTTTTTGAGCAATGATTTCTCAGCAAAAGTATTTTTTCTATATTATCGGGAAAACAGACGTCTTTTTGTGACTTAATGGAGCTCTTTTAACGGGAGGTTAACACAATGGCGTGGAGGGAGTTCAAAACCGTTAACCAGTGACATGTAGGGATTACGCTTTTGTCTGTGGTATAGAGGGAATTGAGCTACTTATCAGTGGCATGTAGGGAATTACTAGTAACTGCTTATACTAGCTATGAATGTTTTGAGTTCTGGCATCTTACGAGTTGTGTTGTTGCTTCTTCACAGGCTTGAGCAAATGGACAAGGAAGATGACTCTGGCGCCACTGCCACGGCCTTGTTTCTTAGGAACGATGTCCTTGTTGTCTCGCACATTGGCGACTCCTGCTTGGTAGTAGCATTTCCTCTTACATCTACCTGTCTATCATCCTGTTATCATAGTTAGCGCCGTGGCATTGAAACTAAACTCTAGATTGGTGGTTAAGTATGTAGATTTTTTTTTGGATATGATAAGATGGTCTTACATGTTGATTAGCAGGTCGTATCACGTGGCGGAAGACCTCAATCTCTGACCAACTTCCATCGTCCATATGGGAACAACAAAACATCCCTTGAAGAGGTCAAGCGGATTAGAGCAGCAGGTGGATGGGTGTGTTTTCTTTTCCATGGTTCGGCTGAATTTCCTTACATGGACTACTGTTTTTATTGTTACATATTGGAAGCGCCAGTCTCCCAGCCTCTGTTGAACTACTGTTTTTGTGCCTTCAAAAGTATCACATGCTATGTTAATATGGGCTGCTTACCATGGCATTTCTTAACTCTTTGCTCTCATATGAAAATAAACATGTTCCTTTTGTTATATAAATTGCAATATTTTTTCCAAATATGGTGGACAATCAACATACGTGTCCTGCGAAAATTCTAGCACATCTAGGAACCTCCTGTATTTGATCCACAGCTGCAAATTTGTGGTTTGGGAGTGCAATTCAAGTTTGGGAGACTTTATCAAGAAGTTCTTCATAAAATCCTTTGTCAAAAAGTTATGTCTATGATAGATGGACCACATCGCTAGCAATGCCTGGTTGGCACAGATTTGGTCACCAACAAATCATATCAGTGTATTGCAGCGTGCTTTCTTTGATAACATTCTACTGCTTCGATCAGATATCACTTGCACACACATTTCCTTGATATTCCAACAAAAATAGTCATTATTGCTGTAGTTTGATTCATTTGGTGCCCCTTTCCTCTATTACACTGTGTCCGCAAGAAACTATATGATGTAATTACTTCCATGCTCTCCATGTTTTTATTTGGGTCCCATCGTTATGTAGCTTTACAGATAATAAAATGGTTAGGAGTACGTCACATACTCTGTTTTGTGTCGTAAGCTGTAATTACTTCCTGAAGCCTTGAACATGCTGGTCTCACTCCTGTGGCGAGTCTTGTTTTAACAACTTGAACATCACTTTTGTAGATTCTTGATGGACGCATATGTGGAGACATTTCTGTATCTCGAGCTTTTGGAGACATAAGATTCAAGACACGGAAAAATGAGTTCGTATTTTGTATTCCCTGCTCTCTCTCTCCACACGTTGGACGCTCCTTTTTGTCACATGGTTCCCATTAATGCTCCTGCTATATTTATCATCTCTCGGTGTTATGCAGGATGCTGGTAAAAGGAGTTAAAGAAGGAAGATGGACTGAAAAGTTCGTCTCACGGTAAAGCACCCAATTTTGTGGCTGCATGTGTTTTTATTTCGTTTTTTATATCAATTACTTAAATTCAGATACGTCAGAATTCTCAAACAAACCAAGTCAGGCTTTTCTAAATAAACCATAAGTTCATTTGTGTTAGTTTTGTTTCTTTCTGAAAGGGAGGCATGACCCCGGTCCACTAAACCGATTGATGTACGCAGCCTTTTGATTGTGAAGTTTGTAGGCCATTCGTGTTAGGCGTGTTTTCCCCTTCAGTATCTGTGCAAAACTCTTTTGAGCAGAGTAATGTGCCAAAAACTCAATACCATGCTCGTTAATTAGCATTTGAATCCTTATCTATAAAGCTCCGTCCGCTACTTTCCAATGGCTTCCCATTTTTCCTCCACTGTTGACCACTATAACTGTGCTCCCTTTTCATTGTTTCCTGGTGGGTGTTTCCTTTATTTGGGAGATTTACCCTGATTTATTTTTCACTTCTGTCTTGAACATGTATTGGCTCAATGTTCATGGCCCGTTCCTTGAAGGTTTGCTTGTGCTAATTATGCTAAGTGACCTTGCATGAGATCTTAAAACATTTCATTGTTTATCGGACCACAAATTATTGGTTGTCTTAGGACAATAAGCTTTCTGCTGAAACATATTTATTTGCGTCTAATAAAATATTTTATTTGCACCTGCAGTTCTTGTTGTAACTGGAATGATCACCACATATTAGATAAGGGATTTCCCTGCAAACATTAAAATTCGATCAGCTATTTGAATATCCTGAATTGTATATTGTTAATAATTACCTGCTCGTTACCATGCATTTATTAATGTTTAGCCAACTTCCATACATGTCTTTTGGTTGCTACTTCTGCTGTACAGTATGAGATGCCTTGTATAAGTAAATGACACGTCCCATTGTGTAACTTAATACTCTTCAAAAAATTAAAATTAGAAAGATGACACTACCACCTTTTGTGCTGAACAATATAGTTTCAAAACATAGCTCTTGCCCTAAAATATCATGTCGCTTAAGATGAGCCTACTGTGCTTTCCAGAACCTTTTGTACATTAAATATGTTCGATTTTTTAATTATCCAATCTCTTATGTACAGAATAAGATTTAAAGGGGATCTGATAATCTCTTCACCTGATGTATCTCTGGTGGAGCTTGGACCGGATGTGGAATTCGTTTTGGTAGCAACTGATGGTCTTTGGGATTATATTAAAAGGTAAATCCATAACTTTCTTGGTCTTCATGTTTTTAGTTGTACAGCGTAATTAGTTGGACATGTTTCCACCTCATAGGACACTTTAGTTATGTGTTCAACATTGTGAAATGTATAGCTGACTGCATTCTGCAGCACTGAAGCTGTAGCTTTTGTGAGAGATCAACTCCGTCAACATGGAGATGTCCAGGTATGCAGTATATCTCTTCTTAAATGAATGATACTCACTATATGCCTCTTACAGTACGTTTTGTATGATTGCTTGTTGCTCATTTGGTTGTGTAGCGGGCCTGTGATGCGCTTGGGGAGAAAGCTCTGGTATTATTGTTTGCCACCTTTATATCTTCAGCTCCACCTTTATATTGTGTGTTTATTTACCTTATCACAGTCAAATATGTTCTAATTTTTGTTTCTTTGTATTATTGCAGGATCAACGGTCACAAGACAACATTAGCATAGTCATAGCTGACTTGGGGTACTGATTCTCAAACCTTTTGACAGGAGTTTGTTATGAACTGGGTTGAAGCTTACTGTGCATGAATGATATGCCTGGTCCAGAAATTGCAAAAAAAATAGGCAAAGACACCTAGGGGGTTACTGGCTTACCATAGATGGTGGGCTAGACAGCTTGGGTTCAGTTCTCACTTTAATGTCCATTTCGTCCTAGGCATCACTCATATAATTGGTAAAGAAAAAACCTTAATCAGTGAGGTCTGCCTGTCTCAATTGTTTGACCACATTATTAGATCATGCGCCGTGATGGAGGGGCTGGAAGTTGTTTTTCACCTTTATCTTTAGAAAAAGAGCGAATTCCACTTTTTTACCATCTAGTTATGCATTTGTGACACCAATTACCCCATCTATTGAAAAATTGTCTGGATTACCCAATTATACATGATGCATTTCCAATCTCTATATATTCTGACGCACCACATAGTTCTAATATGCTGTTCTATTCTAACGAAAGCTGCATGATGCCAAAATGGGGGTAAAACCATGTTCAGAATTTTATGTGGTGTATTTCTGATATTGTTTCACTAGATGAGATAATAGGTATCACATATGCACAACCGTGGGGTAAAAAGTGGAATTCACTCTTAGAAAAAAAGATTATGCCCAACTCTGTGGTCTTTCATGCATAGTTAATCGTCTCTTTGTTTCAAGATCCATTAAAGGCTCCGCTTATATTCCTGAACTGTTTTTTTTTCTGGCAGAAGGACAAACTGGAAGGAGTTACCCGTTCCAAGGCCAAACGTGTTCTTGGAGCTAAGTCAAGCAGTTGCGACTGTAGGGGCTGTTTCAGTAGGGATTTGGATTTCATCGCTTCTTACCCTGCAATAGGCCTAATTCAGGTCAGATGTGTACAGTGCGTACAGCATTTCATCTTCTGCTCCAGCTGCAAATATGTATATCCTTATAAGGTTAATTTGTAGGACAATTAAACTGTTCAATAGTATCTGGACTGAAAAGTAGAAGAAAAACGTATACTTCAGCTACTGCTATCTGACAGCGCAGTTCAGTGGGAACTTGCCGGTGATCGATCTGAACATTTTTCCTAAATGTTTCGCTTGGGGATAAAAAAAACTCGAATTTCACCATTTTTTCAAGAAACATTTGCCACCGTTGCTGAAGGATCATTCTTGTAAAAATGTCATTTTGACAGCACTAATGTCCGGTGGGAAACATCTTTCATTTAAACAAAATTACATGCAGTAAGAATACACATACTTATACAGTTATTATCACGACCAATAGTTCCACCATAAGAATCATATCAGAGAGTCCGATAAATTTTACCATGCCGGGCCCCAATAAAAAGTAAAACAGGAGGTCCTAAAAATATTTGGAAGTTCCAAGTTAGTCCTAATTGTACGAAAATAAATATCCAAATCGGAAAAGTTCGTTAAGTGTGTCAGTAAGTCCTACCGGGTTTGACCTGCCAGTATGACGCGATGAGCAGTGCCATGTAGGCATTTTATTTGCAAAAAGGTCCCTAAAATTTGTGACAAATGTCGCCGTGGCACTGGTCAGTCCTTAATAGGATTTGAGGTGACACACTTAACAAGTTTTAGAAATCGGATATGCATGGATCGTATGCTTGATAAAAATCCTTGTTTTTTTTAGTATACACAGTACTAGAATTTACAAATAGTCCTAGGGGCGGATACCCTAAGCAAAGAGGCAAAAACTCTAGGGGAAAGGTCCCCTAGAGTATACTATAAGGGACCAGAGATGGTCCAACACAAGGAAGTATCCCTTGGGTTGGCAGGAAATGCTATGAAAATATTCCTTGAGTTTCCTTTGGGGTTTAAATCCCATTTGGCTCAACCTATCTCGAAATTTTTAAAAAATGTAAAAGAAAATGTTCGTGAATTGATCTTAGCATCCATGTGTTCAAGAAGCCGTTTCACGAAACAAAACAATTTCGTGGCCTGTTTGTACAACAATAAGGTTTTTCACGAGATTTTTTTTGTCTTTTCATACACGCCACAAAAATATCGATTTTTCGCCAAATATTTTTTGAACACATAGAATTTGAAGATTTGTTGGTGAAAATTATTCTAAAGTTATTCGATATTTTGAAATGTGTTATTTAAATACTCGGTGCATATGCACCCGAGTGTCAAAGTGGATTTCATGACTTTGTATCCCTGGCTTTATCATTTTAAGCTCTAGGGAGCTAACTGAGCTCTCGGGCTCTCTGCAGATCTAGTAGCTAGTGATATTTCTTGTACTCTTTTCTTTTGAGAAAAAATTCCATCCACTAAATGCTCTTGCTACAATTGTTTTGTTTTTGTTGTGACGTTGCCAACACTTACATTTAATTATCTATGCTAATCCTCTAGTTATCCCTCCTATAGGATTCAACAGGGTCTCTTTTTGGATATCCTGTGAATCAAATGAGACTTACCGGTGCAAAACATGGATTACATGTTTTTGTGCTTTAGGCACAAAATTAAAACATGATATTTCTGCAGAGATAGCGCAGATTACTTGACCTTTGCGCACTGATCGATCCTGACTTTGACGTGCTTGGAGAGATCGTCAGTTTTGATTCGGTGAACTTAGACATCCTTTCTAACATGCTGAGTGGTACAAATAAGAGATTTGTTCAGAAGAGCTAGCTGCACCAATTAGACACTCCCAGATGGCAAATGCTCCACCTGTCAAATTCCTATTAGCACTCATCAGATTCCCGTATTCATGCTGGTCCATAGAAGGAGAGGGAGAAAAGTCCGTTTTTTATTAAGGTTCATCATATGTGTGGGGCCTTGCACTTTTGCAAGGCATGGGATGCGGCTGATCGATCGTGCATCGAAAGCACAAAGTGAGGAAGAATAGGAAAACAGCAGAAATTCACTTTGGCTCCCGGTGCATATGCTCCTGTTATTTTGTTCAAAATTTAAAAAATAGGAAAACATCGATGTTGCGGCCAAAGTTAAATGTCGTAAAATATCGTTGCTTCCTCCTGCCTCGGTCTGGATCACGTGTTCACGCACGCTCGTGGTGCTGCATCCGTCGTCCCCATCGTGTATAAGGCCGTGGTAACGTGCACGAGCACGCCGAGGCGATGCGTTGCCGCACTTGTGGTCTCCGTGTTCTTGTCCGTTTTGGCCCAAACCGTACTTCCGACAAGTACGATGCATAGCAAAAAAAAAACAGCCCCGTGAGCAAGACCGGTGCGGTTAACTCTGATGGGTTAGAGATACGACCATCATACTAGGCTAGTAACCATAACCATCCAACACACAGGTTGGTTCTCAGTCATAAATTTCTTCGTACGCGAAGTGAAGTGCTGCAGCTGAGAGCACATGTAAGTACATGAAACGCGTAACAGAACATATAAACGTTAAATTGGTACGTAGTCTTGACGCAATATGTACTAGTCTGCTAAGTGCAGTTTACCGCATGCATAATGCATCCACATATGATTAGAGGAATAATCAACGGCGCATGATGCTGCAGTGAACGCAAAGGCCGGGGTTGCGACATCGACCGAGGATGGGAATGGATCGAGCGGGCAAGAGATGAGATGCCTGCCGGCTTTACAGATTGGGAATGGGATGCCCCCCATTTGCAAGATCGACCCACCACGTTCGCAAGGCTCCAACAGTGGGACGATCGAATGCTATGGCGCGTGCGGTCGCGTTGCTTATGCGTGCGTGTGCGCGCTCGTATGTGTGGAATTCTGTGGTGGGTCTGGTTGACCTCTCTCTCCCTAGCTTGATCCCTTCTTCGCTCCATTATTGCTGCGCCATATTGTTCCTTGATTCGTGGATCACCATCATGGAGATGCCAACACAATGAGGGGGATGTTGACAACACCAAGACATGTGCCCAACGAGAACGCCCTGAGATCTTTGTTTTACGGCTTCCATTTAGTAATCAACATTGTTGATGTGGGTTTAATTTTCGAAAGCATAGTTAAAAACTGTTACAATCAGGGATCACATAAAGTGACCATACAGATCGGCCAATGGTTCCATTTTCGCGTAGCAATATTATCTTTTATTAGGAGAGCTTTTTTTTGTAGGAATCACAGGAAAATCTTTATTTTTAATGGAACCTTCATTTTCCAAAGGTATTTAAACATAACTCTAGCATGTCCATTTATCAAGTCATAATAATAGACTTAACCATAAAAAGAACTGAGGTGTCAAGTTCCCAAACAAAAGTAACAGACCCCGGTTGAGAATTGCACCATTGTCACAAGGTGCAACCATGTATTCCACCTATTTCCCGTTAAGTGTTGTCTGAATCAGTTCAGCGGTACTTTCGATAGAACATTTGCCACACAAACGACTTTCCATTGCATAATGTTATATAGGGGCCATCAACACACTCGAGTGTACTTTGAAAAGTACGCCGGGAAGGTCATGACCCTGATCTTCTGTGAAGGGTTCGAGTTGGAGCACGCCTGTCGGGACCCGAAAGATGGTGAACTATGCCTGAGCGGGGCGAAGCCAGAGGGAACTCTGGTGGAGGCTCGAAGCGATACTGACGTGCAAATCGTTCGTCTGACTTGGGTATAGGGGTGAAAGACTAATCGAACCAGTGTTGGGTTACGTGATGGAAAAAAATCGCCTTACACGTAACAACCAAGATCTATCTATGAAGATACAAGCAAGAGATTATCTAATTTATCGTACCGACACCGTGTAGCAGAAGTAGATGTCAATGAAGTCTCATGAAGATCCTCACGGCTAGGCTTAGCAGTAAGGATGTCGCCAATTCCCCGCTCCAAGCCGTCAGTGTCCCGACATCTACGTCCAACCTGGATCAAAGGTATTATCCCATTGGGAGTTGGCACGCATTTGTCTCATACAAGGAAGCCCGCGACCCCTCCCGACACTTCCTTCCCTCTCCGGTGTTTGTCCAAAAACCTCTGGATGACCATTTGACCTTTCTTGGACCATCCGGGACCCCGAGACTCTTGGCTTCCTCTCCGAATATTTTGCTATCCATAGAAACTATTTCTATGACCCCAAGACATCTCATTTTCGCTTATTTAATTCTCATAACACTTCCGAAATCTCTCAAAAATATTTCGATCACTCCGAAACTTTTCAAACATGCATCTTTTTCAACTAACTGAAGTAGGCTTAAGCGTGTGACCCTATAGGTTTGATAACAAGTGGACGTGACTCGGAACACCTTCCGACCAATAACCAATATCGGAGTCGTGGATGCCCATATTGATTCCCACTGTTATACAACTGAGCTCGAGTGAACCTGTTAGTTCCCGAGGTGAGACGTTCCGATATATGTGTGAAGCAACTCTTGATCATATATCTTGCTATCCTCGTTACTGGTTTGTTTCCTTTTACTCGTTCCGTATTCCGGTATCCCCATGATTTACATCATGTTGTGTCTGTGCTGACGAGATGATGGGTACCGTCATACCGAGTGGGTTCTGGATGTATCTCTCCATCGCCGGAGGAGCAATTCCCAGTCTTGGATCATGTAGTCCAATACACATTCTACGAGCTACCCAGAAGTTGCCGTTATGATCTGCCGTTATGATCATCCTGTTAGTGTGTGACATTAGAATGAACTAGAGTACCTTTTCAAACATGCATGTTCCTAATACCCTCATGGTCTAACGAAATATGTGCACGATAACTAATCTGTGATAGTACTAACAACACTGTGACGATATGATCTCATAGTATATCAACGGTAGGGTCTGTGCAGTCAATATTGTTCCGCCAACAATGTGCTCCTGTTGTTATCGGTAGAATCATACCCATGACCAGAAAGACAGGGTCATCATACAATCAATGAGTTAGTCTCTAGAGGCAAGACAAGGACCTTATCTGGTATTTATTATTCTACACATGCGTATGTATTTTCCTCCCGGATCTCATATTCATAGACCATAGCAATTATAGCATAGACATAAACCTTAATTATGAAAAATATATTAATAATAGTAATTATTACCTCTATAGCATATCCCCAACACCTAGTTGTTTTTTCCTTCGATTGTTAGCCTCTTATGTTTTCATGCTGATTTATGCCTTTCCATCTTTAGATCGGTTTAACACTTTTGCTTCAACCTGACTTCTTGCCTAGAGCCATTGGAGCTTTTCTTACCATGGACTTCATCGAATGGCGTATCTACTCGCATTTGCTATCCATTTTGGTTTCTAGCCTCACCCATCCTTCCCCACCCCTCTTCACATTGCGTGAAAAAAATAACGTTCTGTGGCTCACATGGCCTGGCGAGCACGTGCTAGAGTGCACATCATGAGATTAGCAGTAATCAAAAGCAAATACTACTCCCTCCGGTCCATAATTATTGTCATGGACTCGGAAGAAAAATTGTGCTAGGCTAGTAGTGTTTCCCCGACATTTATTTCGGATTGTAGGTAGCATACTATAAGAACTTAGAAGGACATGGAATCTTCATCATAGTCAATTAAGTCTAAAGAAATACCACAATGAATACGAGTAACATGGTCTAACAGAACGAAGCAGAAGCTAATATGAACGTAGCTAAACTGAAGCTTAACAAACTAGAAAATAAGTTAATACCAAAAATTAAAACTAAAAAATAAGCTAATACGAACAGAATCTAAAAAAACTAAAAAATGAATAAGCTAAACATAACTGAAAAGAATGTAATATCAATAACTTGAAATTACCCTATATTTCGTATGGACTCTAAATTTGAACTTTACCCTCAATAGGGTATGAAGACAAGATAAACAGAACGTAAAAAAATTAATATTATAATCCCAATAATAATATATTAGTGCGAATCCTAAATTTGAATCAAATCCTATATTTAAGCCAAGGTCTATTATAAACAAAGCTAAACAGGACTACAAACCCTATAAACATCAAAAACCCAAACCCTACATCCTAAGAAATACATAAACTTGCCTCATACAAGGTAGGCTCACTTGGAACCGTAGCCAGAGGAGAAGGAGAAGCCAGCGTCAGGCCATCCTCCTCATGCTCTTCCACCACCATCATCTGCCCTTGGGACTCTACATCGGCCTAAGAGAGCATGATAATGGATCTTAAACTTGACTCCTCCGCTGCTAGCGAGAGGGTGTCACATCGGTATCGGCCACGAAGAAGGCAATGCCAGCCTTCTCCTCCACCTCCTACTGCGCCCACTCGACGCCATCTGCTTCTATCGAGGACAACAAGAGTGTAATGCACCCCTCCTCCACCTCCTCGTCGTCCTACTCAGATTCGAGCATCAGGGTTAGCAGACGTGGTGTCCTCCGGCAGGTGACTAGGTCCGGCTGAGGTGTGTCCTACAACAAGCGGCTAGGCTAGGGCAGCGGAGCTAGCGCATGAGAAGGTGACGCCCTCCGCCGGCGGGACGAGGTGTCAGTGGCGAGAAGCGGTGTGAACCATCATATGGGGATCGAACGGGAGTTAGAGTGGCGGTTAGGTTAGAGGGATGGAGCAGAAGTGGTGGCTAGCTAGTGAGAGCCAGGAAGTGGTTGTGTATTTGGAAGCCAACATTCGATACGGGCAAATCAAAATGTCTGTTGCCGATGTCGCCTACATTTGACATGACCAACTGAAATTTACATGGCTAGCTGACCGACGTGGCCTACTGCCTTGCAAACAGAATTCTAAGGTTTATTTATTTTATTATGCAATTAAGAATAATTCTTACATTCTCTTTTTCTTTGGTTGCCATCTGTCATTCCTTGAGCCATAGATACAAATCAGGAACAGAGCAATTGACAACAAAAACAGACCTTGTGCTATGGATTTGATGAAGCTTGAAAGAACTCTCCTTGTTTGTAGCTAAAGGTAAGAAGCATATGGGAAACAAACCCAATCCTTATATATCAATCCAATGATGCCCATGTCGTTACATAAGCACATCACGTTTGATGTCTACGGGCTACCTCCCCCCCGTGTCACTCCCGAGCGGGCGACCCGGGGGCACCCTGAAACCCTAGCCGCCAGACTCCTCGCCGGACACCCTCTGCCGCCGTCCTCGTGGCGGCGGCGCTCGTCTCTCCAAAAGGGGAGCGGGCAATGCGTAGAGCTCCTGAGTGGAGGAGCTCGCGTCTTCTCCGGCATGGGCACACGCAAGGGCGACCGCCCTAGGACCAGCTCAGCGGCAAGTTGGAGTTGGCGTTGGTCTCGGCCGCTTCGCGGGTGGCGCGGCGTTGAGCTATGTGAAGGGGTTCGTAGAACAAAACAAAAAAATTCTAACTAACGTACGCCAAAACTTAGCCAAGATCTATCTATTAGCAATGCGGTAACGGAAGGTTTCGGTAACATACCTCTTGTAGACCGAAAAGCGTTACGTTCAAGAGAGCGTTGACGATGTAGTCGAACTCATAGCCGACCTCAAGGTCGTGATGATCCGACGCGGCGATGATGACCTTGGCTCGACGACGATGATCCCAGCGCCGCAAGTGCAGCATCCCCAAGTACTCGCACACGTACGGTGCTTGACGATGACTCCCGGTCTCTCCTATCCAGCTGAGATTGTGGAAGTAGATATTCTGGATGGAGTCGCCCAGCACGACGGCGTGCTGTGGTGAAGTGGTCTCTCACGTACGCAACCCTTACTTGGGTTCACGGTCTACGGGAGAGGAAGAGGGAGGAAGTGCGTGGAGGGGAACGCCTCACGGATTGAGAAATAATTAATTGTGTATTAAAATAATTAATACGCCTCTCTTTATATATGGGGAAGGGAGTGTACCCTTCCCCTTAGCTCCCCATGTGGGACTAAACAAAAGAGAGAGGGGGGAGAGGGGTGGTGTGGCCGGCCGTGGTGGCCATGGCCCCACGCCTTGGCCCACTCGCCCCTTTCCTTTGGGTGCGGCGGCTCCCCCTCTTGGGCCTTCCCTCTGGGGATGGCCCAATAAGGTGGGCTGCCCTTATTTTCTCTTTTATTTAATATTAAATTAATATATCAATATAATTAATTCATTAATTAATATATTTACATATTATTTAATTACCGTGGCTCTGGAACTCCTTGCGGACCATTCCGAACTTCCTTCGGTCTTCCCCGGAACCTTTCCGGTTTCTTTTTCTCTTTACTTTTATGATTCCGATGATTCCAAAACTATCTCCGAGCGTTTGTCAAGCCCTTAAGTGTGTTACCCTACGGTTCGAGAATACTCTAGACATGGTCGAGACCCCTCTCCGACCAATGATCATCAGTGGGACCTGGATGCCCATAATAACCCCTGTGCATTCCACGAATAAATGTCGTTGAGCCATAAACACAGATACCTATTCCTTTTCTTTATTTCGATAGATATGTTGTTTGAGATCTGATCGCTAACATCTCCATGCCTTGTTTAATCTTGTTACCGACAAGAGCTTCTTAACTCGTCACTGTGATATTCCAACCCCATGACCTAGTCATACGATGCGCAACTTCAAGGATGTAATCTCACCGAGTGGGCCCTGAGTATCTTTCCGTCACGCGGATGAACAAATCCCGCTCTTGATACATACGCCTCAACCTACCCCTTCAAGGATGTAATCTCACCGAGTGGGCCCTGAACAAATCCCGCTCTTGATAGATACGGCTCAACCTACCCCTTTGGAATACCGAGGTACACCTTTATGATCACCCTGTTATGGTGTGACGGTTGATGCACTCAAAGCAGCCTCCGGTGATAGTGAATAAATATGACCTCACGGTCTAAGGATTAGGTTACTATATTTCCTAACTATTGCAACGGTGAACTTTGTGACATGATCGTGTTGCATTCTACTTATGTTGGGTACGTCCATCATCTCATTCACCTAATGAAATGACTTCATTGTCAATTGACATAAATGTCCATGATCAGGAAATCTTGATCATCTGTTGATCGATGAACTAGTTTGTATAGAGGCTTACTAGGGACCTTAGTTTGTTTTACTTACCACATGTGTATTAACAATTCCGATTAATACAGTTATAGCATGGTATAAAACTCATTATAAACTTAATGAGATATGACAATAAATACTTATTATTTATTCGTCTCTAGGGCATATCTCCAACACTATGCGCACCATGACTGGCGGAGCAACGACGACTTCGTCTTTGTCTTCCCGGTCGTCCTCCTGGCCAGCGGCTGGTGTTGTGCTGCGGCTGGCAGGCAGCACTCCCAGATCTGGTGAAGGCGGTGCTGGCGGCGCCCCCGTGGGCTCCTTCCGACGCTAGGGCTCAGCCTCTCTTCCGAGCTCTCCAGATCTGCCTCCGTGCCCAGGTGGTGCTGGATATGGGGTGGTCTCGGTCAACAACAAGACGTCGAGGTGGGTCGCGGTTGTGCACTCGCTGCGGTTGGAGGTGGTTTGACTGACCCGGATGAAAGCTTGTCTCCGTTCGGTGGTCGTTCCCTTCATGAAGGCATCATCGAGGTGAGCATCCACGTCTCTCCGCTATCTCCGGGGGAAACCCTAGATCCATTGATCGGATGATGCCGACGCTTTATCGTCGTCTCCCCCTTGGGGGCATCATTCTTGGAGGTATGCACCATGTCGAAGGGACCAGTGGAGGGTTCAGTAATGGATGCAGGGTTCCGCGTGGTGGCTTTCGTGGCAACGACAGTGCTGGCGAGTGATGGTTTGGTCGCGGCATGACCTTGTTAGTCGGCTCTTGTTCTGGCGTGTCTGACTCATCCTGGTTGGCTTTCGTTGCGGTGGAGTCGATGCTGCTGAGGGCAGTGTTCGATGACTTGCGTGGGCGATGGAGTCGAAGCTGCTTAGGGCGGTGTACGATTACATGCTTGGGCGTTTCAGCTGTGAAGACCTTCGTCGGCGCGGGTTCTGCCCATCTTCTCTCCGGAGCTCTCCAATTGAATCGGAACTGCCGGCATCTATGCAAAGAGTCATCTGTTTGGCATAGACCGATGTGAGCTTCACGAGACTGCTGCGGCAGTGTGTAGCTCCCTCTGGTAGCCAGGTGGCTAGGTGTCCCCTCGCGACGGTCGTGTTTCATGACGGTTGACGGTTGGTGAGAGTGTTTGTATCGGTTTTAGACCGGTTTGCCGCTAATTAACCGGCATTCCCACTTCTTTTTAATTAATGAAAATGACAACTCTTTTGGCTCGGTTGAAACAAACGTTTTGATGTCTGCGTTGCTTCGTGTAACGTAATGTAATACCGTCAACGATCGAATATATTTGGTGATAACGAGGACTCGTACAATCCTAGTACGCCATGTTGACTAGTTGCTCATTCTGCTGGCCTTTACGACAGAATAAAATGGCAACATATATTCATCTCTAAAAGTTAGAACGCCGGAGAAAATAATGGCCGTCGAATATGGAAACGTATATTCTAGCTGCACCCTCGGCCGTGTCTAAAATTGTACACGATGGTAGAGGTTAGAATTAATTTCAGGGTGACAACAGATTGTATCTGGATTATATTACGACGGCTCCATTGTAGCTGGTAGAGGTTAGAATTAATTTGAAACTGTATTATTCACCATCCAGATTTACTCATTTGTCTTTTTTGTGCAGGTCAAAATACAACGACTTTTGAGCTGAACATTGACACAAATGTAGATCTAGACAATATCTACATCCGAGATTTTTTTTATGATTTTTGAAAACTTAAAAATGTCGATTTTAACTTTTTGAATAAACAAGCTCCATGTAGCTCGGTCTCCAAATATCCACTCTCCAAATATGTTCTGGACTAGCAAAAGCGCATTTCTAAACCATGCTTGTACCTTTCAGTGGTGATCTCTCGCAAGAAAAACAATGGCGATATAGTAATAACATGTGCGGATTTCGAACTATAATCTGCACTGCAGTGAATTACTAGGGAAAGTATAATTAATCATGCTACAGTTTCTTAATACGTAGAATGGAAGCGGGGTGAGGCCGATGTTGCTCTAAAAAAAGTATAAGCGTGCTATCAAAAAAAAAAAGAATGTAAACAGAGTATGAATAAAAAACAATGCGTGACTTATCGTATTTAGATGTGATTTATAGGAAAGAAATATAAGACATTTTTCTCCGTTGTTAAAGAGTCTTTTCTTTTCTAGTTTGATCTTTATAACTTCATAATTTTAAGAATATGCAAACATTAATGGGAAAAGCTACTTGGAAGCCCCGCACGGAGGAGCACACGCATGCATGTAGCAGTGTGCAACATCATGGGTGATATCATCATATCAATTGTCAAATTCGAATTTTTTAAATGATTCATCTTATAAACCATTATTTCGATTAGCGCTAAATTCGACTCGACGAGGGTTTGAAAACTAAATCCATTGTTAATATGTTTTGACGGAAATAAAATTCTGCATCAGTTAGCAAATTAAACAATATGGTCACCATATTAGCATCAAACAATTACCACGATAATTGTAGATACTTATGAGGTGATTTTTTAGATGGTTTTTATATTGCAATGATATGTACGGATAGAGCGCAAGAGTTCAAATATTTCCAAGATCTAAGAGAGGGTATCATTCCACATAAAGTAGTATCATTCGGCCTTTACGGGTGTAGAATGGTGTACAGAAATCTGATAACCAAGTTATTTTAGTATGATAAGTTAATTATGATTTACTGACGGGAAAAAATTATCGAAACATGGCAACATTAAATCTAGTTTCAAACATCTCTTCACGACTAAGCCAACGGTGAAAACGAATTTTCATTCGGATTAACCGTTTGATAGATAAAACATTTTTAATCTAATCATTAAAGGGAATCTAAGCGATGTCATCCATGATGTCACTGCATGCATGCATGGCAAGTAGCCCCGCACGTAAGAGAAATAATGCGGCATCGCCGGGTAGTCAAGTCCAACATTAATTGTTAAAAATAACACTGAGAGATAACAACATGACTTTTAACTCCTCTATATAACGTGAAATGCATAAGAAAACTATCATATCGATAATTATATTTTTTTTCCAATAGTGTCCCTTCAAATGGACCACTTTTACATACCTTAATGTTTGGCTACTCTTTAATAAATTGATAAGAATCGTTTATAATATTGTAGCTTTGATTAGTAGCCCCATTTGCAAGAAGTAACTTCCCGACTGGTCGGTATCTCTTCACGGTTTTCACAATCTTGTTTTAGGGATTGCACAATATGCCAAATGGTAAAATTTATGGTTTCGATATTTCTATTTTTACGCCAAGCCAGATTTTATGACCATGACAAGGAGACCGGTGTACCATATGATTTGATCATATCTATCATAGCTAAAGCACAACAGGCTTTTTTCTAGATTAAAGGCACTAAGTGCCCAGCCTTAAATTAATAAGACCACAAGGTTCACAAGCTAAGGTAACACGCTGCAGCATACATCTTAGCCATAAGAAAGTAACTAAAACATAAAACTAGGAAATAGGCCTAACAAGGAACACGTATTTAATAGGACAGTCACAGTTTTGAATCAATGCATCATATGTAGTAAACATGCAAAAGTACATCAACAAAAGACATTGTCGTCGTATCAACCCATTGGGTGAGCCTTCAAAGCGGCGAACAGAAGAGAATGACCAAGATGTATGGGTTGTTTTGGAAGAATTGTCTATATAATTTCTGTAATTTTTTTGTAATGGATCTCTATCCTATATGTCAGAGTCGGAGTGAGACACGAATAATACATGTTATCAATTTCTATAAACCATATTCTCTTAAAGTAGTAAGATATTAATTGTTGAATGCCATAATTTTGGAACAAACATGCAAAATTACATCAACAAAAGACATTGTCGTCGTATCAACCATTGGGTGAGCCTTCAAAGAGGCGAACAGAAGAGAACGACCAAGATCTATGATTTGTCTTGGAAGAATTGTCTATATAATTTCTTAAAAAAACTGTAATGGATCTCTATCCTATATGTCAGAGTCGGAGTGAGAAACGAATAATGCATGTTATCAATTTCTATAAACCATATTCGATCAAAAAGCTTTAGTCCCATGGATGGATGGGTGAAAAAGTGTCTCTTTTTCACCCAAAAATACACGGGATGAAAAGCTGGCAAAATTTTCACCTGGTACCAACGGATTAGAGCTTTGGGCTTTACTTTTTTCACGTATTTTTTATGTATGTCGGGTAAATTGTCTGCCAAGATCAGTGAGGTCTAATATACTATATACAAACTGAACTTTAGAATCAATGTCGAATGTCCAATGCGACATCAACAACTCCCTTTTGTTATCTATTCTCACCCATATATCAAGATCTTTTCGACAGGCCCAACGGCAAGGGAATCCAACGCATATAGCACTGGGGGGACGAGAGCGCAGTCGAAATCAAGCGTGAAGTGGCTATTTTGAAGCTTTAAATTATGGAGTGGGGGCAAACCAAAGAGAAAACGATGGAAATCATGGAT
Organism: Poa pratensis; assembly: GCA_947311845.1. Classification (NCBI taxonomy): domain Eukaryota; kingdom Viridiplantae; phylum Streptophyta; class Magnoliopsida; order Poales; family Poaceae; genus Poa; species Poa pratensis. Next base: position 3,720,410 of record CAMZMU010000058.1, on the reverse strand, counting down.
CTATCTCTTCCTTCCGACAGGTGGCCGGAGCTGAAAGATTTGATTCCCTAGACACGTACACGCGCGCGGTATGGTGAAATGTTGAGATCGATGCTAGGTCATGGGCGAACGAGTTAACCAAATTGACAGATCGGCATGCATGAATGTACTACAGATAGCCGTCTATGCACACGCTAGGCTCGCATGGAAAGGACCTGTGCTCTAACTATGCTCGGAACAGCTTCCCGCCGGCGGCTCAGTCACACCGTGGGGCATGGGGGTCAACGGCGAGGTCGAGACGGTGGTCCAGCTGGTGACGGATGCGAGGATGCCAACGAAAGCTCGGAAGAGGCGATTTCATTGGCAGTAATCACACAGAGATCCGTGGTTGGAGGAGTACTCCCTTGGGTTTTTAATATAAAATCACTCTCAGAAATAAAATTTACAGGCGCATAAGATTACTATCTCTTCTCGAGATGAATTGATTAGATTTCTACTTCATACAAAGGTGCCAGTTAATGTAAATGTTGTACGCGTCCATTCAAAAAGAGGTAAAACACATGTAACATGATTAATTAGCTCGGAACACAAAAGGGTTTTTCACACAGTTAATCATGCTATTTACTTTATATTCTTGCTATCTAAAAAATGACACAAGAGAGTATTGGAAGAGTGTACCACTTTTGTATTAATCTAGTTAAATGTACTATCAATTCCTTCCACTGGCAAAGGACATGCATCAGCAGCACGCATACATGCATATTGGCGGTGCGCTTGCGAAAATATATCTCAGGTATATTGTTAGCCATCCATATCCATGAGATTTGTGTGGACATTCCGGGATGGAAGGGGGGCATCAACACCTTGGGGAGGGATTGGAACCTATATGCATGATTGTGGGTGGAGAGAATATGCAACCCCCGCATAAGACCTTCCTTGCATAGTGTAGCATAGATAGCTCTCCCGGCCGCATTACAACATTTTGACGCTGGAGGAGCTTCCCCATCAGGGTCAGGGGCCCTTTCCTGCAAACGGTATGAGATATATGGAGATGGTTGTGGGAATCACACAAAGCTAGCTAGCGCCCCCACAGGTACAATTTGGGGGCGGGGCTCATCGTCTCAAGCCATCATCGAGCATCAAATGTTGTTCTATGCCACACATGGATGTGCTAGCTCTACAACGTCTCTGTCTCAGCCTCTTCGTCAGTCCTAGTGTGGCTAACGGATGGGTGCTGCCGGCCGATCACTGCTGCCGGCCGGCTGCCGACTTCAATCTGGCAGCCTGCTCGCAGATGGGTGTGTGCATATTTCCAAATTGAGAGATTGGACGGAGTAGGATGATCTGTACCTTCGCGGGGATACTTTTCTCTTATTTAGTAGGCCCTGACATGTATGGCTTTTTCTTTTTGGACTCGGTCCTATCGTGTTTGTTTTTCCTATATCAATATGAAAGACAAATCTTTTGCCTCGCTTCAAAAATAAAATAGTCTGTACATATAATATGTGTTCCTGCGAAATCGAAACATTGATGGATGTACATTATATATATGATGAAATTTGGACATCCAAAATTGAGCCAAATATGTCCGTTATATTTCCCATGTAGCACAACAACCGCCTATCCTGTGCATACATGCTCTCCAAATCAACAAAGATAGCAGAGGTGAATTCATACATGCTCTCCAAATCAACAAAGATAGCAGAGGTGAATTCTGTGCCTACAAACTGGATCTTGCGAAGGCATATGACCGAGTGGACTGGCATTTTCTTGAAGGAGCTCTGATCAGACTAGGATTCCACACAAACTGGGTAAAATGGATAATGTCTTGTGTTACTTCAGTGACCTATAGAGTCAGACTGAATGGGAATTACCTCAGGAGATTCAGCCCCACTAGAGGGCTCAGACAAGGGGATCCTCTATCCCCATATTTATTCTTGCTTGTTGCTGAAGGCTTATCGAAGCTCGTACAAAAGAACATTGATGTAGGCAGACTTAAGGAACTCAAAATATGCCGCCAAAGTCCGGGCATATCCCACTTGCTATTTGCTGATGACAGCCTTCTCTTCTTCAAGGCGGATGAAAACCAAGCCACTGTTGTGAAAGAGATACTAAACTGCTACGAAAAAGGCACCGGCCAACTTCTGAGCTTGGGAAAATGCTCCCTGCTTATTGGCAATAAAGTGACTACTGAAAATGAGGAGAAAGTCACTGATATCCTAAACCTCCAAAGCAGTACCTTTGAAGAGAAATACTTGGGTCTCCCGGTGCCGGAAGGGTGGATGAAGAATGATAAATTTGTTTCCATTAAGGACACATACAGGAAAAAAATGTGTGACTGGTCAGAAAAATACCTCTCCGGTGCAGCTAAAGAAGTTCAGATCAAAGCAATCATGCAAGCAATTGCTACTTACACAATGAGTGTTTTTAAATTCTCTAATGGACTGTGTGATGACCTGATGCAGCTGATCAGACAGTTCTGGTGGGGTGATGAACATGATCAGCGACATATCCACTGGATGAGCTGGGACAAATTGACCAGAAGCAAATTCCAGGGGGGAATGGGGTTCAGGGACCTCAAACTTTTCAACCAAGCCCTTCTGGCTAGACAAGCATGGCGCCTTATTGCTTTTCCAGAGAGCTTATGCGCCCGCCTGATGAAAGCTAAATACTACCCCACAGGTGAACTCACTGACACGGTTTTTGTAAAAAACCATCGCCGGGGTGGCAGGGCATCGCTCATGGACTGGAATTATTAAAGAAAGGTTTAGTGTGGAAGATTGGCAATGGTAAGAAGGTGCGAATTTGGCGAGATAACTGGATTCCGAGAGGGGGTTTCAAAATCACAAAGAACTTGACCAACTCTCGGCACAGGAAAGTATCAGATCTTATTGATCATGAGAAGATGGAATGGAAAGAGGATGTGGTGAGGAAGATATTCATGGCTCACGATGCGGATGAGGTCATGCGAATTAGACTGCCAAAAACTGCCTCTGATGACTTTGTATCCTGGCACTTTGAGAAAACTGGCATTTTCTCAGTTAGAAGCGCCTACAAACTAGCTGCAAGAGAAAAGAACCCTGTCGACACAAGCATTAGTACCAAGACAGATGGTGATCGAAAACTGTGGACAAACATCTGGAAGGCCAATGTCCCCCAAAAGTCAGAGTGTTTACGTGGAAACTTGCCACGGAGTCACTTGCGGTCCAATCCAACCGAAGCAGAAGACTCCCAAACCAAGTTCCTACTTGCCATATTTGCGGCAGGGCAAATGAAACTGGACATCACATGGCATTAGAATGCACACCTGCTAGAGCTCTTCGCAAAGAGCTGAGGAAAATCTGGTCCCTCCCCTCTGATTTTGCTATGAGATATTCTGGAAGTGATTGGGTACTCATACTTCTGGACAGTTTAAATGTTGAAATGAAAGCAAAAGTCATGTTCATGTGGTGGAGAACATGGCATCATCGTAACGACTGCATCTTTGGTAAAGGGGATGCTAGCTATACTCACTCAGCCGGGTTCCTGAACAACTACCTGATCTCGATGCAGCAAGTGAAGAATGGTGATCTGCAAATTGATGTTAAAGGTAAAAGACCGATGTTCAAAATGGACACCATAGAGAAGAATCAAAAACCAAAGGAGAAAGCAATCTGTTGGGAGAAACCTGAGCCTGGAAGGATCAAGGTTAATGTGGATGCCAGTTTCGCAGAAAACCTGAAGACAGGATCTTGGGGTGCGGTAGTCCGTGAGAGTTCTGGCAGAATCATCTCGTCAGCATGGGGTTGCATCAGCTCATGCCATTCTGCCCAAGTCAGTGAGGCGATCGCCTGCTACGAAGGACTGAAGCTGGCCATCAACGACAGCTGTAACAATATAACTGTTGAAACTGACTGCCTGGCGCTGGTTCAAGCCTTTGATCCCGGAGGGGTGGATAGATCGGACTGCAGACTCGTTGCGAATGATTTCCACGGTATCATTCCTGACGGTAAAAATGTCAAGCTGGTGCATACGAATAGAAAAGCGAACTGTCTAGCTCATGAGTTAGCTAGGTTCGCTGCCAATGAGTTGACTTCTGGAGTGTTGCATGGTCATGCTCCAGCCTGCGTGCTGGATGTGGCCTTGCGTGATTGTAAGAATGCTATTTCCTTTTAATTAAACCCAGAAAATTCAAAAAAAAAAAAAAACAACCGCCTATCCTTACCCTTGCAGTATATTAAATTAAGGATATTTTTCCAGGCCACTACGTCATTAAATTAATAATATACATTTGCAAGTATTTATGACTTTAAAAAGTTTTAAACATGTCTTTACTCCCCCTGCTTGCAATATAGGACCAAAGTGTCAAATCACGCGGATTAAGAAAAATATTCCCTCCGACTTTGTATACAAGGCTACTATCTCAATTTTTAGATACGAAGAAAAAATCAGCTAATAGATAGCACAATTAATTATGTGGAAAACTTTGGCAAATTAAAGATGTTGCATGCGGTATCCTTTTTTACATGGTTACATGGATAGAAAGTCAGTGCACATGGCAATCCTTGGTAGAGCGAATCTATGATATCGTGTTGAATATGGTAATGAACAAATAGGTGGTCTTTCCGAAAATGTGAAACAAAAAGTTCTTCCCTTGCATCTCAGTCACGTTTACTTTTTCGTTATTTCATTGAGCACCATTGTGCGTCGTAGATATCTAATAATTATTTTCGGAAAGAGTTAGTGGCAATTGTGCATTATATTGATAAAATAAGTGAAGCGACCCTTACATTTTGAGACCGGATGAGTACTAGATCTATCTGTAAGTTTTATTAGAAGTGCTATAGATGAGAGCAGATTTTGTGCTCCCCGGCACCACTGATCCCGGTGGTTTAAACATATCGAAAAAAATATTTACAAGTTTCAAAAAATTCTGAACAAAATCCCAGATCTAGCCAATAGTGTATTTCACAAATATGCAAAATATCGACTTCAAATACTTTGTATTTTGGGCTACACAAAAATGATAAAAATGTAGATCTGAATATGTATATATTCAGATCTACACTTTTGTCATTTTTATGTAGCGCAGAATACAAAGTATCTAAACTTTATATTTTGCACGTTTGTGGTATACATCGTTGGCTACACCCGGATTTTTTTTCAGAATGTTGTAAGACTTATAAATATTTTTTTTCAATTTTTCAAAAGCACCGAGATCACGGGTGCTCGGGAGCATAGACACTTTCCGTGCTATAGATGCACTATGTTTTGTTCACGGGGAAAGATGGTGCACTTTGACACATGTTGCATAAACTCTATGTGATCGTTGTTTTGGCGTACCCACGTGAATTCGACTAAGAGCTCGTTTGGCACCCATGGTTTTATTTCATTTTGTATTCCTTTCATTTGGAAAGTGGAATGAAATGGTTAGGGATAGGAATTGACATAACATACAATAGTCATTTGCTAAAATTTCAAATGAAATGACATGTCCAGTTAGAGGACAGTCAAACAAGTTGGATTTGGAATTACAAATAAATTCCACTATTCCAGCAAAATTGATAGCTATCAAACGACCTCTAATTAAGTAGTTGGTTGTCCTGTCAGAAAAGTGTCATGCTATGCACATGGTGGAATGTACGCATAATGGGAATCGATGGTTATAGTATAACATAACCTTTGAATACACTAGTTTGCGCACATGCATAGAACGTTTATGTGCATTTACTACATGCATGGTTATTCGTATTCCAGTTCCATAAATATATAATCCGCGCTTTCATGCATTAGAGTACGGTATGAACGTATCTCACTTTTCTATTTTCAAGGAATTGAATGTAGCTCAGTTTGGTTGTGCAATATACTGAGGATCGGCTGGACCGGTTTGTGCTTCCGGTGCGCTGTCGGGCGGCCTGGTTGAAGACTCCGGTTTTAGATGATGTGCGTTGGTGTGTGAGGTTAGGACATCGGCTCTAATTAGTCCACCCCTTCATCAAGGTTGTAGGTGTAGCATTTATCGCTTGGATGGTAGTTTCCAGTTGATCGATGTAATGCTTTGAAAGGTGTTGAATGTTAATAATTGCGGATGGTTGTGTGCATCATTTTGATGCAGAGGCCGGGACGGGGATCCGCACCCCCTTTTCTAAAAAATACAATAGTAACTGGTATCTTCTTTTTTTAGGGATCTAACAACAATTGTAATACATGTATTTTGTCAAGCAACCGTATATAAGTAGGTGTATATATAACTTGCACTTGCACCTTGAGCAACTCAAAATCGTCATATATAAGCTCCAAAGTTAGTAGTAAAAAATGAAATTAAGAGTAAACTTCCTCCGTCCCAAAATGTAAGTCTCACTTTATTTTACATAGTTTTTATGCACAATTTTAAACACATCTATACCGAATTATGTCGCTCGAGAATGTACAAATGGAAAATATTTTTGCATTTCTCTTGCAATTTTTCTAATTTTACATATCTTTATACTAATTTTAGAGATATATTATAAATACAAATCATAGTCAAAACTGTAGTTGTTGACCAGTGAAAATCAAGAGTGCCTCATATTTTGGGTCGGGGGGAGTATCATACTAGCTTATGGTGGAGGTTTAGGATTACCCTCAACACCCTAGAACTTGAAACTGCAATAAGACAACTTTCAACTTGAAAATTCTGACTTTGAAACCAAGGAAATCATCATTCGGCTTGTATAATATAACAACTCTTAACTTGTATGATATCAAATTTAACAAAAACTTTGAAACCTCGAAGACAAAAGTAGAAAAACTCCCACATAATTTGGGTTTGAAGCCAAACTAAAAATGAGGGATCTTAAGTTCAAAGTTTCAAAAAAGTCCAAAATAATTCTAAAGTCTCCGTGTGTACCAAAATGTTATTTACCTCAAACTGGATTCAAACTAAATCTCATTTGGCCAGTATTTGATAAAAACTTCTTGAAATATTTCCCAAATAAAATTAAGCATCCGTGGATTTTTTTGTATTTTGGTACAAGATCCAAAATATTTCTGTTTCCAAAATTTTAAACCTCTATCCTGAACAATATAACGAAATACTATACACGCTTTGTGTCAGAGTCAAAATACTATGTCTGGATAAAGTAAGTGTCGGCCGGAAGTAAAAATGAAATTTGTTATGCCATTTACAAGTATGTATTTATCTTTTCTGCTCATTTGAAAACGAAATGCAAATTACCAATTCCTAGAAGCATCTGTTCTGATACTTTGACATGGGGGTGTTCTGTTCACTTTGACGATTAGGATGAAGGAAGTATACAGGGAGGTCTGCCAGCAGGAAGATGAGAGAAAATTGCAAGACAGATGAAAACTAAATTTGCTCCCCGGGTTCTTCAGAAATTGACATCACCACATGCTCATCTCATAAATCAAATGAGAGATGAACACAATGGATTGCCTGATGAAGCTGCGGACCGGAGGAGGCTGGAACTCCCTGCTCACACAGCACATTGATGTCTAGCTTGCAGCGCATGCGGAGGCCCCATCAATCGTGGAGATTCCCCACTTTTGAGACTGAAAAGGGGCAAATGCATGATGAGCACAGACAGCTAGAGGAGGCAGTATGTAGCAAGAAGGAAAATTGCATGCATCCTTTCCTTCCGGCTTTACTTGGGCCCCAACTAACTGGTCATCCCCGACCTTCTCCTCACACTGCTGTGCTGCACCAAACCCTATATAAAAGCCCGCGCCACCTACCATCTCAAAACCAACCCAGCCAGCCATCCAACGCAACACAGGCTAAGCTCACTCCTGCTTCCTCTCATCATCTTCATCACCTTCTCCTACATCGATCGCGTGATCGAATAGATTGCTATAGAGCTAACTAGACACAGTAGATTAACAGCTAGATACATAAGAATTCATTTCGGATCAACAGCGATGGAGAAAGTGATGATGAGCAGGAAGCCGGGTGACTGGAGCTGCAGGTCGTGCCAGTACCTCAACTTCTGCAAGCGTGACGCTTGCCAGCGGTGCGGCGAGGCGAAGCTGGGCACGGAGCGTGCGGACTACGCGGCCATGGGCGGGAGCTGGGAGGTGAAGCCCGGCGACTGGTGCTGCGGCTGCTGCGGCGTCAGCAACTACGCCAGCCGCGGAAACTGCTTCAAGTGCGGCGCAGCCAAGACCGACTCCGCCGCCGTCGCCCAGAACTGGGGGTTCAACGCCGCCGGCCAGGCCGGATGGAAGTCTGGCGACTGGATATGCCCAAGGTTCGTCCGGCTCCCGTCTTTAACTAGTAGTACCTCCTAAACTAATCTTTTAATTCTACCTAGCTAGATTAAGCTTTCTAAGGAATGCAGCTGCATATATGCATGCATGATGCATGCAGCCGCCTTCAGCTTAGTGGAGTTAACAAATGGTTAATTAAAATTCACACGAACTAAAGAAACAACCCTCTACTTTGTATGATTTCTAAATTAGGATCCCCAACTCTTCCAAAAATTGGGAACCCTTCGGATTTAATTCTTCCAAGCAAATCGAATCCTGATGGAGCTGCCAGATGGAATTTCTTGACGTGTCGGCTCAGCATTTCTTCTCAGTGCACACACACAAAAATTCCCCAAACAAATTTCTTGATGTTTTTTTTGCAAAAGAAATATATGCATCTTTCCAGCTAATTAATTGGCAATGTTGCAAGCTTGCTTACATATAATGTGGTATTGTACTGGGTTCTAACGACGTGCTGCATGTTTTAATTGGCCCTGCAGACTGGACTGCAACGTGCAAAACTACGCCAACAGAACCGAGTGCTTCCGCTGCAATGCGCCCAAATCATACTACGGTAAGCTTATGATGTCAATTCAACCCAACCCACATGGTACATTTGCACATGACAGTGACAAGCTGGTCATCTAGTGCTTTGGTCTCATCTAATTCAGTTTGGTTTTTTCCTTTGATCAGGTTAAGCAGACACGCCTGGAAACAAAATGGAAAACAGAAGTATTGGAGCAAATATGGATGAGATTGATCAGCGAACAATCACGCGCCCCAAGGATTTTCCTTTTTTTATTTTCTTTTTTTCTCCTAAAGAAAGAGTGGTAAACAGCCGCTGAGAAAAGAGATATAAACGTGCGTGTGTGGCTGATGACCAATATCCGATTTCTATTTTACAGTAAAAGAATAGTTCTAGAAAAGAAAAAAGAAAATTCTAGTTTCGCTTCACTTGTGTTGTGGATCAACTTTCACTCATGTTTTTCAGTGACTTTATCGAAAAAATGTATTTTCAGTGAACTCCTGTGCTGCATGCTTTCGCATATCGATTGATGGGGCTTGAGACGGAGGGATTTAATTATTCCTAATCATTAGACTGTTGCTTGTGCAATTCCAGTCGCCACCATCTATCCATAAATAGATGCCTTGCTTGTGCCTGCTCATTGCTTTACGGCATATGCAAAGCGGAGTGAGATGTATTCGATCATTTTATTACTACAGGGAGCAGGGAGGCGACAGCGAATTCAGGCGGCCACAATCGAATGTTTCATCGAAAACCTTTAGTTGCCGCGATAGAGAGATTCCGGGAGCAATCAAGGCCCTGCTTTACTCGCAAAGGCGAGTCGAGATGCACAGAATTATTACCACTTTGGGCACACGATCACTGCCCGGGTCTCAGATGTGGCCAGCATCATATAGATACAAAAAATATATATAAATTGTGAAGATTAAACCTTGCTGGATGCCTCAGACAGCGAATTCAGATGCTCAGATATAAGTCAAACAGGTCATAACATCAATCCCCACATTTCGAGTGCCAGGGAGTAGCTAGCCGTCCACCACATGCCGACGTGTTAATGGGCTGAAAATGCCAGCTTGTGAGCTTGGCTCGACTCGCTGGTGTCCGAGTTTGAGCGAGCTTGTGAGCTTGGCTCGACATCGCGAGCTTCAAGTTTTCTTTACACCTCTAGATGTGGGAGTCTGTGACACATGTATTGACAAGTTGGAGAGTATTCTTGACATCGCGATCTACAAACAACTACAGACTTTTTTCCCTTTTTTCCGAAAATGCATGTATCTAGATGCATTTAGTGTAGATTCAATCCGTATCTAGCCCACATTAAAATATCTATAAGGTTTATAATAGTGAACAGATGAAGTAGTGTACTAGAGAGTGTGTACTCAAACTTCTCCAGGACTATTAATTATAAAAGGTTAACCGAAACTTGTCAAACGAAAATAATATCATTATATTCTCACAATCTCATCTTTTCCCCATAACTACATCTAAAACATAATGTATTTTGGAATAGAAAAAGTATTTCTCACTTCCTAGATGCTGCAACAAGTCATTGATCTGAACGATCAACGGTGTGCGCGTATGTGACTATGTGAGCACATCTTTTGTGAAGAGGAGAAAATGAAAAGTGTGCGAGAAAGAGGGAAGGTGTTCTCAAAGCATCCGAATATAATATATCATGGTACTCTTTATTCATAGCATGCACTGGTTTTGGCTAGTAACTTGCTTAACCTGGACAAAGGCAGCCAGTTGGTGTTGCAGAGTCTCTGCCTGTGTGTGTGTTTCTCATTGTCTCTGGTTCCTGCATGGGAAAGAGAAAGATAACTCATCCACTGGCTTGGTGCAGGGCCTACAGACAGCCTGAATCATTTGCTCACTCATCATGCACAGCTTTTTACAATCCCACATCTGCACAGAACATTCATTCCCTCCTAGCTCCTCCACGCCAATAACCAGATTCTATAGAATACCAGCAGCAGGCCCACACAGCTTTCCTGGTCAAATGGTAGCAAAATCACTGTTACAACTCCTCGCATCAACACTGATGAGCTGTTACATGCTCTGGGATCCAAATAGCAACGAAAGATGAATTGCCTCTTCTCTAAAATGGACGAATGCTACACAGAATTTGCAATGGTACAGCAGTGGAATGATGTTCAGCAGAGCAGGAAGGAACACACCATTTCTTAGCGTGCAAAAGGTGAATCGGGCGATATCGGGCGATATTATCTGAAAAACGAAAAGCTAGGGTGCTGCTTCTGCGTAGTTTATATTCGACAATGTCGTCATTTGCTCTATCTACAAGCTGATCCAGCAAACCATCACATCAGTTATTTTGATTTCTAGATTCTTCCTCGGGATGATCCATGCCTCAGCAGAAGAATAGACTGACAAAATCTGAATTCACAAATTAAGCCAGCATCTTCTTGCACATGGCAACAGAGAATAAGTATAAGTAGATCTCATTGCATGTTATGTACTGAATTATTGACGACAATGACATGATGAATTCTTCTCTCAGACCTTAATAGTTCAAGTGCAAACAGCTACCACAGTCAAACTATACGAGGAAACAGAATAGTCCGAAGGCATATCATGGTCTCATTGTTCTTGCGCACATAATGGTCTCCCTGACCAGGGCATCCATAGGGTCGATACATTTTTTGAGCAGCGGGTCATCATCAGGCAAGATGCCAACAAAGTCATCAGATGCAAGGATTATTGTATTCGCAGCCTGCACAAGTAGAAGCTGGAGTGATATTTGCAACAGATTTCTCGCGCCTTCCATGTCCCCTTTCCTAAATGCACTGACAGCTGGTAACACCACGTGCTCCATGGAGGCTCTGTCTGGACGAACTACCTCAAAACCCTGAGACGAAAATTTCAACAAAAAAAGAATTTAACCATTGGCTTGAAACTGGATGAGTGATACATAGCATAGACGAAAATTTCAACTAGAATGTTTCAAGGCATCTCACTAGCATAAAAAACTGGCACTGGATAAGCTCCCCTATCATGGGACAACAAACGGGAATCACAAGCTACAGTAGATCATAACCCCCGCACTTGGATCCTTTTTAACCTGAATTTTCAGACTAAGAAGCCCTATGTAAAGTGACTGGAAAAAACTGGACTATCCGTTACTGATCGATATAGGACCTGAGCTGATCAATATAAGAAGCTCAAAAGCAAAAATTCTTTTGGGATGATGATCTAAAATATTCCATATATATCATCTATGGAACTTAAATAACTCACCATTTATTGAAGAGGAAAAACAGATAAATATATTATTAAACAATCCACGGTCAATAGAGAGATAAAAACAGTTGGCTTACCTGGCTCTCCAGCTTATCAAGATAACAGTCGGTCGCCAAGGTATTCTGCGTAGCTAGAATTCCTATACGAACATTACTTCCATACTCGACAGGTTTAAAGGTTGCAGCTTTGAGTTCCTTCAAAACACAATCCCCAACATGGATGAAAGGAACTGAGCAACCTTCTGAAACTTCATCATGCCAGGCATGTAAGAACTGGCATGGCATTACAATGCAGCTTGCTCCAGATTGCTCCAAGACGAGTCTCTTCTTCCTTAACATCCCAAGTGCAGAAGGAACTTGGGAGCTTTCAGACGACAATAACTCTTTCTTGACCAGCGGATCACTGGAGATGACAAAAGGAGGCGTCTCTTCTCCATCTCGGGTACTCCAGTACACAAGCTTCTCTAAAAATCTGGTAGAGAGGCGGGCAGATGCTCCCATTACTCCAATTGTGCCCGGTAGATGACTGGCTGCACCATATGGTCCACTTCTCGAAGCAGAGGAACTCCCATCCAAATTCTTTGGGTCAGAGGGGTTGATATCGCTGCTGGTCTTGGGAACATTTAGAAGTGATCTTGCACTATAAGAAAAACCTGAATACTGGGATCTACAAGAAGCCCATCTTCTGCTTGCACCGTCCACATGATGCAATTGATCATAAATGGAGCACCGAAACATGGATCCGCTCCTGTTAAAACAGTCTGGGTCATTATGCCACAACTGTTGTAGTCCGTATTACTGGATACATACACTAAACACAAGTGAACCACAAATGAATTTTGAGAAGCAGATCGCGAGTAGCAACTGACCTCTGTAGAGAAATCTGAACCATGGCAGTCTGTGAAGTCTGAACACAAAACTCTGTGCAGGAAGGTTGGGGAAGAACGTAGCTGCAAAAGAACTGCTAAAAGCTACGAGAGTTGTGCCTCTTGTTTCCAGTAGATGGATCCTAATATCAGCAGCGGCATGTGTGGTATTGGTGGAAGTGTGGTCGTAGATATTAAGGTACTACCTGGGTCTACAGGTTAGCAAAAACTATCATTATTACAGTATGAGGTAGGAACATTGACGAGAGGAACCTCAATTATTGAAGTGGAGTGAAGCTGATGCATTGTTTTTATATTTTTGTGAGGGGTGAGATCTAACCAAGAGAGAAGCTCTGTGGAAAGACTATGATTGATGACTTGGGAAACTGCCTTTCAGCTCAACGAAATTAGGTTATCTCTTAAGCTCCTAACATTTCCATGTAACTCAGTTCCATTCTGGGGTGCTTCTGAATCATTAGTCAGGTTCAGGCTTCAGCTGTTGAAGAGGGCAGATAAAAGGAATTACAGCTATGGTTTTCATCGGAAGAAAAGGCAAGCAAGAGCGTATTATAACAGAATGCACTCTTAAAGGACAAATCTCACATGGGTTTCGGTGGGGCTAAGCTCAGCTCATCTCCTTTCCTCTGCTCTCGTTATCCACCAGACAATAAGAGAGCAAGAGACAGGGGAACAGTCGCTAGTACATGTTATCTTGAATCTTTATGTTGTTACACAATATGTGTACAAATGCTAGGACTGCAGTACTGTGGCAAATGGTGGACCACCTAATAATAGAGCAAACTTCCTGTATAAGGGTGTGCTTGGTTTTGGAACCAAGTGGAATGGAATGGAACCGTTCCGCACCCAGAGCCCATTCCTGTGTTTGGTTAAGAAGTGGAATGAAATTCACTGATTCCTCAAAAGGGAATATTCTCCTTATATGCGGAATACGCCCGTCTGGCCGAATCGGTGGAACCAAGTGGAACGGCTTGCTAACGATGGAAGATAAACAAAATTAGTCATGTTTAGGCTCAAATTAATTGAATTTTAAAAACATGTTTAGGATCAAATTAATCATGTTTTAAAACCTTGTTTAGGCTCAAATTAATCATGTTTAGGCTCAAATTAAGTGAATGTTTAGGCTCAAATTAATCATGTTTAGGCTCAAATTAATTGAATTTTAAAAACAGGTGATGTTGTTCCATTCCACCTTTTCGAAACCAACCAAACGTGAGAATGGAACGATTCCATTCCAATGGAATGGAATGGAATTCCATTCCATTCCACTTGGTTCCAAAACCAAACACACCCTAACAGAGCAAAGTTTAGCCATCACATGTGTCCATTTTTCCTCGGTGGATTTGTAATGATCAGCTAGCTCCTATGAGTTCACCACTATTCCTTGCATCAAATTTTAGATACAGACAGGCAAAAGGCATTATGTTATGGCATACTAGTTTAAGATTATTAATAGGACATGTGTAAAAAGAAAGTTCAGGAACTAAACTTGGGCCTTTATTCATTCTTTTGCACACACAAGCAAACAATAGAAGAAAGTTCAGGAACTAGTCTTCTTGAAGATAGTAATCTAATGATTTAACCAGACTTATATTGACGACCAACACAAACAATTTATTCTCGTCCCATACGTCACGTGCTCACAAGTATATCGGGCAACATATGTGAAAGAAATGTGTCTTTGCAGCTTGCAACAAAATAAGTAAACATTCTGTTAGAAGTGTGGCACAATGCCAGTAATCATAACAATGTAAAAGACACATCAATAACATTAATGTGGAAATAAACCTGAAACTGCTTCCATCAAAATTATAGAGTGTGAGCCTTCAATACAAACAGAAGAGTAAAAATTACAGTGTTAAAAGTGATACATGAGAACCACAATCAGGCTATCGTTCCATCTACCTTGAGCAGTTCAGCAATCAGATGATGGAATTGAACTACATAGATAAAGGCTTCCGACAAACTGATAGTAAATTGTTTACTTCAGTTTTGACTTTGCGGAACTTTGCAGTGGCTTAGAGATAGAAACAGACTGGCTGCTTCTTGCTTTCTTCTTTATATTGTAAGTTATTGACATGAATGAGCAAACCAGTGCAATCAAAATGGTAGGGTAGACATAGATTGGTTCTGTCGGTTCACTGTTCATGGGCTTCTGGAATAGCGCATCTTTCACTAGACCCCAGATAACCAGAAGGGTCCCAAACAAGATCATCCTCCCAGGATTAATGATGCCAACAAGTGCTCCAGCAACACAGAAGTAGCTTCCAGCAAGCATCTGATTCAGGAAAGAGTATGTGTACAACGTTAACCTGTGAAGAGTTGTCATAAACTTTTTTCTCATAAAGAGTTGTAACGTCAGTCAAAGAAAAGCACCTCAAGACGCTGTAGATCAATTACTGCTGAAGCATTCTTAGCTTCAGTCAGATTGTATATGTCGAACAAGTCATTCCACCTTGGAAATGTCATGCTCATGCTTGTAGTGACGTTGCTAACTATAGCTCCAGGGTAGAGCATGGCCTTCACAACAGCTGGTGGGAATATCTCATTTGAGACCAACTGCGAAGAAGTAATTTGAATTGGTGTTGTGCATATGCCTGCTCTACAAGGGACCCTGAAATGGCATAAGAAGGTAAGGACGCCATTTAGTATTCCATAATTTGTTGCGCAGCATTAAAATTCAGTACGCAATTTAGTACTCCATGATTTGATTTGAGAAAATCACACGAATACCACCAGAAAATCACATTACTGTACATATGCCAATGAGAAAAAGGAATTCATGTGGTGACAGAGAACATAGAAAATTGGTTTACATGCCTCAAATCCGTTAGTGGGTATTAATACCGTCAAATTAGCTCGCATTTGCCATGTTTGTTTGTTTCGGTGAATGAGTTGTTGGTAATGTAGTAGGATGTTACCTTAATGCATGACAATTACTATTTTACAAAGATGGCATATGTGCAATTCTTGTGCAGGAGTACTTTGTGTTTTGCCCAGTCAACCAGTTGAACAAATGGTGTTAATACTAGCTCACACATTCATGGCAAAAAAGAAACAATTTCACATGTTCTTGATGGCATGGCACATGTTTCTTTGTTCTCAATTTCGTTTATGCAATATTATGTATCTTATTGTGGTATTTTTGTAACTCTTCATTGTTTATTATTTTGAAATCATGCTGGTAGCTCTGTCTCGCACTTAATAAGGATGCATGCCTGGCAAGTCCAAACACCCGAACACGGGAAGCCTAAGAGGCGGGGGCCTTCTCTTGACAATCTAAAATTAGATGGTTTTTAGGACACATAAAATTACTAGCTAGCACATATGGACACACATTTACTAAAATAAACCCATCTCTGCCAGTTGTATATCCATAATTGCATGCAGACCTGAATATTGAAGAAGTAATCAACATATCATGGTTCCCTATTATCATGGAGAACCATACAAATGATGTATTAAAATGTTCAGATTAACCCCAAGGTTGCAAAAACTATTGAAAGACTACTGCTAGTTGCCAGGTTAAACAATATAAATGAAGGCTAGGACGAAGGTCAGGCTTCATCAGGAAAAGAAGGCTAGCATTGCGGTGAATCTGAGTGGAATCTCATCACCTCACAACAATTTATTCACAGTTTTTACACGATATACGCGCAAGTTCCATAATACAAATATTCGTTAGAAAACCCGGAAAGTCACTTTGGCTCCCGAGCTCCAGTGCTCCCTATATTTTAAAAAATTCAAAAGGTAAATTTACAAGTTTCAAAAAAGATCTACAACAATCTCGGATGTAGTCAAAGATGGATCCTACTAGCACGTAAAATCTCATGCCAATTCTTTATATTATGGGCTACACAAAAAAGACAAAATCTAGTATATCTTGAGATTTGAAAAGGTGTACTCAGATCCACACATTTGTCATTTTTGTGTAGATCGAAATATAAAGTATTTCAAACTGAAATTTAGCAAGATTGTGGGATACAACATTAATAACATGCAGATATTTTTCAGATTTTTAGAAACTTGTGAGCATGATTTTTTATATTTTTTGAAATGTAGGGAGCACTGGATCCCAGGAGCAAGAAATCTCTACTCCTTAGAAAACCATGGTTCGCTTCTTTTGGTCTTTATTAGCAGACTAAAATTTGGGGGTCTGGAGTATATCTGGCCATCTCCAGCCCGGCCCGGCCCGAAAATACAGGGCCTGGGCCCGACGGGCCTGACCACTGGGCCAGGCCTGGGCCTGGAAATGAAGCCCGACGCATAGGTCGGGCCGGGCTCGGGCCTCAGTTTTCAGCCCGAAATTAGCCCAGCCCGAACAACACGCTTAGATCTGAAATTCCACCTACTTTTCCTCCCACCGCCGTAGGAAAACAGCTTCCCCGAGTCCCCTGTTTCCCACTCTGACCTAAATCAGACAAAAATCTCCTCCCACCGAACCAGAAACGCCAGATCTAGAGGGCTCCAAGCCTCCAACCTCCTCGCCGTCTCTCTCCCCGTCCGGCGGCGCCGTTTCTTCCCCCCTCACTCCCTCGACCTCGCTGGCGGCGCACCAGGCCGGCACTCACCTCTCCTCGCCTGCTTGGGGAGCTCTCCGACCAGCGTTGACCGTGGCGCACCAAGATCTGTTGTCTCTCGTGGCCGGCGAGAAGCCATGTCGAGGGCATCTCCAAGACTCCAAGCGGCGCTCTCCTCCGTCCGTGGTGATGCGGCAGCTGCAATATCTTCGTCGCTCACGGCAGCTGTGCTCTAGCGAGCTTCAATCTCCCAATCGCGATTCGCGATGCATGTATTCTGGACTTGTGGCTGCACCTGTGCGGCCCCGTCCCTAATCTGTTATTGTTTATTGATCTAGTTGTGTACGTATGCTTGCTAGATGGATGGAATCGTTAGCTGCTCCATGTGTGTATTTTTTTGTGCTTGCGATTTGCTAGATGTATCTATTTTGTGTGCTTTTTCTGTGTTTTGACTTTTCTGTTACGAGAAACTAGATGAACACAGCAGTTCGTCACAAATGGTCGGGCCTCGGGCCGGGCTTCCGGGCCTTCGGGCTTTGCCTCGGGCCGGGCCCAGGCCTAGATTTTACAGAATTTTTGGGCCTCGGGCCGGGCTCGGGCCTGATAATTAGGTGTTGGGCTTTTTGCGGCCCGGCCCGAAGCCCGGCCCGGCCCATGGCCAGATATAGTCTGGAGCCTCCACATTCAGAAACTAGCTAGGTGTAAGAGTTTCCTGTCGAAGGTACTTGATGGAATGTAAGCAAACAATTTAGCTGACACGCATCAGCCCATAACCATTTATAGCGAAAACAGTAAGTATGCATATGTATGTTGGTACTCTACATTCCCTAAACAGCAAACAATTTAGCTGACATGCATCATGTCGTTCAGTCAGATGGAAATCACTCTAGGCACCAGAAATCTGTAGGGCTTGGCGTGCTTGATTAGTAAGATTAAGCACAAGAAGAACATGAAACAATAATACAATATGCACCAGCATTAAACCACAAATATAGCACGCCGCCGCAAAAATATGCAAACGTATAGTACAGGGCTGAGATCTACTCCCTCCGTTTTTTAATATAAGATGTTTTAGCTAGCTCACATGTTGGCTAGGTGTACACCCAAATAAGTACACATACATATTAAAACATGTCTACATACATGTTGACACATATGAATGTGGACAAAAGCTAAAAAATCTTATATTTATAAACAGAGGGAGTAGTTACCACTGAACAATGGATCTAGCCTTAAAACGTAAAGTACAGCCTAAGACTGAGAGCGCTGCTAGCAAACAGGGTTACTGTGATCCAGCGCTATGCTTTTATTCTTCGAATTGCGAGAGAAATTCGGAGAATTGTTCGACTAAATCCGCATGACTATTGGCGGAAGGATCAGAGGATTACTGCTGACCTGAAGAGCGGGATCTGGAGGATGATGAGGAGGAAGTAGACGCGGGAGGCGTAGAAGGAAATCCGGCGGCTCGTCCACCCGCCTCCGCTCACCATCCGCCGTTGCACCTGGGGTGCCCTCGCCGGGACGGGCTTCGAGGAGCTCGCCCTTGACTCCGCCGCCCTCTCTTTCTTCGTCGGTGGCGCCATGGCTCCCCTGTCACCGGTCTCTCGTGTTTTTGTCAGATCAGTTCATCGTCTTGGCGAGCTAAGCATAAAAGATAAATTATTTTATTGGAAAATGCCAGATTAACAAACCCACACCTCCGCCTCATCTGTATACCTCTACTTTATGGATCACCCGGTGGCTGTTAATTTTTTTTTTAGCCCGTAATGGGTTGGCCCATGTGTATGAGGTTCATTTTAAGATTCAGAAATTCCAAACACATGTTTAGCCTCATAGTCGAGAAAATGATAGAAACTACGACATTTGGGGCTGAGTTGTCACTTGACTACGACAATTGGAGTAAATGTCACATGACTACCATTTCAGGGCATGGTTGTGACAGAAAACACTGATCACTCGTTTTACTCGGCTTAAAAGGATTTCTGACTGCGCGGGCCCACCTGTCAGGTCTGACGTGGCACGGCGTTGACGGAGGGAGACGACGGCCGTTAGGTCTTCGTTGTTTACCGGTCTGGACGACGGAGACCACGCGTTGACTCGCTCAGTCTCACTCTTTCCCTCTGACCTCGAAGACGAATGGCGACTGGAGATGGCGGCGGCTCGTCGCGCCACCAGTCAGGAGGCGACGGCGATGGTGGCGGCGCAGGCAGTGAATCTAACGACGCCGAGCAAGACGCGCCGCGGCTGCGTGCGGCTAGTCCCCCGCGACCCGCATCTCAGAAAGCTTGGACGTCGGCGGGCACCACATCGAGCTGCGAGGACCCGATGAGCCACTACGTCTCTGATTTTGACGGGTAAGTCGATTTTTGTCCGTGCTACCTCTCTGTCCAATTCAGCCAACGTTGTAGGATCTGTAGCTCTAGAATTTAGCTTGAATTGTTTGTTAATTTTGAATTTAGGGTTCAGACCGACATGTGGGATCTTTACATTCAGTTTGATGGAGCTAAATTTGTGCAAAAACGAGTGTGCCGATCCGAAAATAGATATCTGCATTTGCTGTCAATCATGGAGTCAGAGGGGTATGGAATGAATGATTCTCTGTATTTTGTTAAGCATGAAGGGGAAGGACTGAATGGGTTAGAACTAATTGACAGTCATCTGAAGGTTGAATAGATGATTAGGAAGTATGAGGATACAAAGGCAGTTGTTTTGACAGTGTTGAAGGACAAGAGGTGTAAACCAATTGTTGTATCCCCAATGAAGAAGCCGAGATCAGTTCATATTGATCTTGATTCAGATCCTGAAGAACCCATTCCTATCCATATGAGCACTCAGAGTAGTGTGAACTATGAGAATTTGCACACAACACAGGTTGATGAACACAGGCCAATTCAGTTTCAGACTCAATACAGTGTGTACTATCCAGAATTGCAGGCAGAGGAGGCAGAGCAAGAGGACACATCTGGTTACATTAGCACAGATGAGGAGGAGGAGAAAGAGTTACAGAATTCAATTGCAGAGAGTAGGAAGAGGAAGAATGATCCAATGCTCCATTGTGAGGGTGAGACAGATGTAGAGGATATATTTGACATCCAAGAGAATCCAGAAGAGCTTGCATCAGAACAACCCGTGAAGAAGAAACCTAAGAGGCAAGGACCAACTACAAGATCACATTCTCAGGTAGTGAAAGAAGCTATGCCACAGTGGGTTTCTTCTGATGTTGAGGAAGAGCTGGGCTTTTTAAAAGTTGAAGATGATGATGGCTACGAGCCAGTGCCATTTGTACTGCCTAAAGGAGGCAGAAAGAGCAGAGCAAAGAAGCCAAAGGAAAGGGTTTGGTATGATGAAACTAGAGAGAACCCAGAGCAACAGTTTAGGTTGTCACTTTGTTTCAGAGATGTCTATCAGTTCAGAGAAGCACTGTCAAGGCTCCACATAGCTCAGCAAAGAAATTTTTACTTCCACTGGAAAGATGCTATAATTGTGAGGTGCTTGGAGAAGGAAACCTTTGGTTGTGAATTCTACATGACAGCATGTAGATGGCACATATCAGTGAGAGTGAACTTGTGGTCATGTGAATGTGATGTACTAAGAAACTTCTCATTCTGGTTGTTTGCTGGTCATTTTGGGGTGTTGAACCTGTTGAGTTTTCTATGATGTACTAAGATACCTGTAGCCTGGTCAATCTGGTCATTTTGGGGGTGTGGAACCTGTTGAATGTTGTAAAATGTACTAAGAAACTTGTTGCCCGGTGAATCTGGTTATTGTCTTGTCATTTTATTGAATCTGATTTATGCCTAGAGGTCATGTTGGAAACAATTTAAAACTTTCATTTTAGGGTTGTCGAGACCCCGACGAGTCTTGACAACCCTAGAGGTCATGCTGGAAACATTTTAAAACTTTCATTTTACGGTTGTCGAGAACCCCGACGAGTCTCGACAACCCTAGAGGTCATGTTGGAAACATTTTAAAACTTTCATTTTAGGGTTGTCGAGACCCCCGACGAGTCTCGACAACCCTAGAGGTCATGTTGGAAACATTTTAAAACTTTCATTTTAGGGTTGTCGACACCCCCGATGAGTCTCGACAACCCTAGAGGTCTTGTTGGAAACATTTTAAAACTTTCATTTTAGGGTTGTCGAGACCCCCCGACGAGTCTTGACAACCCTAGAGATCATGTTGGAAACATTTTAAAACTTTCATTTTAGGGTTGTCGAGACCCCCGAAGAGTCTCGACAACCCTAGAGGTCATGTTGGAAACATTTTAAAACTTCCATTTTAGGGTTGTCGAGAATCCCGACGGGTCTCGACAACCCTAGAGGTCATGTTGGAAACATTTTAAATTCAACAACATTTAAATTCAAGTAAACCCTACAGCTCCTTACCATTTCAAACCATAAATTAACACAAAATTAAACCATTACATCTCACAAATAAAAAGTCTCATAATTCACCACACAATTATTCCATTACATCTCAGAAATAAATTGTGTTCTCAAATACAACCACTACTAGTTCAAATAACAAATAGCTCATAATTCAACAACAATACAACTCAGAATTGTTAAAACAAATGATGAGGCCAATGATTCTACTCATCACATATATCTTTGATCTTCTGCAACTTTGCCCCGAAGTTGAATTTCTGTTTCAGAAGATCTGCGATCGTGTACTCCAACTTCCTCTTCTCTTGCTTCAGCACATCCCTCTCTTTCTCTGCCTTCTGCCTAAAAAATGAGTGCATGTTCAAATTTGATGCATCCAGTTTCTTCTTCTCCTCTAGTTCAGCTCTTGCATCAACAAGACCTTGTTCAGCTTTGCCTTTCAGAGCTAGTGTAACCTGCTTTTCCTCAACCTCCTTCTTCAGCTCATCTTGGGCATTCTTCAAGTCAAGCTTCAGCTTTGTTATCCCATCTTTGTACTTCCACATTGATTTAATAGCGTCTAAAGCGTCACGAACTCTAGCATCTTTGATTTCCCGATGCATTTCCCATAGCTTCGTCAGAGATTCGCACAACGCAGGTGGCCACACATCATCAACCCAGTGCACAAAGTCACAAGTATCTCCAAAATACAATGCATGTATCAAACAAGTTTCTGTTACTAATTTGTACCAACACATCTCAAGTTCTAATACTCTAAAAAAGTTCAGATTTTTGACATACCGTCCATGCGCAGGCCAAGAACCTCCTGCCAGTCCAACATCCTTCGAAAGCAACAAATTTTTGGGCCGTGGAATTGCAACGACAGCGGATAGGGAGCTCATCTTCGTCGGCTAATCCGCAATAATCGGAATCGTACATGGTATTTGGCCCCTAACAAGAGAAATTTTCAGCGCCAGACCTCGGATTCGTGCTCAAATCCTAAATCCCCAAATCATATGAACCCTAAACCTAAATCCCCAAATCCCGAACTCCAAAATACACAAGAGGGGAACACTTACTTTGGTGCCAAGCGAGCTCGGATCAGGGGAATCCTCGTCGCCGTCGCTCCACGATACCATCTTGTCGATCTAAGGCTCGGCGGCGGCGGGAGTCAGGCACCAGAGCAATGGCAAAGGAGAGGAGCGTGAGAAATGGTGCGACCGGGCCTCGAACGGCTACTTAGACAGGTAAACAACGAAGATCTAACAGCCGTCGTCTCCCTCCGTCAACGCCGTGCCACGTCAGACCTGACAGGTGGGCCCGCGCAGTCAGAAATCCTGGTAAGCCGAGTAAAACGAGTGACATGTGACATTTACTCCAATTGTCATAGTTAAGTGACAACTCAGCCCCAAATGTCGTAGTTTTCTGTCATTTTCTCCTCATAGTCTCATATACTGCTCGAGAGCAGCGTTTTGGAGGCTACATGTAGCCCGGTTTTCAAAAAAAAATTGAATCCACATTTTTGTGTTAAAAAAATGGACAAATACCTAAATGTAAAGTCGAGATTTATCACTGTTTAAATTTTGAAGGAAAAATTAGTATTATTCTAGGCTATACAAAAATGATAAATCTAGACTGTGCAATGTTCATTTTTGCCCAGACCAAACTAAAACGAATTTTTCATTAAAAATTTGCATAGTGGTTATTCTCGATATTATCAACACCCAGGAATTATTCTCGAGTGTTTTGAAACAAAATTTAAAAATTCTATCTAAAAAAAGAGCTACATGTAGCTCGGCCTCCGTTTTCACTTTCCAAAGAATTCTCATACTACTAAGGTGGCGAGTGAGACCAATTTATAAGGGACAGCTGATGACTTTGAAAATAGTAGGAATAGCCATGACAATGTGCGGCACTTGTGACTTGCGACGAGAACGACGGCGTGGCTTGTGGTCATACCAAACTAAAGTAAGACTAAGCCGACTCGGATCTTCTGCGTGCATCGGCGAGTAGGTGGTGGTGATCTCTGCCGTTGCAAAAAACCTGCACGGAGAATGGCAATAAGGTTTCCGAATCTACTGAAATGCACCGCGGCACTGGCCAGCGGGCTGGGCGCGACGGCTCCCCTGGTGGTGGATCTGCTCCCCGACGTCCTCGCCATTGTGGTCTTCGACGGCAGCGCGGGGCTGTACCTCCGGTAGCAGTGCAGCTTTCTCGGCGGCGTCCTTCTTGGATGCGTGTGGGCTGCCGGAGCTGGTGGCAAGGCTCCTTCCAGGGGCACGGCACGGCCGTGGGTTGGTGTGGAGCTCCTCCGTGCGATGACGGCGGCTACGGGATGAAGCCTGCTCTGGAGTTGGGGATCTGTGACATCTGCAGCGGGAGGTGAGCGCAGCGGCGGCGCCGCCAGTTGGTGGTGCGGGTGGCTAGGGTTCCGCCGGGGCCCTGCAGGCCCAGATCTGGGCCCTTTTTGGGCCCGATCTAGGGTCAGTGTGGGCCCAAGCTCGACCCGGCTACCCGGTTTGACTGAGGTTCGATGCTTGTGACGGAGTGGCGGCGACAACAACACGTCTTCTGCAGCGTGGCGCCGGGAGCTTCGCGGACCCTTTTTGGGTCTGGCCGGGCCTTTGGTGCCGATCTTGAGGGTAGCAGCGGCGTCGGCCTACGTGCAACAGCGTGGTGGCGGAGACTTCACGGACCCTTTCAGGGGCCGGCCGGGCTTGCCCAGCCTGGTGTGTCTCTGCTACCACGTCCGGTCGGCACCCGCCGATGGCGGTGGAGGTAGTCCTCCAGGTGGCTGTGCTGCAGCCGCCCTCCGGCTCCAATGTGGCTTGGTGTGCTCCTGCGTGCTGCGTCCGGTCGGTTACCGTCTATGGCGGTGGAGGTCGATCCCTCCCACGTGGATGCGGTACTGCAGCTCTGTCTATGGCGGGTCTTTCTCGGTTCGACCGGTCGTGTTGTGCTTACCTGGTGATACGACAATGGTGACCTCAATTCCGTGGTGGCGTTTGTTGGTGGGTGGCAAGATGGGTGGAGCACGTCGGACTGTCCAGGGATGTGGTCTTTTCGAGGTCAGGAGAAATCCTTGTCTTTTGACACCGACGCGGTGATGCTTGTGAGTGTCGCTGATCCTTCCTGAAGGGCGTCGGGTGTACCTCTTCCCCACTACCTGTAGCGTACCGGGGAAACCCTAGGACTAGTCCGGACAGCAGCAGCGTCGTCGCTGTTTTCCTTCTTGGAGGTGTTGTTTGGTACGCGACGTTTCAAAGTGCTAGGATAGTGGTGGGACTATGCTGGAGAGAGCGCAGCGGTTGCGGGTCACCTTTGTTTTCGTTGATCCGCCAATGTCGGCCTTGTTTTCTTTTCTTTTTCTCTCTCTTTTCTTTTGGGCGTGCCTGTGCTGTTTTGCCCCAGCAGTGGCCTCAAAACTTGTATCGGGTGGTTGCTATTATTATAGCGGGGCGAAAGCCTATTTCTTCTTCAGTCTGCACTTCTTTTGTTCGACGGCATCAGCAGACGTCGTATAAGTTTTTTGTGAACAAGATAGTGTGTTTATATGCTCTATATTTGAACTTGCTTTGGATAAACAACTAGTGGAATTTTGCGCGTCGTGACCGACGCGCCTTTGTGAGTTTTTAGATTTTTATTGGCGATATGTTGTTGTAATATTTCGTGAACAATGCTTTATTAAAGTATTGCAGATGTCCAAAGCGTATTAAAGGAATGATTTAGAATTGAGAAGATTAAGTAAGAAAATCACTTAGGTGGGGGAAAAAACTTCTTAATTTGTCCGCATATTCATACTAAAATGTGCATTATTGTAAACAAACAGCATTCGTTGAATTAATTTAATTCCATAAGTTGAAATGGTGAAGTATCTTTGTAATTTGTTATAAATATCGAAATATTTAATTTAACTACATAGTTTGAGGAAATGTATTGGAAGGAAATTTGTTAAATTCAATCCATAATTAGAGGAAATAGATTTTTATTTTATGCAAACATTTAGTGGAAGAAGCATGTTTTAATTGTACGTGCATAATTAGAGAGATTGCAGCTAAATTGTTTCTGAATATTAAACAATTTTGGATAATTGAATTGCATAATCAAATGGAATACATTATATGGATATTTATTAAATTCTATCCATAATTTGGAGGGAATTAATTTGGATTTTCCTCAAATATTCGTTGAATTGAAATCTTGAAATATGTTTGCATTATGCCATAAGTAGCACAAATAATGGTTGGTACCTTTTTTTCCGATTGAATAGTATAATCAGAGGAAATGTATTTCGTGAGCATTTATTAAAATTTAATTCACAATTAGACGAAGTGCACCTAGAATGTATGCAAATATTAGGCAATTTGAGTTGTTTAAGTTTGTTTGTATTTTGCCATTAGGAAGTATCAATTTTTTTTCCGAGCATGTTGATATATTTTGGGGTACCTTAAATATTTTAGCAATTTGAAATGTTGAAATGTTCTTCTTTTTTTCAAATAATATTTAAGTTAAGTGTGTAGGTAATGGTACTGTATATTTTTTGTATTCATGCTAACAAATGGGGAAAGTTCGTCTATATTGCATCCAAATATTGACTATTTTGAATCGTGTAAATATGTTTTGTGTTTTGCCATACGTAGTTACCGTTTTTTTTTAGCATTTGGTATATAGTTTAGAGAACACGCAAATATTTAGCAATTTGAAGTATTTGAATATGTTTGTATGTTGACATGAATTCTTAACTGTAATTAGAGAAAATGTATCTGAGTTATATCCAAATGTTGACCAATTTTAATTTTTTAGAAATGGTAAGTTAATTTCGAATAATTCGCGAATCTGAATGTTTAGTTATGTTTGTATGTTGGTATAAATAATTAATTTAGCTTCGTAATCAAAAGATGTGCATTATATGAGCATTTAGTAAAGTGAGTACATAATTTGAGAAATTGCATCTGAATTTCATATTTAGAGAAAATTGATTTAGTTTTTTGCCAATATTTTGCTTAGTTGAGATGGTCAATTAGAGTTCATAATCAGAGGGAATACGTAGTGTGA
Source organism: Poa pratensis (assembly GCA_947311845.1). NCBI lineage: Eukaryota > Viridiplantae > Streptophyta > Magnoliopsida > Poales > Poaceae > Poa > Poa pratensis. The sequence continues at coordinate 3,693,602 of CAMZMU010000058.1, read as the reverse complement.
GCATTTGTTAAATTCAACTTTACATAATTCTGGGGAGTGCATTTGGTTTTTCTTCAAATATTGACCAATTAACAATGTTCCAATTTTTTTTTCATGCAAATAGTTGGCCTTTTTCTGTGTTAGCATGCTGATATATTTTAGATTATCTCCGATTTTTTAAACAAATTGAACTGTTAAAAAATTATTAATTTTAAATTTGAGTCTATAATGAGTGGGAATGCACATTTATTCATTTGGATTCCATAGGTAGATAAATTTTTTTTAAATTCAACTCCATATAATTGGAGGAAGTGTATATAGAATTGTTCTAACTTTTTACCAAATTGAGATGTCAATAGGTGTTTTTTTTTTGGTGTGAGCATGTTGATACATTCTAGAATATATCCAATTTTTAAGCAATTTGAAATGTTTAAAAATTATAAATTTTAAATTCTAGTCTACAGTGGGTGGAAATGCACATTTATTCATTTGGATTCCATAGCTAGAGGAATTTTTTAAATTCAACTCCATATAGTTGGAGCAAGTGTATATAGAATTTCTCCAAATTTTTACCAAATCGAGATGTGTAAATATGTTTTCATTTTGGTATATTGTGGTCAAATAGCTAACATTTTCTTTCCCTAGCATTTTGATATGTTGTGGTCAAATAGATTTTTTAAAAACTGTACATTTTATAGTATTATCAAATTTGAATTCTTTTAGTGTTTACCAAACGATTAGGTTTAAAAGTCATATACAATTCTGCCATATTCAAATTTGTAATTTTAGTTGGAATGCTCAAATATGGGTGTTTTCTATAAAATTATCCTAATCTTGCCCTACTTGAATTAGTCGAACATATTTGCGTTTTTTTTCGAAAATAGTTAACATTGTATTTTCCTAGCATTTTTTTCTAATATTTTGTGGCGGGTATTTATAGGATTTTTACTGTTTTCTGTTTGTTTTTTTTTGGGGAGGAAAAATTGGCTCAAATGGTAACAAAATGATCAGATTTCGTATTTTTTTTCGGAAATATGAAATATGTAAACATCAAATGAGAGTTCAAATGGTCGAATAGATTTTAAAAATCGCACAATTTGGAATTTATTAAAATTTGTTTTTTTAGTGTTTACCAAATGATGAGGTTTGAAAGTCGTATAAAAATCTGAGGTATCTAAATTTGTAATTTTAGTTGGAATGGTCCAATATGTTTTTTTTCGAATAACAATATCCAAATATAGGCCAATTTGAATTAGTCAATCTTAATTGTTTTTTTTCCAAATAGTAGTTAACATTTTTGTCCATAGCATTTCGATATATTTTAAATATTTTGTGGATGGATATTTGCGACATGTAATTTTTTTGAATTTGTAATATTTTTCATTTGTTGAAATTTGTGTGAAGCAGTGGGGCCCGCCTTGTTTTTTTTTTTGCATTTTCTGGATTATTATGTGAGGGGAAAAAACTGGCAGGCTGGGCCCACGCTGGCGTCGTGATGACGTCAGCAGTGGCTAGGGCTGCCACTGCCGCGCCGGCGGCGACAACGACGGCGCCGCCGCGTCGGAGCGAGCTGGGAAGCACCGCTAGGCGCGTCGGGCGCGGCTCCGCGCGGGATACCCGCGGGTGGCAGCGCGGCCGCAGCTGGTGGCCGGAATCGTCGCCGGCGACGTCGAATCGCGGCGGTGGAGGAAACTGACGCCGGCGAAGATTCCGCCGTTCGTGCGTCGTCCCGGCACGCGTCCGTCGGCGACGACGAAGAGGGGCCGACGGCGAAGCCTCTTGCGTCGATGGATCCGTCGGGGAGGGCCGGAGCAGCGGTGGCGTGCGCCGGCGCCGTCGCGGCGAACTCCGCATCACGCGGAAGGAGAAGGAGAGAGGGGGGCTCTGCGGAATTTTTGCAGCGGGGTCCCTGGGTTTCCGGGGAATTACGTTTAGGTCCCTCGCTTCGTAAAGTTGGAGGTTTGCGGTGCAATTTGTGGGCTTCCTTGTCGGTTTTTGCAAAATGACGGCGCGCCGTGAGGCTGACAGGTGGGGCCACCACGGCACTGTTCAACACTGTAGCAGTGGACAGTGCTCACTGTAGCTAGCTACAGTGCGTGGGGCTGAGAGCTCGCGAAAGTGACCATCTTTCATATAGTTAGTGAAGTGATATATGCTCTCTGCACCACGCTTTGGGTTTTTTGTGCACCGTTTAGATATGTTGCTTTGCATTGTTGCTCGCAGCTTAGTTTACCATTTGCTAGAGTTGCTGCCATCCTCATTTAACTTGTGTAATTTGTGCCTCTTGTTAATTATTTGACTTAAAATGTTGCTTATATTATTAGTAGGGTCGAAAAAAGAAATAAACGAACGAACACATCCGTACCGTCATCCAATTCAGGCAAAACCGACAGGGATTTGACCCCAAGAGAGAACGTATCCGTAGGGGTCAAGGTACCGCCCGACTATAACTACGCCACCGGCGGCTGCCGTGTCCCCGCACAAACCAAACGGACCAAAGTCTAGGGACATCGAGCAAGGATGCATCGCGAGGGGCGGCAGCGTGGGTGGGTGCGAACCCACGACGTCCTCGACCTGCTGGTGCTGGGCCACCCGGGGTCGGAGGAAGGCATTCAGCAGCAACACCGCTGTAAGGCCGTGCCGGCGACGGCGACGGTGGCCAATGGCGGGTTCGTCAGGGCGCCGCGGAGGCCCACCAACCACTCCAAGCCGTCCGGCGTGTACAAGGAGCTCGGCGGCAAGGGCGACGGCTCGTCCTGGTCCGGCAAGGGGAGGCGCAAGTTCAGGCACGACGAGCTCAAGACGTACTACCTCGAGTTGGCAGATGATGGCTATGACATGGACTAGTAGTTCTGAGTTCTGAGTGGATGGATGTGACATGTGTAAAGCTGTGACTTTTACGGGGATTGTAAAGCTGTGACTTTGATGGTTCAATCTTCGTTGCTAAATCAGTCAATAATAATGATACTTTCTTTTGACAGTATAGTAATGAGAATTTTATCCATGCAAGATCGCCTTCGCCTTTTTTTGTTGTCTTTTTTCTTTTGTTCTTCTTTGGTTTTTTTAGCGTTGTACGTGATTAGGCACACATTAATTGCATCTATAATAGTATGGATATAGAGTTTAGATGAATATAAATAACAAAAACTAAGAGAATACAAACGATTATACTGCTGCATACCGTCATTGCCGCAACTAAGCACCCACGTCCGTTGCCATAGCCGGAGAAGAAGAACACCAGCAGTTGGTCCACTCTTGACGCTGAAGAAACCCCTTACCATGAGACATTAACGAGTGGCGGTAGCCACCAGCCCCGTAAGTATGGATCTAGTCCGATAAGAAATATCGTTCGGAGGAGCCCACCTCTTCAACGTCGTATCCGGGGCAAACGTCACCCCACTCTTCAACAGGCGGCCGGATCCCCCACTGTTTTCCGCGGATACGCAGCAGTCAGCACCACCGCACTCTAAGAGCAGCCCATCCCTGCCGCCACGCCAAGACGACGTCGAATTGAAAGGTTGGACTCCACAAGCCTCTCGCCGGGGCCAGCAACACCTCCGACGAGCAGGAGCATGGGCATGGGTTGTAAGACCATTTTTCCTACTAGCACCATCGACATTAGCTCCACCATGACATTGACGGACGAAACTTGAAAACCTAAATAACTTAGTACGAAAACACAAGCATGAACGAGTCATAGCTCCTTCCTCGTGCCGCCAAGTCAGCGAACGGAGGGGCAGGGGAGTGGCGGATCGCCGGCACGGAGCGCTGGATCTGGAACCGCCTCATCAACACCGCCTCCCGATCGCCTGCTGCGGTTGATGAGGCGAAGCGTTTCTTCTTTGGTTTTTCTAAGCGCATTTGTTTCACCGCATCCGAGAAGAAGGACAGGACATCGTTGATGATTCATAACCCGAAGTGGCGCAAACGATAAGCAAAATGTAGATATTCATGCAGAACTACTTCTGTTCTGAGAACACAAAATCACAAAACAAACGACCCGAATACGACTGTACATGGATGGAACGCTAATAACCCATCTTTGAAATGAAAAATAAATAAATTTTGTCGAACTAATCGTCGCAGAAGCGTGACAGCTACATCAAATTTGTTGTCCCAGCTGTCCAGTGCTGGACGGGAAACCTTTTGACTAATCGACAAGTGCTGACCAAGGCACTAAGACAACCCGATCTACTGATTAGGAATCTTACAACGTGATCTTGACGGTGATTACTGTATCTTGTCAGAGCTGTCCATTAATCATCGCCCTTTTCAACTGTTGATTCAATATACAAGTACAGAGCATTACGGTGCCATGTTCAGTTGTTCACCTTGAAGCATGCATGTTCTTCCGGGTGAGGTTGGCTGGCTCTTCTGTTCCCAAGCTCCAACCTCACAAAACTAGACTATAACAAGTAGTCATGAAAGTCTATGAGTCGTGGGTACAAAGGCTCAAGATGCTGACACTTTTCTGATCTTGGTTTTGAATAGCATCACGACGATTTTGTCCATGGAGAAGTAGAGGAAACAACCTCTGGAATGCGTCACGAAAGAACCATAGCTTGTACCCACGATGCAGTGCCAGGTAGGACCATAAACTTTATCAAACTCCTGTTGGATATCAAACACAGTTCATTAGAAATTAAGCCATGCATTGTCCACATTGAAACAATATATTGGAATGACATCTAGGCTTATGATGAGCAGATCCAAAGTGCCAATATAGCTCATGATGACTGTGTCGATTTCAACATTACAGCTGGTTACAGGCTGTCTACATTCTAAATTTAGTTACAGAAAACCTCAGATGAAGATAAAATCAAAGATATGTAGTTTATGAACATAGTGGATGCTTTCGAGAAGATATAACAAGCGAAAGATCGATATTTGCATGAAACTCACCTTCTTCACATCATGGGCCACCTGCCTTGAACTGAACTTGTCCAAGTTATCATGGGATCGCTTAGCACATCGGAATGCATGCAACTGCATGAATGGTGGCATGTCTGCAGCCATCACCTTCACCCCCAGCACCGCAACAACTTCGTTCATGTTGATCTCCATCTCCGGCATCGATTTCCTCCCAGGAGCTATGTCAATGACCTCCCTCTGTCCCAGACCAGGCAGATGCACTCTAGACTTCTCAAGGCAGATGTCCTCATCCTTCTGAATGGCAGTGGGATTTGGAGGCTTATCCTCAGAGGCAACAGCATTTTGTGTCTCTTTGATAGTTCCCCTCCATCTCCCACCAAATAGCCACTGCTCTGTCTTCGTCCTCCTGCTACCATGGCGGGCTGCCATTACTAGCTAGCTAGCTGATAGGTCCCCTTTACTACTGGTGTTTAACTCTGGATCTCTGTAGGCCTTCCTCCCAAAGCTATTTATATAGCGAAGCGGGGGAATGACACAGGCAACAGGAATCCTACAGTGCCGGTACTAATTAATTAATGGATCATTAGTTTGGATTCTCTGCAATGATGAGTGGGTAGGGCAAGGTCCAAAAATTTATTTACTTTGGGAAGGAGAACAAACATATTAAAAAGCGCAGGCCATGTGCGCCTGCCTTGTTCCGTGGTCTGGGTGCCATGTATGATGAAGAAAAGCTGGTGCATTAAATCCAGATTTGAAGGATCCCAATGCCTAATCTTTGAAGGACAACAAAATAACCACAAGTTTTCAACCACCCGACTATGCCACTCAGTTAGTATATCACGGGTGTCAGTACTCACCAGCTTACATGAGGTTTCTGTCACAGATGTTCCATTTTTTCGTGGCAAGCTTCTTTGGTCCAGGTAATGGATCGGAAACTTTGTCTGAACTTGTAAAGACTGAAAAAAATGGATAACTCATCCTTAAGAATTCTCTTTATCAAGGCTGGAAAGTTTGTTTGCACCAACTTAGTATTTAACACTCAATTCCATGCAGTCAAACCTAATTATTCAATTTGTTGTTCAATGACAGGACTACAGAACAGACACCAATGATAACAAATTATTGGTCCACTAGCTTCTATATCACAGGAAAGTTTAAACAAAGAGGCAATAAAATGGTTGTTTCTTGTGGTCTGTACTGTTACACATGGTAGGTAACCAAAATCACGAGTTCTAATTCATACATATCTCTTGTTCACACATTTCGCAGTTTTCGCTGCTGAAAATAATCATAAAAAAGCAATCTCGACAACCCTATAAAAAGGGTAGCCTGGTGCACAGGGGCGGAGCTAGGATTGCAAGTTGAAGGGGGGGCAAACATGGCAAATTTCAATTAGGGGGGCCAACTAACCTAAATTTGCCCAAAAATCATGTCTAAACTAGGCTTAAATACAAAATTATGCATGAAGTGCAACGCCATAGGGGGGCCAGGGCACCTGCTGGTACCCCCTAGCTCCGCCACTGCCGGTGCACGTAGCTCCCGCTTGCGCAGGATCCGGGGAAGGTCCGGGCACTTTGGATTTTTTTTACGCAGCCTATATTGTGCATAATTGTATTATGTTCCTGTATTCTCTTGTTCCCTTTAATGAGGCCTGGTTATGTTATGTCTCTGTTCCTGTCTGTGGTACTGAATATTCTTGCCTCACACTGGGCGAACGCTCCAGGTGTTATATTATATGGTTCTAATGCACAAAAAAGTCATGAGCATTCGTTCAAGTGTGATTTCCGTACTACTATGTGTGCAGTACATAATTACATCTACCATTTGAAAGCTCTTCCATTCTTTATCATAACCGGTAAATCGGCCTTTGAAACCAGGGAACTTTAAAATGTCACAATCAGATATGCCAACAAACTAGTGTTCTCAATACTGCTCAAATCTTAAGTGGCTTTGAAGTCACACCTTAGCTTGGATCTTGTAAAAATAGTACTCTAGGAACTTGTAGCCTGGACAAGCAATCGGCCTCAAAAATTGATTCTAATATTTAGTCCTTCTAATTGGATTTTAGCTGCATATCTGTAATGTAACTTATCCTGGAATTGATATGGATAGTAAATGGTAACTCCCTAGACATGTGAGCAAAACTCAAGTCACTAAGCTGCAGGTTCAGAGTCTTTTTTGTTCTCTCACTTCATGATTTCCATACCCTATAATCTCATAAATGTTTCCTACTGTAAGGAACATAACCACTCCATTATCCTGATTGCAATGGAGTTTCTTAATTGCTTTACAAGGCGCTAGTATAAACTTCATATTTATAAATACTCAGATATCATGAAAACAAAATAGTTCATGAATTCTTATTCTACAGCTAATAGCGCTCATTTTGTTACCCCCCCCACCCAATATCAAAACTTCTGGTTTTCTTGTCCTGGAGGCCCTTTCTGCACGTCAGATATTCAGAAAGTCTAAATTCCAAATGAGATTAACCTTTGCCCACCTCCATCAACTCATCCCGAATAGATACATAAAGGTAAACCTATTAAAAATATTATATTATATCACAACTATTTTACAAACTCAAAATGTTTTCTGGAACCATGAAGAGCACAACATAATTATGTTACATCCAGTATGGCTTTGATCCCATTTACTAGTTTCATTGGAAGTATATCAAGTATTCAAGTCTCTATCCTAACCCCCGCGAAAAAAGTCACCATGCTAACAAACGGGGTCCGGCCACAGCCCACAGTTAGCCAAACTAATAAAGCAAACATAATGATCCCTGAGAAAAAGGAAGAAATAATCAAACTACCATAAGCAATCTGAGAAGTTGAACTAACCATGAAGTTTACACAAACTTCCTTGCTATTGAGTGTTGAAGTAGTGCTTCTATGCTCTTCAACGACGTGTTTGCATGAAACATAAAACATCTCAAATAGTTAAAAACTCGAGGTATGGTTAGTGAATATTAGTTTCCCTTATCATTTTAGTGTTTGTAAAAGTATAATTCTATCTAGGCAATGTGTGGAAGTATTGTTATATTACTTGTAAGCTAACTAATGGGCCAAAGTGTTTTTTTTTGGACTGTCATGAATATGGATAGCAAGTTTAGAAATACACATGATTCTGGCAGCAGCCAGTCTGTTTTGCATTGTTGTAGAAGGAAATGCGGGTCTAGGGGAAGAAATTCAGATTACTTCTCAAAGTGAAGACATGTGTTTCAATTTATTATAACATGTTAGGAAATCATTGTGAAGGATGAAAAAGAGTATGTCACATTTATTACAAGCATTATACTTGTTGGAATCTATACTCAATTCAGCATAGCTTCATGAGTCATGAAAGACCATATGTACATACCAGTATACCACATTTCGACAATGTAGGGTGTGTTTGGTTCAGAGGATATGATTCAGGGGATGAGGGCATCCCCAACCACCTGGTTAGGGATAGCCATTTTTTCTGTTTGGTTGAAAGGATGAGAATATGTTAGGAATAACCAACTTTTTGTTTGGTTGGGAGGGATGAGAGTGGCTAGATAGTTGTGATAACTCTCTTTGGTTGAGGTGGTGAGATTACCCGCTATACATTGCAGGTATATTTACAGTATATTACAAGTATATAGTACTCAAATCAGTATAAGAACCAACTTCAGCTAGCTAGCATCGATCAATCGATCAGCCGCGTACTAGTAGCTAGCTAGTCTCGATCCATCGGCCGCGTACTAGTACGACACAAACTTCAGGTAGCTAGCTAGTATCGATCGATCAGCCGTCTACTAGTACTACACAAACTTCAGGTAACTAGCTAGTATCGATCGATCGATTAGCAGCAAGGCACCCTTTGCCCGTCGGGAGCTAGCTAGCATTGCGGGGCATGTCCGATGCGCACGACACCATTGCCCGGTTGTGCCCCTGCTCTGCTCCCAGTGACCACGCGCGGAGAGGACCAGGTGAGCGAGAGAAAAAAGGACGGAGGTGAGCGAGCCACAAGTGGTTGGCTTCATCCGGCAGTTTTGGAGGGATGAGCCCAACCACCGTTTTGCCACAATAATTGGAAAATCTGGTAATCCCCATCCTACCTTGCCTCTCAACCAAACGGAGGACAACCACTAAAAGAGTGGCTATCCCTAACCACTCAGGGGATAGCCACCAAACCAAACACACTCGTAAAGAAGCTCCATTTCTACGATCTTGCGAAAAAATGAAGGAATATTGACAATCTGATAACATGATGCTTTCTATTTCCATTTGTAGTACTAAACCACCATTGTAGAACTAAAGTCTTTTCTATGTGACGATGGTGGTCCAGCTTACACATGGACAAAAAATGAAAATTCTACTTGTTCATCTAAAGTGAGCTATCGAATACAAAATCAGAAAACGACTTACAGTCCATGAGAGATTGTGTCACACCAAAATACATTAGATGCCCTTTAGCACCAACAAATACTTGCAAAAGAAATCCATGTGTAAGAATACTGCGTCGGCGTTGAAGTTCTTCTGCAGGCAGTGTGGTTGTTCAGCGTTCGGCCTCGCGAGTTTCTGGCTTCGCTATTGTGCTGAGTTCTTGGGCTTGTACTTTGCGTATTCCTGTGCTTTTATTTCTGTGTTGTATTTGTGGTGAATACGCAGTGTGGATTCCTTCAAAAAAAAAAAAATACTTAAAAAAGAAATCGGTGTCCTTGCCCCACCTAGTTTTCAAGATTTGTAAACTTGTGTTTGCATTACCAGTGACAATTCTTGAACTTCTATCTGTAGATCAGAAATTGTATATGTCTGTCTTAACAAATGCAAATGTTTCACATCTTCCGTGTGATGAGGACGTCCCGTAATGATATGCCTCCTTCAACTAATGGCATGCCTCCAATTCAAGTAGGAATAACAAGAGATCGTGCCAAACAACTTCAGTGAATCTTCTCCCACTCAAGTCTACATATGAATAGGATGCTACTTGATGCATCAACTTTATGTATCCTTGGGTTTAAGGAGATGGATGAAGGAGAACAATACATGGGCATGTCCAGGTTATGCAATGAAGAAACTGACATAGAGGACATATCCCTGGATAATGTCCTAGTGTGCAACAAAGAAGCTAAACAGGGAGGACATAACCCTGGTCAATGTTCTTGGACACCAGAGAAGGCCAAAAAAAAAATTAGCTGTCCAAGTTGGCTTTTTTAACGGGCCGAACACTTTGCACAATAGCTAGGGATGAAAGTAGAAAGTAAAAAAAAAAGGAGGCAGCCTCCTTATATGGGTTAGACTTGATTTGAGAAGAAACTAACTGACCATTTCGGCATTTCCTTGTGTTAGGTTCAAGATTGGAAAAGGCGCTAGGCGTATTCGCCTAGCGCTTAGGCGATGCTTAAGCGCACTAGGAGTGGCCTAGGCAGGTATATATTTTTTACCATCGGGTGTGTATTTGGGTTATTATATCATATATGTCTATATACATTAATTTAGAGCATATAAATGAGTAAACTTCTAACAACTGCCCATTGGATTATGGCTCATCTGGTTCATCGGTGCAATATGACATGATTTTTTTCTAGAGAAGAAAATTTATTGGTTCTGCTGCCTAGAGTTCCGCTTATGTCCTAGGCGAGGTGTTTGTCCATTGCCTAGTGCCTAAGCGCCGCTTAGTCCAGCAGTGGTTAGGGTTTGACCTATCAATTTGAGCCCATTGCTCATTTGTTTCTTTAACATCGAAGAGCATACCTTGACTGATCGTAGAATCATGAGGACTCTCAAATTGTTGTTATCTTGACATTAGGAGAAAGAGGTTTGACCTATCAATTTGAGCTCACCGTGATTTGATCATAAAGATAGACATGTAAGCAAAACAGAGAGGCGCTACATAGTGTTCTCAAGATTCCCAAACGTAAATAAAAGGCAGCCTCTCAAGACACTATGCTATTCTCTAGGTCTAAAAACATGAAAATGAGACTAGTCCTTGGATCCAGACAGCTCTAGTTGATATGTAAGGACACCAATGTGCCATTATCCCTTTTGGATTAACTAAAAGAAAGAGCTTTGAGATTCATGCAAACTAACAAAGTAACAAGCACTTCTCATATTTTTCTTTAACCCCCAAAACATATATAAATTCAATTTGTAAGAAATATATACGAGTTCAAGAATATCTGAATTACAGTGAAAAACGGCATAGTTCAACGGTGTACAGTTCTGCCAATTCTAGTGATGGCCGATGGAACTAGATGAGAAAAAAAAAATCTATTGCGTAGACAAAATGACAACTTCTTGTCTGCAAATGATACCGTACAAATCATGTACCAATCATCGTCATTAAGGAGTGTTACCATCGGTTGACAACTAGACATACAAGGCTACAATCATTTGCATGTCTGTCACCACATGATATATAGAAACACCAATTCATGATACTAAGAGGGGAGATGCACCATTGTGACATTGCACTTGAATAAGAAAATGCAAATGCTACGAACTCCAGTTACCTCTACTTGAATAGAAAATTGGAATGTCATCAACGCTACCGTGCACCTAGAGAAGGGCATCCAGTGGCAAGTGGAAGATCCAAGTTATCAACCGTCCTGAATGTCCTGGGAACCATCTTGTCAACATACAATGTGCCTTCAAGGTGATCACACTCATGCTGCAGGATGCGTGCCTGCCATCCTGAAGCCTCCACCTTAATGGGACGTCCATTTCGGTCCAAACCCGAAACCTCAACATCTAAATGTCTCTCAACGACCGCCCTGTATCCATCAACACTGGCATCCACATAAAACAAGTATGAGGACATACGCAGTATGTACAACACAATTCCAGTTTTGTATCCATAGATGGGCTATTACTAGTAATAACCTTTTAGTAAATGCAATATCCAAGTACATACCTCAGACATCCCTCATAGAAACATGCACTTCTTTTACTCGTCTTCTTAAGCTTAGGATTGATAATAACCTGCATCAGGGGGAAACAAGGAGATAAAAAGGGCATTACAAGGTGCTCATTCCTAACAGTAATTGGTGGTAAACGCAGTTCCATGTGGCAAATGTACCGACAAGAAGATCAAAGGGGCGGCGATCCTGTGCCTGGATGTCCTTTTTGGGAGCATAGCTGATAAATTCTTGGGTGTCCTCCAAGACAATAATCTGTCAATGGTGAATTTAACAGGTTGAGAATTGTGACCCTGATCTTTTATGACTGAACATAAGAAAGCGCAGATAACAGGTGAGCAATGCAAGGACCTTCAAGGGGATGCCGATCTGTGGGGCGGCGAGGCCGACGCCGGGGGCCTTGCGCATGACGGTGATCATCTGGTCGATGATCCCCTGGACCTTCTCGGAGGACACGTCCCCCGGGGCCACCTCCTGCGCTGGCTCGTGAAGCACAGGGTCTCCGGCCTTCACGGTCCCTGGCGTCACCGTCATCGCCGTCGGCGCAGCGCCGCCCCCCTTCCCGCCCAGCAGGCCGGACAGCCAGCCCCGCCGCCCGAGCTGGCCCTCACACTCCTCCATCGCCTACCACCCACTGCTCTACCAGTAGCAAGGAAGGTAGGAATCGGCCCGGCGGGAGCGAGGGGAAGCGCCGCCGCAGCGGTTAGTAGGAGCGGCCGGAGGAGCAGTACTACCATGTTCTCGGCCTAGGCTTCTGCTGCTCAATGGGGTGGATTGAGTCGGGTGGCTTCCAGCTTACGTGGCAATTAACCCGGGATGGGTAATTGGGTCTGCCTCGTGTAGCCCGGTAACCCTGATGCAATTGATGCTTCGTCTATGAAATCTTAGTACTACTCCGGGTATATTTTTTTTCGAGTTGTGAAATCCTAGTTACATGAGAACTTGCCTGTGACAAGATGGTTAGAAGGGTGGTTGTACCCCAGCCCACCAGAGTTCAAACCCTAGGTTTGACGCTGGTGTTTCTCATTTAGGCGGAATATTCTTCAGTGGGAGGCGACGTTCCCGTCGACAGCGAGGCGTCCGTGGTGACTTCGTCAATCTCAAGACCATCCGCCGGCTCAGTCTCTCGGAGGTGCTCATAGGGATAGGGTGTGTGTGTGCGTTCATAGGGGTGAGTGTACGTGCGTGTTTGTGAGCGTCTGCGTTGTACTGTGTTTCGTAAAAAAAAAATCCTAGTTGCATTGTACTGAACTTATTCGATACTTCGATAGCTATTCGAGTTCACAAAATAAATGGTAAACTTTATTATTCAACCGGTTGATCGATTAGCTGGTTTGCTAGCGTGGGCAACAGGTTCCTCCGACAAGGATTTCTTTGAAATTGGCGTTTCTTTTGTAAAATAATTCGATGCCCCAGCGAGATTTCTTTGAAATTGGCGTTTCTTTTGTAAAATAATTCGATGCCCCAGCGAAAAAAGAGTAAAGAAAGAGGTACGAGCTGGGTATGATCGAGAAGGAGGAGACGATAGAGAGACCCCATTTTCAATCAATTGATGAATGTCGTCAATCCACTTTCAATCAATCGACGATTGCTCTTCTACTATTTTGGATGTCTTAAAATATATCATTCAGAAAAGGATAAGGTTACAGGGTGCTATGAGGAGGAGATTTGCAAAAAAGGATTTTCAATTAATTACTAGGAAAAACCCCTTATTAGATAACTTTGCTCGAAGGTCCAAACTAGGATGCCTAACCCATGGCTCGATCTCCAGGCCAGCATGTCGGGATGGATCTCACGGCCGGCGAGGTCTTCCACATGCGCATAGTGGATGAAGTTCTTTGGACAATGCACTCTTGCCATGGCCAATCATTGTGTGGTGTCAACAATATCCAAGTTGTGTTCCTTGATCCGGTCATTGAATTACTCTTCATGCAATACGGGCGTCTCAAATATCGAACCATCCTCCCTCTCCTTCGACATGCCCCAACTTCAATTTGCTCTGTATCGTTTGCAACCGCTCGTTGATGAGTGATTGTTCGACATGTTCAAGAAACTCCATGAACCCCTAACTTATCTGATGTAAATCTCACAGGTCTCGCAAGCAGACCCGAGTCCGCTATGAGGTTGGCCTGCTTGATCCATGAATCACGCCGAGGGGAAGGGGACAATAGGATAAGAAAGATATCTGGTCCCACCGAGAACTCGCCGCCAATGTCGCATTGCATGGGAGGACAGGAAACCCTAATGAATGAGTACTGTGTATGGTGAGAACACTCGAAAACTATGCTTTTATTAATATGACTGAAATGATTTTCCTAGGATATGACTGAACTGATTTTCTTTTTGAGGAGTATATGACTGAACTGATGTGATGCAAGCTTGAGTTTGGTTTGAATTTGTGATGGGCTTGATATTATTTCTTCGGAATCTGGCCAGGCCTCCTTTGATTTGTAGGATTTCCAAAGGAATTTTGTAGGATTTGGACCCTATGGATTTTTTCTTCCGCATGTGTTTGATTCATAGGATTGTAACTTGTAGGAATTTTTCCCATAAAAACTTTGTAGTAGAGTTTTGGAGGAAAACAAACATGAGCTCAGACCTTATGGAAAAAATCGAATTAATAGCATAAAACCAGCACATTTCAATTGAAATTTCGAAAAACCACCACTTTGTGTTTTGATCGCAGATACCCACCGCTATTCGTGAAATTTGTTGCAATTCGCGCTAAAAACAAATTGAACACAAATTGACACGATTTCTGACAGGTGGGACCCACCAGTCAAGGCTAACGTGACAGAACATGTTGACTTTTTGCTGAGGTGGCACCATGGGCCCACATGTCAGACAATAAAAAATAAAAAATATCTCAAAAAATAAAAAGAATCATGGACACCCATGTCCAACCAATTAAACAAATTAAAAAAAATGAAAAAAGGCATCTACCTGCTCCTCCACAGCGCCGCCTACGGCCGCTACCTCGCCGCCATGGCCACGCCGGCGCCGCGCGGCCACCGCGGTTTCTGCGTCGTGCAGCGCAACTACGACCAGCCGCAGATGCAGGCCATCATGTGGCAGGTCATCGGCGCCGGCTCTGACACCGTCCTGCTCCGCAACGTCGGCGGCTGCTACCTCCGCGCCAACGGGAAGGTCCGCCGCTGGAACAAGGGCGTCACCGTCGACGAGTTCAAGAACATCAGCAGATGCGTGCTGCTGACGTTACTCAGCCATGCCCTCTCCCCTGCTCCTCCTGCGGAAGGACCTCCGGGCGCGCATCTGGGCACGGCCGGCCTCGGGGCGGCCGGGGCAGTGCGTATGGCTGCAGGGCTACGCGGCCGACATGGCAGTGGTGGGGGAAGCATGGGGCGGGGCGGATGCTCTATTAATACCAGCTACAACGTGCCCGCGCTAGCACACTGCATGCAGCAGCGTAGGCAACTAGAGGTCAAGATCACAAAGGAAGATGGTGAACCTGATCGAGGCGTAGAAGCCGCTGCTGACGGGGATGACGTTCCAGTTCAACTTCGGCGTGCTGGTGTCGCGCTACAACGTCTACATCCCGGACCTGCTCTTCTTCGGCAAGTCCTCCACGACCGACAGCGCCGACCGCTCGCCGGAGTTCCAGGCGCGGTGCGTGGCTGCGGCGCTCGCCCGCCTCGGCGTGGCGCGGTGCGACGTGGTCGGGTTCAGCTACGGCGGCATGGTCGCGTTCAAGCTGGCGGAGGAGCGGCCGGACCTGGTGCGCTCGCTGCAGGGGGCGGATCCGGGGGGGGGGGGGGGGGGGTAGCAGGGGTCAGACCCCCCCAACCCATCGCCCCCCTCATAGAATTATATGAGCTGCCAGTATTATACGCTAATGTTTCCAGCTAATGTACGTACACAATTAGCTAGTCAGTACTCCACTTAAGCCCAAAGTTATGTAGCGTAAGCCCACACCGAAGCCCAGCACAACGAAAGCAGCCCATCTACCTCTCTGTCCAACTACATCGATCGTGGTCCACTGGTCGTTGGCCATCATCTTGTTTGGCCAGTTCATTAGGTGAATCGATAGATCTCGCACGGTCGCACCAGTGTGTAGGACGTGCGCCGGCGGCGACAAACCAAGCAGCTGATTGGTGCCTTGTCCAGGCAGCCGAGTTGTGGCGTGTGCGGCGGCTGCCGCTGATTGATTGCCGTGCTTTCGGACAACTGAAATATTTGTTAAGGTATCAGGTATGTACACGGTATGACATAAGTAAGTAACTGTAATCAGATCTACTTCTCCATTTGCTTATGTTTAGCTATTTGTTACTTGAGAAAATAAAGAGAAAGCATATGATTTTTCATGCAAATTGTTCCGATACTAAATCTGGTGGTCTATTATTGAAATTTGGATGAAAGTATAGACGAATGGTTATGGTAGGCTATTTATAAACTTGCGAAAAATATCGATTTTCTTAAAATATTAGGTCATTTATATCCATATAATATTATTAGCTTGCCTCCATACGATATGCTATTTGGCACTTCATATCTCGTAAAATTATACTACATATGTGATCATCGCTCGCCCCCCCTATGTTCAAGTCCTGGCTCCGCCCCTGGCTCGCTGGCCGTGTCTGGGTCCGTGGTGGCCATGACGGACGCCGTGAACAGGGAGACCATGGCGCGGCTCGGGTCCGGGTCATCCGCGGAGCTGCTCATGCCGGAGACGCTCCTTTTTTTTAAATTTTTTTAATTTGTTTAATTGGTTGGACCTGTTGGACATGGGTGTCCATGATTTTTTTTTTGAGATATTTTTTATTTTTTATTGTCTAACATGTGGGCCCATGGTGCCACCTCAGCAAAAAGTCAACATGTTCTGTCACGTAAGCCCTGACTGGTGGGTCCCACCTGTCCGAAATCGTGTCAATTTGTGTTCAATTTGTTTTTAGCGCGAATTGCAACAAATTTCGCGAATAGCGGTGGGTATTTGCAATCAAAACACAAAGTGGTGGTTTTTTCGAAATTTCACTTGAAATGTGGTGGTTTTATGCTATTAACTCGAAAAAATCCTATGTCTTGATCCTATGTCCATAGGATTTCACTGTACAAGACAACTCAATCCTACACAATTCCTATTCCCACAATTCCTATTCCCTTGGTTTTCCTACCATTACTACTATAAATGAGAAGAGGCTACCCGCGCTCTGAGATGGTTTGCCCCTCCAATTCATCCTCCTCCGTCCGATTTACCTGCACAGTGTTTTCACCTCGCCCGCTTTTACCTCCAGCCGTTGGATGCGGTGTTTTTTTTTTTACTTCGTGTCTGGCTATTTGAGTCTGTGACGGGTGGGTCATGTTTCGCAGGAGGTCCACAGGTCAGAGGGAGAAATTTGCTCGTCCGCGTCTCACTTTTTGGCCCGCTCGAGGGGTGAAATCGCGATGGGACAAAACCAGACACCGGGTGAAACCCTAGCCAATCCCCGCTCCCGTCCCCTGCCCAATCCCCTCTCCTCCTCTTTCTCTCTCTGCTGCGGCGGCGGCAGCAAATCCGCGGAGAGGCGGCCAGACATGGCGGGAGCGGCCGGGCCAGGCAGGGCGGCGGCGGGCGGCCGGGCCGCGGCGGCCGCCGGGAAGGGAGGTGGCGGTCGGGGAGGGTGGTGGTGGTTCCCGACATGGCGGCGGCAGGCGGCCGGGCCGCGACGGCCGCCGGGCAAGGCGACGGTGGCCGAGCAGGGCGAAGATGGCATGACCGTCCTCGCTCTTCTCGGTTCGTTATTCTCCTCCTCCCCCAACTGCTGCTGCTCTCCTCCTCTCCCGTGTGCATCCTCCAGCTAGCGCCGCCGCTGCCCCTCCCAGCTCGTCCGCCGCAGCCCCACCTCCTCCAGCTCATCGACCCCTCCCCCTCCTCCTCCAGCTCGTTCCTCTCCTTCTCCTTTACCCCTTCCAGATCGACGGCGAGGTCTTCACGATTGGCGTGGAGGAGCACGACGGTGGCCGGCGGTGTGGGGAAGGAGGGAGATGCTAGAGAGGCTGCCGGCATGGAGAAGAAGCAGCGGGGGTTGGCGCGGGAAAGAAGCAGCAGCGGCGGCGGCGCTCTTCCGCCTCCTCTAGGCCGTGGTGTGGTGGAACTGCAGGGGAGAGGAAGGAGGCCGGCCACCAGAGGCAAGAGCAGGTCATGGAGAACTGTAGCCATAGTGAACTATTGCTTAACCAAATGGCCCAGATCTGGTATTTTCAGAATAGTGATGATTTCGTAGTAATTTTTTTTTGTAAAACTATAAGAGGCCAATGGAAAGCTATAATTTCATAGGTTATTTAGGATGATATGTTGTCTAAAGACATTAGATTTAGAGTTCTGTTCTAAGATGTATGTGCTAACAAGTTGCTTGTTTGTTTATTTGAAGGCTTTGCATATGTTGAGGTGTGCCCTAGAAGGCTTGGATTTGGCTGGCAGGAGATGCTTACCCTGGTGGCGACCACGAGGTGGGATCTCCATTCTCCGATAATTTGTCTCGCAAAAGTTTCATTTGCACATGACAATCGTAGTAGCATACATGCCCATTTTCTTTACTTATTGTTTTTCACAGGCTCATGTTGTACGTATAGACATGTTTAAAAAGGTGCAAGCTTAGTCTTGCTGGTCTGTTTTCATCATATATTCTTATATGATTTCAATATTTACTTTTAATATTACTTCGATACCCTAAAAGTGTTATAATTGCAGATACACTGGTAAGAGAGGATGAATTGTGCAAGGGAGGGATCAATTGTGATGATTCATGGGCAGGGAATACCACTGACTTCTCAGATGAGCTAGAAAGGATGGAAGGATTCTCGGATTGTCTTTGAATGCAGAGGATGTGAACCTATTGAGTTTGCTTTTGGTAATGTCTGGAAGGCTGAATCTTTAAGTATTTGTTGATCTTCGACAACATCCACATGTATTAACAGCCTGCATAGTTATTCTGTTGTTTTGAATGTTTCTTGGCGCTAAACTTTTGATTGCAGACAACAAGTATCTTAATGCAAGTGCTTATCAAGCAGTATGATGAATTGGATGAACATCAAGCAGCAAGTATTTATGACTAGGCTGGTACCAATGACGGGCGATTCCCTGCTCCTCGCCATCTCCTCTTCATAGGCAATCCTTGGATGTGACTTACAGGTAAAGCTCCTCTTTTCCTTCTTTGCTTCCCTCTATTTATCGTCAAAAGCTACATGTTTTAGCTTCATTTTATGTTGCTGCATATAATTTAATAGAAGTAATATCTTGTTGGGTGTGGGACTTACCTTAGATATTTATAGCTATTCGTTTTTGTTTGTCTTTATGCAGGTCTGAAGAATTGTTGTGGTTCATACTGAGTTGTCCGTGTTGTTGTTGCGCTCCTGCTCCTCGGAAAAATTCATGACTGCAAGGTACATGTTTGCTTTTGTATTATGACCATGCAAATATTTGTGTACCAATGCCAATTTCTTACCTCCTAGATTTTTTTATGTGTTCTTGGGATAAGTTCTTGGGATAACCACCCAGGCACCATGGTGTTGGCAGAGCAGCACGCGCTGGATGTGACCTCGTACACTTGATGTGCATATGACGCCAAGGTGAGCATCTTCAGATCCTAATTCCCATCTGCTCCTGCTTTTTTCTAGGCCTTGCATGAAAATAATTGGTATATGTGCTTCCAGTGGGTGAGATGTCTCTAAATTGTGAATTATTTGTTATCCAAATGCCCCAAATAATTGGTATATGTGCTTCCAGTGGGCTTATTGTCTTTTATTGCCTACTGCAGTTAGCTAGCTAACTTCTTAGATATTTAGGTGATATTCCTTACCATTTACATAGTTAGACTAAGAAAATCGATATTCCCTGATGCTGGCCATCTTCAGACTGCATTTGTGTTTTGCACAATATATTGCACTTGTGGTGAAATCTGGCAAGCTTTTGCGGTCGTGCCTACCTTTTTAGTTGTTGATATGGTTCTGATGGATCATCTTTTGGTTTCTATTTTTTTTCGTTGCCACAACAACATATCACATAAAAAGATACATAGAAGAACTGTTTCACTTAATAATGCTCTCATGTATTAAAATAGTAATATCGGATTTCTTGCAATGGAGAGCAGTAGACAAGCTATATTGCAGAATAAGAGTTCCGAGAATACTCTATCGGGATGAGAAGAAACGGGAAGATAAACCCCCTTACAAGATTTCTTCTCACCATCAATTTTCTGAATATCTCTACTACTATAGATGTTGTTTGATCTCCTTCCAACGTGTCCCAAGAATAAGTTCTATATTCAGTACTTCCCAACGTGTAGATTATTTCATGAGGCTCTATTTTAGAAGCGTTGAGAGGCCATTTGATTTACTCCCACAGTTTGTTATAGATATTTTATTTTGCACAGGGACACAGTTATATGAAGTACATGTTCCCCTTCATGAGATGCTGAATCTTTCTTGTGCGGCAAGGTTATGGTGTCATGGGTGTAAAAAAATGAAACGCCAACGCAGGCCTTCTATATCTTGACAGGTTATTCATCTGTTCTAGCTGTGTCTATCTGTTCCCGCAGGTAAGGGTTGCTATAATTTTTATTTATCTCAGTGTGCTACAGTTATGTTTATTCTCCAATTATCGGTCGCATACTAACCTTTTTGCTTTTGTTTGTTCCAGCTATGTTGCGGTTGTGAGCCGGGGTTATTTCCATCTTTCTTTCAGGTATAAATCTTTCTCAACTATGTATTTCCTTATTGTTGTCCTCTGCTTACGTATTCACTTATACCCTGTTGGTTATCTCACTTGCTGTATGTCACAGTTTTTGTCATATCATTTAAAATACCATTTTCTTGATGTAATTTCACTAGGATTATTGCTTTCTTGCTTCATATTTGGTAAACATTTTTGCTGCAGTTAGGTGTTTCGTATTATCTGAACGGTATCAATATGAACTAGCTTATTCAGCTAATAGTTTAATTGGATATTTGATTTTCTTTTACCATTTATACTCCTATTTATGATTCAGTCTTAAGCTTTGCAAGACCATAAATGCTGGTTCTTATGATGGTGAACCTTTTGATTATTTATGATGGGTTAATGCTTACATATGACAGGAGAATTATAACAAGAGAATGCTTACATATAACTTAGCTCACAGCAAATAATGAAGGTTTTCAGAAAAGTGTGGCAAATAGTAACTTATTCCCACTTTCCATTAATTATATTTTGCATTAATATCTAACAAAACAACTCTGCTTTCATATAATAAGTTTTTTTCTCTTAATATCGTAATAAAACCTGACTGTACACAATATTGGTTACATATATGGCTCATGGGTACTAGCATTCAGACGTAATGTTTCGTTTTGGGTATGGGGTACATGATTATTGTGTACTAACACAATTGAAAATGGATGTCCAGCAGCTACAACAACGGCAGCTTGAGAAGGATCGTGTGCCTGGTAATGGGTGTCCATCAGCTCTATGGAAAAACGAGTATCTCCAGGTGATTAAATATACTTGCCATTCTACTAACTTCAATTTACTTCATTACCATTGCATATCTGAATTTACTAAACTTATCAGCAATGGGTTGGAGACGCTTCTTTCCAAGTTTCGCCATAAAGTGAATGACAGACAATATTATTGACTTATTTTCATTCCAGAAGAGTGTTTTAATAGGTCAATGCCTTTTATAGCTGGTATCATCTCAGTTGGCATTATTTTGTTAGAATTAGAATTCTCTTCCCACTAATTTTTCTTTGTACCGAACAATCTGTACAAAATGGATGTGAGTCAATATTATTTACTTATAAATTTCCAAAAGAGTGTTTATATAGGTCAATGCTTTTATATGTGATATCCTCTGAGTTTGCATTATTAGAATTCTCTTCCAACCAAAATTTCTTTGTACCGAACCTATGGAGAACTTAAATCAGCATAAAAACCTGCTGCCGATACCTTTGTGTCATTAATGTGTGTTTTTCATTCAGATGTTTACTTCAGAAGAAGTGAGGTTTGAACTTTCAGCTAGCATTGAGTTTTTTTGGAGTGGTTCAGAGATGGCATATGGAGGTCGAGCCAATGTTATAGGTGGTCGACAGGCGCGAGGCAAAGGAGATATATAAATTTTGCATGTGTGCTTGATTGTAATGGTTTATGAAGCCTAAGCTGAATTTAAAACTGCTATCATTTTCTTTCGATAAAGCTCACCACTCTGAAACCAATGATGGTGTATGAGCTTGGGCTAGACATTCGCAGCATGTACCACAAGTTATTAAACAAATTTTGATGATAATATTGAAGAAACACAATTATATTGTTGCATCTGGTTTCAGCTCAAGCTTTGATTTGCTCTTACAGTGAGTAAATTGTTGATACTTGATAGAAGTTAATAGTTTGAGTATAAGGGTTTTGTATCTTCTGGTGGAATTCCAGTCGCTACATGAAGTAAATCATCTGTACAAAAAATAATACAACCTACAGATCTTGAATGCATGATTGAAATGATTTTACTGAATAGTTGCATTTCCATCTGAAATAATACAGCCTACAGACCTTTCCATTAATTGGCCGCTGCAAGTTCTCGGCCGTCGTTCAAATTTTTGCTCATTGGTTTTCTTGCAGTTCAGATCAGAAGACGTCCAGGGAGGATTCAGATCCATGTGGTCACTGAGGAGTGGCAGTCGTGGACCCTCGGCAGTGTGCTGATTTCGTGAACTGTCCAAGCTGATAATTTGAGGAACACTACTGCATGTATGAAGTGTGCTGATTCTTGCGTGAACTGCGCTCATGTAATTGCTTTCGTGAACTGCGCTCATGAATTTATGAGGTAATATGCCTGATTGAAGTCATTCCAATGGTATATATGAACAAATTATGATTACTACCTTTTTACTTTCAGCCGTTTCAGTTCTCTGAACTAACGTGTCCAAACTTACATCTATCTTCTCAGGTTATTACCACATTTTCCAAGAAAGCCAACACTTAGACAATAAGACTCCATGTTTGCACCAGGTATAGATGATGCGTTCCGCTTTCGACAATGGATATTGTCTCCAATTTAAATTATCAATAAAACATTATTTTAGTGATCGGGTTAGTGCACTTAACTACATGCATTGTCTTGCAGGGTTCCAATGGTGATTATCAGTTTACTTTTGGATGTTCATATTGCTTGAAGTGGGTGATGTCTACCTCTTTGTATTCGGGTTTACGAGCCCCATCCACTCGCCCGAACCTTAAGATGTAACCTTTTAAGACTCCGTTGTCTGAGACTAAGCTGTAGTAAAATGTCGATGTGGCTTCTCCTCACTATATTTTGTAATGGACGTATGACAATACTTGCCACTACATGGTTTCACGTAGTAAAAAAAGAACATGATAGTAGAGTGCCCATTTAAAACATGCACTTTGTTTTGTTGTCTACTTTCACTCTTTTAAAATGCACTTCCAGTTGATATTTCAAGCGTATCCATATATGTATCCAAGCTTAAATAGTGCCAAAAACAAATACTCACGTTATTACTTCCTATTTGTTTCCTAATCATTAAATTCCTACCTCACGTTAATATTCTATGAAAGACACTTCGTGGTGCCATCTGTTACCAAGATGAGAATGCCCGGCCATTACCTGCCACAGTGGATTAATTTCGGTTTAATTACGGATATTGAAACAAAGAGATGCTATGGCAAAAAACCTGATAATTCTTGTGTGTTTTGCTGTAGGTTGTGCAGAACAATTGGTCGATGCAGCACGGCGTCTCTGACGAACATTGGCTCTTTCTACTTGATCTGTACTTAAACTGAAAAGTCTAGGTGTGTGGTACATAATAATACCTATCAACAAAATCAATTTGGGTGTCCATAAAAATATCAAAGTATTATGGCTTTTAATTCTTTTACAATCTATTTTTTCTCAAATCAGTAATACCGGTTCCTCAGGCCGAGTATAAAGAAATGGAGAGAAGCAGCAGATGAGAGCGTCACGAGCTTCAGGATTGATTTTCCTGATAGAAGTATTCATGGATTTCCAGGTCGTGTACATTTCAGTGCTCATATCATAATTGTAGAAAGCTAAATTACTTTGGTGTCAATTAGTTAGACTGTCCTAGCATGGCGTACGACCGGTTCTTTATCTAGGATGTTATCCATGACCTAAGACTTTATTTTGACGATTAAGAAAATCTAGCAATCTTTTAAGTTCGGAAAAGATGCATAAAAGGTGGAGGTCTCTATCTAGGTTGTTATCCATGATCTAACACTTTATTTCGTTCAATTTCTGAGTAAATATTTCCAATGTTTTTTTTTCAATGTTGGGTTATTGCAAAGCTATGCAGGATAAATAAATTAGTAGATTATTTATTACGTTCAATTTCTTTTGCTCTGGTCGGGATTTCAGTTATTTATTAGCTAAACTGTTGAGCAAGGATCTCCTTTATTTGATTGCTCTCATAGTGATTTCTTCACCATAGCTCAGTGCTGATATGTTACCCCACCCTTTTCCCTGTTGTACTTTATACTTATGTGGTGTTCTTATTTCGCAGGACATGGAAGAAATGAGGAATTGTTATGATGGTTTGTTGTCAGTTGCTGCTGGAACAATGTACAGTGTATATGGTATGTTCTAACAGTTCCTGCAGTAAATATTTTTTTTATGGAGCTGCTGTGCATAAAACATACTATTAGAGAGTGTGCGCTGGCATAATACTTTCATAATCATTTGTGATTAAATGTACGCATAGTTTGCAGAAGCTATGGATGAAACAGAAACTTGCTTACTTCAGAAAACTGTAATTGATTATGCTGATGAGGACAATGGTGATTTGTCTGAATCTGTAGGGATGGGAAAATTGCATGTCCGGTTATATTCTTAGCAGTTCTTGTAGAAAAGGGCATTTCTTGATTTAAAGCTAAATCTATTATGTTAGGGTTACTTTGTAATTTGAAGAAAACTTCCGTTCAGGCCTATTATATATCAGAATTAAGGGATGTATTCAATTCTCTTAACCAGGAAATAATTTATGTAGCAAGCCTGCTGGTTTATAAATTTTCCATAAAGAATTATGATATAATATGGAATATGTGTGTTATATAAATTTCTAAATGTGTTATAACTTTCATTATGCTTAGTGTGTTCTAATTGAGCATCACTCCTGTTTTCGATGCCGTTTCCTTTAGTTTTCCGTGCTTCAAGCCCTAGCTTACATGATTGGTTTTATTTGACAGTAGCATTATCCATGGAATCTAACAAATTCAGCAGTCTCTTGAATCAAGACTGCTGCTGTGTGGCGCATTTCTGCAGTGAATGAAGCATGAGGCTGGAAGGACCGGACCCACCATCGAAGACATGAATCACTTGGTATTCTTCGAAACACTATTTGCCTGATGATTCGCTCTGAATAGTAGGTTCCCTGGGTTACATGGCTGGTACTATCTATTAGGGATGAAATCTCATGTGCTTTGATATATCCGTGCTGCCAACAAGCTCAATCTATGAACATCTGTTATCTAAGAATATTGCTAATCTATTGACTTTGGTTGTCAAAGTCTAGAGAGGATATCAATGATATAAAATTATGTTTTCAGAAGAGAAAGGCGATTGGTATTTTTATAGATACACATGTAAATAGTACCATATAATTTAGGTTCAGGCCTTTCATCATGGAAGTTAGAAACCAAATCAAAGCCATTGTATATTTGTATGCTTATTTACTGCGGATCAAAGGATTGGAGTCAAGCTTAGGGGCAGTTTATGCCGTGGGCCTATCCTACAAGGCTGTTTTGGCTTGTTATAATACATGTATCGTGAGGTACTTATCTCCTCTTATTTTTGCTAATGATAGCCATATCAATGTTTTCTGTGCCTTCATCCACATGTACAGTTTTTTAGTTCTGGTTCTTATTTAGGTGATATCAAGTGCAGATTTGGAACCTCCATAGGTCTTGATCTTCAGAAGAAGCCCGCGCTGCAGGCGAGAAGCTGACAAGAGCTTGTTCATTTAAAGGCAAGACCTAGAGCATGAGTTGGTGGAGGTGGCGGAGATCATTGAGCAGCCAGCATGTTTGCGGGCAACATCCCCATCAGAAGTTGCATCCATGATGGGGAGCCAAACTGACGGCTTAGGACAAGAGCAAAGATGGGGTCTTTTCCGTTCAAGTCACCTCCGGTTATGAGATTATTGTCGTCTACTGTGTTTGAGTATTTACTTTTAGAGTGACATTGTTGGTCAATTTATGTTTCTATGAACTATGTAGGTAGATATATATATTCTCCATGATTATTTATTTATTGTGAAACGGTAGCTAATAAGATGGACTGCTTTCGTGGTCTCAAAGACCGACAATGATGGAAAGTTTAGAAATCTCTCTCGATCTACAAAATATGCATGCCAAAGCCACATATAATATACCTCTATGCCTGCTATGATAACACCGACAAGTAGATCATCAAGATACTACAAGCATCAAGTTCCTTAAAATTGATCTCAGAAAAAAAATTCCTTTGAATTATGTGTGGGTTACCTACATGAATGTTGTGGTGGATCCCTTCCAGGAACTCCCCACACAGTAATTTCAAAAAAAAAAAAGGAACTCCCCACACAGAAAACCCAAACATGACCACCATATTCTTTCGGTTGGGACAACTAGGTATGTCTAAGATACTAAGCTCATTTAAAACAAAGGGCCATCTACAATCTAGGTAAATGGGTTTTTCAGTTGAAAAATGAATGAAAATACAAATTATGATTACCACAAAGATTATTCATACACACGAATAAATTTTTGTGTCAAACACGTGTTCTTAGGTCATTTTGGACCAAGCTAGCGACATGGACAAATTGGATCGAGTTGGTGGCGGGGACATAGCACACGCAAAACACTGGACGCCATACAAATAGGAAAATGACAATAAGACTTAAAAAAGGGTGTCAGTGAAAGAATCCTGATGATAAGCATAACGAGAGGAGCCGAAACCTGAGTAATTCCGAGGGGTGTCGATGGTAGTGGCTTCAGAGTCGGAAAACTCAAACACGAACAACAATAACATACATCCATACACAAAAAGTTATAGCTAAAGTAAATTCTTGCTGACGGTATTTTCGCCAATGGCGCAACGGGTCATTATTGCTTGCTTGCTTGAGTAAAATATAGCTCCTCCTACAGCGGAGCATATGGCAACAATATGGTCCGCGACTCCCAACTCTGCTTGAGGTTGTCTTCAAGGGAAACATTACCATTATCGTCCATGCCTCCTCGACCCTGCGTGCAAACTCTTCCGTTGACGTCCTGCAAAGAACCCTAAACCCTCGCTTTCGACAATTGTGTCAGTGACACAACGGGTTGGTATGATGGTTTGCATATATAACCAAGCCTCTATCAAAATATAGTGAGCATATCAAAGAAAGCACACGACAACAATATAGTCTTTACATCCGGCAGTTGCGCAGTCGCGCAACGGGTCATCTAGTGTGAATCAAAGGAGGCCTAAAGTTCTAAACCCACACTGGGTTAGACTGGGCCAACAACGTCTGCGCCCTTCCCCTTGACGCGTCGAGAAGGAAACAAAAATTCCAGCAAAAGAGATTTGGGGTCGTCGCGTCGGCGTCGACCAATCTCTTCTCCCCTCTCTTCTCTCCCACCTCTCCTACTCCGCGCCGTCGCCGATCCGGCCGCTAACTCCGACGAGGTAAGCATACCATGCAGAATCGTCGCCTAATTAATTACCATAGGTTTGTCCAGGATTTGATGCCTTCCTTGTTATGTTTCTCTCGGAACCACCTACTCAGATTGGATTCGATTGGATTGGAGTGGACTAAGCCGATCTGATCTCACCTGAGGAGATCCTTGAGGAGGGCTAGCTAGCCGTCGTGCGGCCAGATCTGCCGCACCAGTCATGGATGGCAACAAGGACGACGCGATCAAGGCCATGCGCATCGGCAAGGACGCCCTCGACGGCGGCGACGCCGCTCGTGCCATCAAGTTTTTGTCTAAGGCCAAGCGCCTGGATCCATCGCTCCCCATCGACCACCTGCTCAACCCCCTCCTCCACAAGGACGACCCGTCCTCCTCACCGGCCTCGTCATCAACGTCATCCGCCCCAAAGCCCCCGCCACCACCGCCCTCTCGAGCTGCAGCAGCAGAAGCCACCGGGACTGATGGCTTGAGAGAGAGGAAGCAGAAAGGCAAGAAGGAGGGGGAGCAGAACGGTGGTGATACTTCTGGGGTGAGGACGTACACGGAGGAGCAGCTGGAAGCGGTGCATCAGATCAAGAAGCACACACGGGATTACTACAAGATCCTGGGCCTCGAAAAGGACTGCACCGTTGAGGACGTGCGCAAGGCTTACCGCAAGCTCTCTCTCAAGGTGCACCCTGACAAGAACAAGGCTCCCGGTGCCGAGGACGCCTTCAAGGCTGTCTCCAAGGCATTCCAGTGCCTTAGCGATGCGGAGAGCCGCAAGCGCTTTGATCTTGTTGGGTCTGATGAGCAGCCGACATACAATAGGAGGGCGGCATCCACTGCTCGTTCATATAATGGGTTCTATGAGGATGACATTGACCCAAATGAGATATTCAGGAACTTCTTCTTTGGTGGGATGGCTCCTGCCAATACCAGGCAATTTGGGCAGTTTGGAACGTTTCATTTCAGAACTGGCGGAATGCACCATGGTCATGGGGCGCAGCAGGGTTCTGGTGGTTCCAATGTCAGAATGCTTATCCAGCTGTTGCCTGTCCTGCTGCTTCTATTGCTCAACTTCCTGCCATCCTCTGAACCAGTCTACTCCCTCTCCCGCTCCTACCCTTATGAGCACAAGTTCCAAACCCCACGTGGAGTCACATACTATGTCAAGTTACCTAATTTTGAGGAGCAGTATCCGCACCAGAGTACTGAGCGTACAACACTGGAGCGGCATGTTGAGAGGGATTACTACTCAATAATAACACAGAATTGTAGGGTTGAGCTGCAGCGTCGCCAATGGGGGTTAGCCTACCAGACACCGCACTGTGATATGCTTAAGAAATTTGAGGAGACTGCACAGTAATCCTCCGATGTCATAAGGTGTGGATTGCCTCCCTGTGCATATTATTTTGCAGTAACAATAATAATACTGCATCATTAATAATTCTGTGTAGTGCTTTGCGCTCTTACATGCCTTGTATCACGAGAATTTTTCTTTATCTGATGTTACCTTACTCAGTTAAGGCCTTATGTCCTACTTTATATTTGGTTGCCTTCTAGAGTGCATATACATGGCACGCGTGTTACTTGTCATTGAATATTGGTCCAATTGGTCTTGATTGTGAAAGAAATGAAGTGGGAGATGTCATTTCGTGTTAGTTATTTGACATGTGCGTCCAACATATTTACCTGTCCTGGCTACCAGGCAGTGAATAAGTAAATTGTACCTGTTCTGACAATTAGCAGCCTGTATAGCTTAAAGAGAACCAAGAAATCATCCTACAATCTTGTACTCATCTCTTCCATATGCTCTTTATTAGTTGTTCTGCCACCATTATAGGGATTTCAACATGAAAGTCACTGCCATGCTATACCATGGAAGCTGACCAATTACTTATATATGGGTGTTATACCATGGAAGTTCTGCAGCTTAATCATCCTGGCTAGTCCATTGATATTAAGTACTATGCTTGGCTGTAACCAGTGACACGCCCATACTCTTAAGCAAAGAGCTGTCAGCTGTGTTAGATCTTCATCCTAGTTGTATTGTCTCACTGGACGTTTGTTAAACCTCTTGTTTTAGCCGTACTTTACGATATTCTCAACCTCCATGTACGAGGTGGTATATTTGAGGTTGCGCATTGAAGTAAAGAAACGAAAAGGAAGGTCCATCTTCTAAAGGGCCCCACTGGGGTCACTGTTTGCGTTTAATCTCCAGTCTCGACGGCCACTACAAATTGCCAGTTTAGTGCAGCAGAAATGACAATGATGACCCACGCCACATCTTCTCATCTTGCCTCAGTCTCCTCATTTTCCTCCTCCCACCCCACTCCTCTCAGTCTCCTTTCCCTCTTGATTTCTCATCAGATGTCGATTCCTCGTTGAAGAGCCTCGCCACCATTGTAGCCTGCTGTCGAAAGCAAGAGTGTAGCATTTGGTGGCCACCAATTTGATAATTAGAATGGCCTTCTGTTTAACAAATCACTTTTGTAGCTTGTTCAGTGATCTGTCTAATGCAATATCTAGAACTAGTAGGAAGTTCAGCTCTGCAAGCCTGCCCAATGGTGTGCAACTGTGCATTTGAAATTCATAGGGTTATAAGGTTATTTTACACTCCACTAGATGTCGAGGTTATCCCAAGGATAATGTCAGGTAGCTTGGATAAGTTATTTACCGTATGCACCATCAGTTTGCATTGCACAATAAGCAAGCAATGCTGACATTAAAATGGTGGAGGGTAGTGCAGTTCATGAACTACATGGAACTAATGTTTTACGTGGACCCTGTAAAACAGTTTGTCAGGGTGTGGCCTCACTGTTTTTGTAGCTATCAGGATTTCCTTATATTCATTCTTTCTAGTTCACTCTAGCTTTTCTTAATTTTGTCAAATATGTAATTTGACATTTGACCATGAACTTTATCTATAGTTGGACATACTTTACGTAGGAATCCTCGCCGGAAGCTTCATCCATGCAATTACATGAAATTGCAATAATTAACTTTTGTTACCCCTGTTATTTACCCACTTTCTTCATGTCCGTTAGAGGTAGAAAACCAAATGCGCCAAACTCATTTTGATTTAGACACGCCTCATTCTTCTGTTGCTGGGCCAGCAGGTTATAGCTAACACTTCAATTGTTACCATCTCAAATGGATGATGAATCCAATTACTTCATACTGTCTTTTTGTACATCAATGGGTTACTATGATATTTTAATTACTTAGCAGCATTTTTGGCTTGTTTTTTATGATTTTGCTACTTTGTGACAGTTTTTTATACGTCATTTTATAGGGTTGCAGGGAAACAAGACCTTCGGTCATGATGTAAAGGTTTTCAAATATTTGCTCCGTTGATTATCAGGTTCAAATTGGATGGGGGACAAGTTAGCTTGGACTACTAGTAAATTTTGTTGAATAAGTGCCTTCGATGACTATACACGCGCTGCCTTGATGCTGTCTTAATAGTGTGAAGGCGCATGCAGCAGTAACTACTTAAAAACATATGTAATTTGCTACGTTTCATAGGGGTTGATCATCATGCAGACATGTGTATGTATATTAAGTATCTGTCTTCCTTTTTTTCTGATGTTGAAGAATATATATCTGACTTAGCAGAATTACATTGATAGTGCATTTGAAACAAATTTCGTTCTGCATGTTCTTACCTTTTCTTTTCAGTCGCTGATCCATGCGCCATGGGTAAAGAAAGTTGCACTGAGGATACTAAAGAATGGTGTCTTCCTAGTTGCTACAGGAAACTATATATGCCTTGGCACCCTTGACATTGAGCATTGTAAGGGATGTATCATGTATGTCCAAGATTGGTTCTCATATTTATGATTTATTATTTTGTTATGGCCTCACTGCGTTGCGTCTTTGTCGCCTCTTATGGTTTTGGGCATTGGTTATCTAATTGGATACACTCCAGCTCACTCTCATCGTATCTACTAGTATTTTCCATGATATAATACGCTACATGGTAATATTGATATATTTTGGTTTATAGCTGGACATTGCCACTTCATGACAACCAAACAAGTTTGCCACTATAGTCATGGCGCTACTCAGTAACTGAATGTTGAGAATCAGTAAGAGGTTGGATGGTTACAATGGTGGTTGTACTAGCACTAGGGATCAAATCCTAGTTTCGACGAATGTGTCATGTTAAGGTGTTTCTAGTCGCACTTGGTCTCTCTAAGAAAATACTGCGCAATTCATCTTTCATTATTCATAAATGATTCTCGCGTGCCATATGACCAACGCATATGAACAAAGGAGTTGCTATTGGAGGACATCGCGGTACGCTCATTTCGACTTGTCTATCTAGGGACGCAACAGCAACCGCAACCTCCATCGGTAGTGCAGTTTAGTTGCTTCTGCCCATGCAAAGTGCAGAAGAGGACCGGACCTCCCCTACCTTCCACCAGCACATGAATGGTCTAGTCTCTCCTTGATGTGCCCATGCGAAACAAAAAGAACGGCAGCAAATTAACACGCAAAGCAGTTAGCAGATTGGCCGAAATCAACATGCTTTTGGCCACACCGTGATCATGAATTGGCTAAGCTTGAGATCGCCCACCCATCCTCGCCACTTTCTGGTTAGTCCTATCAGAATCACCACAGGCATCTCTTTGTTATCTTGGAAAGAACGCTGGAGTATAATGCCTAAGTGGGATATGCCTCGGTAGGACGGTGCTGGGTAAACAACGAAAAGCTGCATCTCATTCTCATACCAGTTCGAGGACATGCCTCGGTTGCTATTTGCATTGTGGCTATAGCTCTTGCTAACATGCATACTTTATCATGTTTATATACACAATAGTTTATAAATTGTAGGAATGTGCTCCATGAATCAGTTGCTGTAACGACTTGGTGTCAGCTCTTTAGGCCCCGCTTGGGAAGGCGGTAGATTTTCCCGCTCCGTATTTTAGCACCGCTCTCGAGTCTCGACCTGTAAAATAGAAGGACCTAGCGGGGTCCATATTTTTTCCCGATCTTTTCCGTTAGAAAACGGCCATCCAATCTGGCCCTTAGTGGAAATTGATGAGATGCCATATGAACGTTTCAGAAAACAGAAAGAAGTACGAAGATATTGATAACATTGTTACAACCTTAAGCAGCGAATGCAGGCTCTTTTTTGTACATGCCCTTAACCAGAGCGTGCACAAATGCACCATAAATAAAGGTGACTATTGTAGGATCAACATGTTCTTATCTGCGCCATCATAGGAGTAAAACCACACGCTCTGCTAATAATTGAGCAATCGATTGATCACCATTGACCCATCATGTAGGATGGGTTTAGAGCACATAAAAGTGAGGAGCTAGACATGGCGTAATGGAGCAGGGGAAGAAAGGCAGATGATAGCTAAGGACACCTACTAATCCAGTCCGCAATGACAGGTCTGCAACCAACAAAAGCGACAATGGACCGACCGGACAGCATCGAAGCGTTTTTTCATGGATGAGTGGACTTTGACTACGTCGCACAGATCAAGTTAGCGGTTAGGACTAATAAACTAACATAAAAATGTTGATATAAAATAATGTACATTTTATTTTCAAAAAGGAAGTAGAACCTCGGCATCTGCATCAATCAATCGAAACACACAACCATCTTTATCTAATAGTTTGGCATCATTCAGAGTTTATTACAAAACATTGACCACATAAGGTGACTACATAAATCAACCAGCGGAGCCGCTACTCCGGAAGAAGACATGATAATATGTGGATCCAATGCGTAGCCTTGTGTGACCTACATAAAATGAGAATTTCCCGTCAAAGTGTCATTTCGGAAATTTTAAATGGCCCAAACTAAAGCACAAACCCTGCAGGAATCTGAGTTGTTAGTTTTTATCAATCCATTTTAGCAATTGAGCTACCTCTCTTACCATGGAATGTCTCGTTGCTTCCTTTCTCCAAACCTACTTGGGCTTCCCTCTATCCCCTCTCAAGCTCTCTCTGACTTCCGCCCCTACAATAACAAGATTATATCTCGTCTTCCTGTATGGAAAGGCAAAATTCTCCCAATCAGTGGACGTGTCAGTCTGTATGACTACTTTTATTGTGACCACCCTTCCTGTTCCGATTGGCACTATCCAGGAGATTGACAAAGTCTGCCGGGTTCTTTTTTTTTGGAGCGGGGAGGACCATGTTCATGGAGGGTAACACAAAGTGGCATTAGAAGATGTTCGCGTCCCCATTCTTAAATGTGGCTTGGGCTTCCGATCTCTACGTTTGCATAATGTTGCTCTAACCAAAGTTCACAACCCCTCAAGCAACCCTTCGGAAGATTGGTTCAGCTCAAGGTACGGTTGGTCCGGCTCTAACGGCCTTGGGTTCTCCCACCGTCTTCACTCGATTATTTGGAAAGACATTTTAGCTTGTATCCTGACTTTAGAAAATACCCCAATCTACTACCCCTCCCTGCAACCTCGTCTCTCTAATGTTGCGAACTCACAACTTGACTCGTTGTGCTTCTTATTAGCCGCGGTTACTCTAAACTCTCAGGATCCGGATGTACGTATTGCTCCGCTAGATGGAAAAACTTGTAAGAAAATTAGGGTTGGAGCTAATTCAGCCTACCTTCTATTCCTCTGCCTTATCGATGGTGCCGCTCACAATGCATATTGAGGCTAGAGGGTGGGACCTTTATATAGACTCCAAATTCTAGATAAATCAATATGTTTCCAGATAGGACTCGTGACATGTTAGAACGACCACCATACCTAACAGCCAATTACCGAGACTATTACTGTTAAACAATTAGGTCCCAGCACGCATGTGTGAGTCATGCACGAGTTCGAATTCAACTCAAACTCGCAGGCTTTAACAATCCATAGAGCCAATCCTACGGACAACCTGGCATTCCACTCTATATTGTTCCTGGGTATAATTCCAGCATATTCATATACACTATGTTCCAGTATAGGTGTACCGGCTTCCTTAAGTATATTTCCTTAAGTACGATTGCACATCAATAATTCCTGTTATTTCCGTGACACTTCCACACTGAAATTTAATTCCGGACAATGTAGTAGATATATAAAATGTTGCAAGACACAATTTCCTACAAAACTCTAACCATAAATCATCATATTCGGCAGCATTTGAATCTTTGTACGATGTTCCTTTTGCCACTCCAACTTGGAAGAACTACTCGACAAACCAATGTCTTCTTCCTTTGGCTGGCCGACCGTGGAAGGCTTTTCACAAATCAGCGCCGGTTCCGGATAGGCATTGATACATATGATGCCAGCCGTTTTATACTTCTCCACTCCTCCTCTATTCAAATTTTCTGGCAGACTATACACTTGGTTTACTCGGAGGTTTCCGCCTGCTACTGCATTAAGGATCTTTGTGATGATTCCCCATCTTGCAAGGTGCGATCGTCGGTTATTATCTGCGACCTATGGAATGTTTAGAAGAGACGAAACACAATGGTTTTCAGAGGTGATATTGTACCCATCCCTAGGGTGTTCAAAGATGTGCTGAAGATCTCTCCCTTTGAACAAACAGATGTAATTATCCACCACACAAAGCTATGTTACATGATTGGGCTGTCACACCACCCTCGAAAACAAATTGGGCTGTCATGTTTGCCCACCTAGTCTCTCTGGGATAAACTTCCCATGTAATTTCTTTTTCTTTTTATTTCTTCAGTTCCCACAGCCCCGCAATTGGGTACTAGGGTTTTATGTTTTTCTCCTCTCGGTTATGTGTTTATACTTTGTAATTCTTGGTGTTAAGAAATGAGTTCAGGATAGCTCTTCAGCCCGCCGTAGAAGCGTAGATTCCTCAAAAAAAAAAAGACAAACTAGAACCTCTGGCCGCGGCACAGTGACAAACACAAATAGGCAGGCCGAATATGTTGGTATGGTCCACGGGGGCTGACACATCAACGCACAAGAGCCTCATGTATATACATCAAATGGATCTCATGATCTGTCTCTCACATGGTATGTACTTGTGTATGCATCTGAAAAGTTTGAGAGCACAATTATCAGCTGAAAAGGAGGGGAACCAAGCAGCAAGACATGCAGGAGCTCCATGCTTCTCCTGCCTTATCTCTCAATCTTTTCTCTCTCGATCCATTAATAGCTACCATCACCTAATGCTCATCTGGGTCCTACATAACATAATTATTAAGTTTAGTGCGTGTGTGTGTGTAGGTAGATGACTGATAACCCAGCTTATCCCACAGACTGGCCAACACACACACATGTAGAGCAGTCAGACAATCACCAGATGATGATGAGGAGGAAGAGCTAGCTGCTGGGCCCGGTGGAATAAATATGAAAAAGTCAATCATACACGTACACATATGTCAATTTATACAAGCATGTCAAATATGTGCACATATCTTTATTTGTTTGATCCAGTGAGCCGCTCTACCACCATAGGTTTTGGTGATTTGCTCTAACATTGATCTGATCTGATCTGATCATGACAAGGTGGTGGCATCTATCCACATGGACATACCTTTTCTCCCCACTATTTGAGTAGTGAGAAGTCTCCTTGAATAAGTTCACTGCATGCTAATCAGGAGGTGGTGACTACTCATTTGCAGTTGCTTTGGCAGTGATAGGTGCCATTGATCTGTTAAAGCTCAAAGTTGCTGTCAAGGAGAGGGAGAGAATATACCATATGCTTGAACGTTTGCAATGCAATCAAACCTTTTGAGAAACTAAGCTACGACTCACAAATGTGAGTTTTTACCAAGGTAGGTTGGTACTTGGGAGGAACTATGTTTATTCCTTTTTACTAGCCAGCAAGCGGAATTTTCTACTGCTCATGCATGCCATGAGCTGGGTTAATGGAGCAAGCTGTATTTTCTTTCTTACAGACCGGTGTATCAACAGACAACAGCACCATGCATTGTTCCCTCCTGATGTAGTTCAGTTGGAGGATGACAACAGGATGATCGCAGGGTATAAGTTGATGTGAGTTAATTTACAGTCCCAGCCGTTGG
This sequence comes from Poa pratensis, assembly GCA_947311845.1. Classification (NCBI taxonomy): domain Eukaryota; kingdom Viridiplantae; phylum Streptophyta; class Magnoliopsida; order Poales; family Poaceae; genus Poa; species Poa pratensis. The sequence goes on along the minus strand of CAMZMU010000058.1, from coordinate 3,657,254 downwards.
TTAACCCCACGCCCTTCACGGGGAAATGCAAGCTAGCGTGATACTAAGGTTGTTTCATTCTTTTCCTAACTTTTCTCCTTTTTACTTTCATGAGGGTGATACTACGGGATTCATAAAGAGCGCGCAAATGCTATGTGGCGTCTGCTGCCAATTCGGACGTCGAAAGAGGCAACACAAGCTATATTCGAGCAAGTGGTAGGTGTTGGTGCTCTCGCCCGGCCGTTCCTTGGGCACCTTTTCTCTTTGTAAATTTTCGGAGGGTGAGTGGAGACTGACTAACATGTGGCGAGATGAGAGAGGTCAGGGTTCCAATCTCCGGGAGCGCTGACCATGAGAGGAAAAAGACTTAACGACATCCATATGGCGCCGCCCATTGATGCATACTACCATTTACGTCCACCGTACATGCATCTTCTTCCCTGCCGTAATTGAAGACTACGCCACGTGTGCATGGTCAAGCCTTATTGTTTCAACAGTTATACTCCTAGCTCCCAATACTTGTGTACAGGAGTATGTTCTATCTGAGCTTCTACATTGCTGCAACCTTTCTTTACTCCTTTCTTAATACAGTAAGTTAGGTACACATCCAATAACACAACATAACCTTTTTGGAAATTTGAAGGTATGCAAATGCTGCAACTGTTCATGGGTCTTCACATGATATGCAACCCATACATAGGTCGGTTAGTAGCTACCTGCAAGTACATCATGGCCACCAAGTGGTGCCTGCTTCCACTAATTTGGGCAATTAATACTCGTCCTTGTGATGGAAACTCTTAAACATTACAAACTTATGCCAGAAAAACAATGCATACTTTGCATAGTACACTCATACAGAATAAGTACTACAGTATTGCACTATGTGTGCATTTCCATCTATGTTTTGTTATGCATTCAGGCTATTGGTCAAGCCTATGAGGTTATATGACACTACCATGCATGATACTACGTCAGTGATGCAGTGATAGGATTGGGAGTTTAGATTGGAAGGCTTGAACTTAGCAACTTGTCAGCATCAACAGGGGAAGATTCCCCAGCTATTTTACATAGTTTTGACAAGAAAAGATACCGGCCGATTTATCATTTTTGCATGACCAATGGAAAGGTTGAGCCCTGGCCATATGTATTTTCAAGGGTTTACAAAACTGCAGGAAAATTGACAATAGAGGGCCAGGTGCAAGGAGGAAAATAAGTGTTACTTGTGGAAAAGGTCGGGGATGCAAACTAGAGGAGGAGATGCAATGGGAGGCTGCTTTTCTATGCATGGTGGGGGATCCCGCTCCCTCCCAAAGAAGCGGTTGATCGACCCGTGGCTAGAGGTACAAGGCAACAGATGATGTTCTGGCATAGTATCACTAACTCAGTGACCCATTACCCTACACTTATACAACTGTAACTGATGCAAAATAGGCTTTTTGCTATAAAAAAATGATATAAATATACAAAACAAATGCCTACTTAGATATTTTTTTGGCTGTGCAATGATGCGAGTGAATTTTGAAGATAAACGACAGTTGTTGTGCCAAATCAATTAAGAGGGGTGAAAAAGTCTGTTACAAGCTAGGGAGGAGCTAGCTTCTAAAGATAAACGAAAAATAAAGAAAAACAAGGACAAGTACGGACTGCTCCCAACCATCAGGCTCAAGGACATGATGCGAGTTAATTAGTGGCACGTTGTATATTTAGCATTTAAAAATACTTGCCATAGTACTCTTTGATAAGAAAAATGTTCAATTATTATGCTGAGGTTGCTCTTATGTACAAGTTAGTTGTTTTCATGGGTTAGTACAAGAAGTTGATGGAACTTGGTGCCTAGAGGCTAGAGTGGTTTACTAGGGTGTTTGCGTCCTCTTTTGATCGCCTGCTTGTACTAGGCTTCTTAACGTTAGAATATGTATGTATATACAATCATATGTGTAGCTTAGGCTCATTCTAGAGTAAGCTCATATGGTCCATGTATGCTAGGTTATATGTCTCTCAATCAAGAGATAGAAAATATTGAGTTGGTAAACTGACTTGGTATCAGAGTAAGGTCTGATCATGATCTAGCTCCTCGCCACCACCATCGGTAAGTCTCCCGTTACCTCCGCATGATTCCAAGTTGGTCTTGTGTCGTCTCGTGTTGCGATGCTCGCTAAGTCCCGGTTGGGCTCAGGGCCACCCCCTGAAAGAGATATGCCATTGTTATTATTTATATCCAAGTTCATAATTAATGTTTATATTTCTGTGCTATGACTGCTATAGTTTCGAATGTGAGATTTAGAGGAAAACTATTCACGTGTGAAAAAATAAATACAAAGTAGTTCCGTAGTCCCGGCTCTAAGATTAGCTCATGTGTTGCATGATGTCTCGTTTTTCCAATCATGGTATTATTAAAATAACAAGGATGCCGACAACAATGAGAGCACATTGTTGGCGGAACAATTAGTGCTGGATAGACCCATCTGTATGGTTTACGTTGAAATTATTATAGTAAGAATATGATAGTAATATCATATAAGTATTAACGTATATACATGTCCTTAGACCATGAGAATATTAGGTTCCTACGTGTGAGACATTTTACTTATGTGTTGTCAAACGTTATCCGTAACATGATGACAATAAGGGCAGTTTCCAAGTATCTCGGAAAAGCATGTATAGAACTTGATAGTTCAAGATTGAGATTTGCTCCTCCCATGATGGAGAGATACTATTAGGTCCCACTCAGTATTACGATATTTATCATCGTCTGGCTGGCCAGACCCCGGACACACCGTGATGTAATCGATCACATGGACACCACAATACAGAAGCGAGAAAATGTTAGAAACAAATAATGAGGATAACAAGTTATTATGATCAAATGTTGCTTCACATGGATACCGGTATGTCTCGCCTAGAGATTTGTTAAGTATCACAAAGCAAAGGGGACCATGACTGGCATAGTATCACTAACTCAATTAAAAAAATTCAGGTCTTTTGTTTGAAATGACAAGAAGCACATGTGTGCCGAATATAACAAAGTATGCCATGGATATGGCCATCGCCATTGTCATCTGGGTTTAGCACCCATGAATGTTCATACATGATAACAATTTTTATGAACTCCTTTTTTTTCTTCCAAAGTTCCAAATTCCAGGTTTGGTATTTATCCTGACAACCATGTCACATCAGATGACTATTTGCATGAGTTTTCCATTTTTTGATTTTTTATATATTTTCTTTGATGTTTTCAAACTGATGCCAAAATTGCATACGTAGCAGTTCATAGGTAGAGGTCGAATATTTGAATTTTGTTCATGTACACCGCCTCCATGCATAATAGGGTATCTTAGAATGATTTTTGCAAAAACACTAAGACCATGTCCCGCCCTTGTAGTTCAAATTTGAGATAAATTTCAAAAATGGCGTACAAAGAGAGAAAATTCTTTAAAACTGGTATTTGACCGTCTCACGAGGTCTCCTTTGTGCGAAAATTGTGGTGGCGTCATTTTGAACAATGTTTTTTGTAGGTGCTTCACATAAAACATTTTTGGCACTCAGAAAATGGAAAATCATTTTTTTACATGACAAAGTTGGACAATTTTGTCTGGTATTTTGCTTGAAATGACAAGACTCACATGTGTGCCAAATATGGGCAATTTGTAACAAACTACACCATGGATATGGTCATCGTCTTGGTCATATGTGTTTGAAACCATGAATGTTCATACATGACAACTATTTTTGTGAACACTTTTTAACAAAAAGTTCCAAATTCCAGTTTTTATATTTTCCTTGCGACCATGTCAAATAGGATGACTATTTGCATAAGTTTTTCATTTTTCATTTTTTGAGTTTTTCTTCGATGTTTTTCAAAATAGGGTAAAATTGAATGCTTGGCCGTTCCTAGGTAGATGTCGATTATTTGAAATTTCTTTGAGTACACTGCCTTCATAATAGGCTCGTCTGATTTTTTGAAAACATTTATGACAAAGTCATGCACTTGTAGTTCAAATTGGAGCTCAATTTGGAAAATTGGCAGAAACTTTTTCTTAAAAGCATAGGCCCTACAAAGCGAAAATATACTTCAAACTAGTGCTTGACCGTCTCACAAGGTCTACTTTGCGTAAAAATTATGGTGACGCCATTCTTACCTATATTGTTTGTAGGTGCTTCACAAAAAAGTTAGTTTTTTTTGGATCTTTTGTTTAAATTGACATGACGCACATGTGTGCCTAATGGAAAATCGAAAATCATTTTTTACACAACAAAGTTAGATTTTTTGGATCTTCTGTGACATGACGAACATGTGCGCCTAATGTTGGCATTTAACAAATTATGTCATGGATATGGCCATCGCCTTGGTCATCTGGATTTGAACCAATGAATGTTCATACATGGCATCCATTTATGTGAACACATTTTTTCTTGACGTTTCAAATCTAGGTTTGGTATTTTTCGTGACAACCATGTATTTGCAGAAGTTTTCCATTTTTTTAGACTTTCGTTGATGTTTTTCTAAATAAGGTCAAAATTGCATGCTTGGTCGTTCGTAGGTATATCTGGCCATTTCAGGCCCGGCCCGAAAATCGAGGGCCTAGGCCCTACGGGCTTGCCCATGGGCTGGGCTTGGGCCTGAGTTTTGAGCCCAGCACGAGGGCCTGGGAGGGCCTGGGCTTGGCAGATTGGGACTTTAAGGAAGAGGCCCGGCCCGTGGCCCTGTGGCCCGACGGGCTTTCTAGGGCTTTTCACCCAATGGGCCGGGCTTGGGCTTCAAAAGCAGGCCCGGTGAGCGGGCTTGGGAGGGCCTGGGCCTCAGTTTTATGCCACGGGCTTTTTTAGGCCCGGCCCAAGCCCTCCCAGGCCCGGCCCATGGCCAGATATATTCGTAGGTATAGGTCAAATATTGTAATTTTCTACGTAAACCACCTGGATTCATAATAGGCATCTTAAAATGATTTTTGCAAAAAATAAGACCATGTCACGCACTTGAGTCCAAATTTGAGCTAAATTTAGAAAATAGGACGAAACTTGACCTTCTCACGAGGTCTAATTTGTGTGAAAATTGTGGTGGCGCCATTTTGACCCAATTTTTTGGTAGGTGCTTGTTAAAAACACAATTTTTGCACTTAAAAATGGAAAACAATTTTTCTACACAACAAAGTTGGAATTGTCCGTTTTTTATTTGAAATTATAAGACACACATATGTGCAAAAAATGGGAAACTTTAAACAAAGTATGCCATGGATATGGTCATTGACTTGGTCATCTGGGTATGATGCCCATGAATGTTCATACATGACAATTATTTTTGTGAACACCATTTTTTTCAAAAGTTCCAAATTACATATTTGGTATTTTCCTTCACAACGATGTCATATAAGCTGACTATGTGCGCAAGTTTTTCATTTTTTAGATTTTCTCTGATGTTTTTCAAAAAGGTGCCCAAATTGCACGCTTGGCAGGTTGTAGGTAGAGGTAAAACATCTTTCTCCGTGTACACTTCTGACATAATAGACTACGTTAGATTTGTAAAATTTCACGACCATGTCACGCGCTTGCAGTTAAAACTCGAGCTAGATTTGGAAAGTTGGACGGAACTTTAAAAAACATAGGCCTCTACAAAGTGAGAAAATTACTAAAAACTGGTACTTGATCGACTCACGAGGTCTACTTTGTGTGAAAATTTTGGTGGCGCCATTTTCTACCCATATTTTTGGTAGGTGCTTCACAAAAAATTCATTTTATGGCACTCAAAAAATAGAAAATCATTTTTTACCCAACAGTTGGAGAATTTTATCGGGTCTTAATGTTTGAAATGACAAGACACATTGTGAACACCTTATTTTTATAAAAGTTAGAAATTACAGGTTTGGCATCTTATCTGACAACCATGTCAGATAAGATGACTATTTATGCAAGTTTTTAGTTTTTATATTTTCTTTGATGTTTTTCAAGTAGGGCCAAAATTATAGGCTTGTTTGTTGGTAGAGGTAAAATATTTGAGATTCTCCTTGTATACTCCCTGGATTCATAATAGGGCATCTTAGAATTATTTTTGCAAATTTTTACCAAAAAAATTGGACGAAACTTTAAAAGCATAGGCCTCTACGTACAAACTAATAAATTCTTCAAAACCGGTACTTGACTGTCTCACGAGGTATACTTTGTGTAAAAATTGTGATGCCACTAGCTAACCCATATTTATGTAGGTGCTTCAAAGAAAAACCATTTTTAGCAGTCAAAAAACGGAAAATCATATTTTACACAAGAAAGTTGGAAAAGTTTGTTGGAAGTTTGTTCGAAATGACGAGACGTAGATGTTTGCCGAATATGGGCTAATATAATAAAGTATGCCATCGATATGGCCATTGCCTTGGTCATGTGGTTTTGAAACACATGGATGTTCATACATGACAACCATTTTTTTTTCCGAAAGTTCCAAATTCCAGGTTTGACATTTTTCGTCACAACCATGTCACATAAGATGACCATTTACATAAGTTTTCCAATTTTTTAATTTTTTTGATTTAACATCGCCTTCATTTGGGTATGACACGCATGGAATATAGGAAGTACAAAAGCTTCTAACTCAGAAATTATTCGCAATGTGAAATGGCCCTTCTATCCTTGGTCGAAGACAACAACCCACCGATCATTAAGATATAGGTGGTTGTTTCGGTAACTTGTTTCCGGACCCCCTTAACTACCCCCCCCCCCTCCCCCGACATTCACCGCCTCCCCAAAACTCTCCTCACACCAAAAGCCTCCCACTTGATACGTCTCAAACGTATCTATAATTTTTGATGTTCCATGCATGTTTTATATCAATTGTCACATGTTTTATATGCACTTTATATCATATTATGACATTTATTGGACTAACCTACTAATAGTTGCCAAAGTGCACAATGTTCTTGTTTTACACTTTGATGTGTAGAAATTATCAAAATTGGGCAAAGGAAACCTTGTTGGAGTCAAATTGGGACTTTCCAGAAATCTGTCTGAAAACTATTTTCAAAGATCGTCACGTTCGGGCCTGAAGACGACGTCAAATGGAAAAAGTCTAGTCGCGAAAGTTGCGGAATTTTCCGCCGCACGTTTTATACAAAAGGTTCATCTCCATCCGAGTTCGTATGCGGCCTGTGCAGGCCCGACAAGTCGGCTCGGCCAGGAAAACCCTGACCCGCGCCGAGGCCACGTGTGGCTGCCTCGGGACCTTCTGAAGCTGCCCTTTGGACCATAAATAGCCCCCGCGGAGTAAACCCTAACACAATTGACGAAACTCCCGAATACATCTCCGTGCTCCGCCGCCACGAAACTCCGTTTCGGGGGTCAGAAGGTCCTGTTCCGGCACCTTGCCGGGACGGGGAATTGCCCCCGGAGCCATCTCCATCGACTCCACCGCCATCTTCATCGCCGTTGCTGCCTCCCATGATGAGGAGGGAGTAGTTCTCCCCGAGGCTGAGGGCTCTACCGGTAGCTATGTGGTTTATCTCTCTCTCCCATGGTGTGATCTTTATGTGATCATGAGCTTTGTAATCTAGTTGAATCCATAGATGTACTCTTCATTATCTTATATGCTACTCAAGTGGTTTTATTAATGTAATCTCCGGAGTCACCTTTGTCCCACGGTGCGAAGTTGACAGTGTGCGCCCCGTGTGTGGCTCTTAGGCTAAAGATAACAGGAATACTTATCATGAGTTATTATTTGCGTTGGATGTCTCTATGAAATTGCGGTGTTTGTCTAGTACCTTCTAGGGCGCTCAAGTTGACAGTGTGGGGTTAACTAGACATGGGAATGCGACTTTAAGGTGTGCTTTTATAGCCCTACGCGGTGGATTGGTGTTCGTTATCCAACGAGAGAATAACTCAGAGTAGCATAGTGAAGAGGAAATATCTATGTATTCAATTATATTATTATTGTTGAGAGTGTCCACTAGTGAAAGTATGATCCCTAGGCCTTGTTTCTAAGCATTGAAACACCGTTTACAACCAGTTTGCTACATGTTTGCTTGCTGCCATTTTTATTTCAGATTGCAATTACCACTTATAATCATCCATATTACTTGTATTTTAATATCTCTTCGCCGAACTAGTGCACCTATACACCTGACAAGTGTATTGGGTGTGTTGGGGACACAAGAGACTTCTTGTATCTTAATTGCAGGGTTGCTTGAGAGGGATATCTTTGACCTCTACCTCCCTGAGTTCGATAAACCTTGGGTGATTCACTTAGGGAAACTTGCTGCTGTTCTACAAACCTCTGCACTTGGAGGCCCAACACTGTCTACAAGAATAGAAGCGTGCGTAGACATCAAGCTATTTTCTGGCGCCGTTGCCGGGGAGGTAAGGTAAAAGGTACTCACATCCTCCAGCTACTTAGCTATTTTCTAGCACTGTTGCTGACGTGTGAGTGCTCGAAGGTATTTCCTTTAGATTCTGCAATTATATCTTTTTGTTTCTTGTTTTTATTTCACTAGTTAGGCTTAATGGAAAACAACAAAAAAATTAGAGAGCTCTATGAAATTTATCTTGAATTAGGACATGATGCTTTTGAAGAGAAAATTAAAAAACCTATGGAAAATTATTTGCATGATGGTAGCAATGTTATTACTATAAATTCTTTGAACACCATTATTGCTAATGCTATGGAAAATCTAAGCTTGGGGAAGCTGGTTTTGATGAAATGATATTTTTAGTCCCCAAGTTTTGAGGAGAAAATTTTCTTTGATGATACTTTGCCTCCAATTTATGATGATTATAATGATAGTGGTATTTTGGTGCCACCTACTATGGAGGATAAAGTTTATTATGATTATACTATGCCTGCAATTTATGATGATACAATGATGGTTGTGATAGTTTTACTCTCACTATTACTAATAAAATTGATTATGCTTATGTGGAGAGTAATGATACTTTTGTGCATGTGGATCATGATAAGAATGCTTTATGTGATAGCTATATTGTTAATTTTGTTCATGATGCTACTGAAAATTATTATGAGAGAGGAAAATATGGTTGTAGAAATTTCATGTTACTAAAACACCTCTCTTTATGACGAAGGTTTTGAGCTTTCTCTTGATTTGCTTTTATTTGATGGGTACTTTAAAACCTACTGGTCATTATGAGAGAGGGAGACATGGCTTCACATATCACAATAATATTAAGTCTCCTCTCTTTATGTTGAAAGTTTTGAAGTTGCATTGTTTTGCCTTCCTATGCTAGTCACTTTGTGCTTCATTGATTTATTTTCTTACAAGATTCCTTTGCATAGGAAGTGGGTTAGACTTAAATGTGTTTGATATTTGCTTTTATGCTCTTTCATATTCACTCTTATACATATGAGAGCATCATCAAAATTATCATGCCTAGCTAAAAGGCTTTAAAGAAAAGCGCTTGTGGGAGACAACCCATTATTTTTATTTCTGCATTTTTTTTTATTTGAGTCAAGGTGCTGTTTACTTCTGTAGCAACTCCTTTGTATCTTTATTTTCTCGCATTGTTGTGCCAAGAGTAGCCTCTAATGTTAAGATGATGCTTAATTTTGATTGCTGCGCAGAAACAGATTTTTGCTGTTCACTGTACGAAATTCCTAAAATCACCAGATTGTTAATTAAATCTGAAATTTTTGTGCGTAATCTTTATGAATGTCTGAATCTTTCATTAGTCTAGAGTTTTTCGATCTGAGCGTCGTAAGTGCCTCGAAAAAATTCGTCTTTGCGGACTGTTCTGTTTTAGACAGATTATGCCTTTTTATTTTGCATTCTCTCTTTTACTAGTGTTGAGTGAAATTCTTTTTTGGGTGGAAGAGCTTCACATAACATCAGTGGCAGTAGCTAATGTTTAAAGTAACAAGTCATATTGCGTCTTTATAGAACATGTGAGTTTTTGATTATGCACTAACCCTCTAATGAGATTTGCTTTGAGTTTGGTGTGACGGAAGTTTTCAAGGGTCAAGAGGAAGATGATATAATAGGATGGAGAAGAGTGAAGAGCTTAAGCTTGGGGAGGCTCCCATGGATCTCCCCAGCATATTTCAAGAAGACTCAAGCGTCTAAGCTTGGGCATCCCCTTCTTCATCGGCAAAATTATCAGGTCATCTCTAGTGAAACTATATTTTAATTCTTTCACATCATATGTGCTTTTCTTGGAGCGTCTGTGTGCTTTTATTTTCAGTATTGTACTTTTATTTTTGCAATAAGCTTGATCACAACATTCTTGATTGGGAGAGAGACACGCTCCGCTTTTTCTTGGAATACTCTTGTTCTTCACTTATATCTGTTGAGTATTCAATTTTCGCGCTGTTTAGCTTCTAGCTCTTGGTTTTCATGTACCTCTTGTCAGAGCTATTAGTTCTTTTGTAGAAAGTACTCTCTTGCTTCACTTATATTTGTTTGGAGAGTTGCTTGGTTAATATGTTGGTTCAGAAAATGTTGCGTGTGGTAGTGGTATAATGAAAACTTGCATAATCTTGTAGATCATTGAACTTTGATAACCTGATTCCTTGCAAACGTTTTGAGGTATTAAGTAATAGATGGTAAAGCTTGCTGGTTAATTAAGTTAAAATCATTAGTGGATTATTGTCTTTAAGCTTGCACCGTACTACAAACACTAAAATTGTTGAAGGTGTAGTTGGACTTGATAGCTTTCCATGTCTGAAAAGTGGTTCGTAATAACTAGGTTGTGTGTGAAGGTCGAGGGATCTAACGGGGTACTTGTGCCGCCGTGAACGGCCCTCCTTGGGGTAAATGTTAACCATGCGCTTAATGTTGAACCTGCTAGTTGTTTGCAATAAACTTGTGAGTTCTTTTTGACTAATGTTAAGCTACGGTTTTGGCACTTCCACCATCCAAATTTGCTAGCCTCTTCGGTGCTGTGCATTGCCCTTTTCTCACATTGAGAGTTGTGCATACTTCGCCAGTACATCCAAAACCCGTGGGAGGACTTCCTCTTGTTCTCCTACACATAAACCCATACATCTTCCTCAAAACAGCCACCATACCTACCTACCACAGCATTTCCATAGCTGTTCCGAGATATATTGCCATGCAACTTCCATTTTACATTACATGACTTGTTGTCATTTATCATTTATATATTGCTTTGCATGATTCTATACAGCTGATGTGTGGTTTACCCATGTTACGCTAGATCATTGCACATCCTGCTACACTGGCAGAGGCATACAGTTTTATACATCATGTTTTGTTCATTATGAGTTATTTGTACCAAAAAGTTTGTAATCATATTAGAGTGTTGCCCCTGCTAGAAAAGAGCCATGGAGGCCATCGAAAAGTGAAACAGAAAAAGAAAAAAAAAAAAAAAAGAAAAGAATAAAGAAAAGGGGGGCAACACTACTATCCTTTATCAAAGTTGTGCTCATGTTTAGCACTTGCAGTATTCATAGTCATCATTTGTGCTCATGTTTAGCACCTATGCTCCATTTGAGAGAGTTTTCATGCTTTACTAGTATAACTATGTGGGGAATATTACGTTATAGAACTTGGGTTGTATATTCCAATGATGAGCTTCCTCAAAAGTGCTCTAGGTCTTCGTGAGCAACCGAGTTGGATGCACCCCCACTAGTTCCATTGGAGAGCTTTCATACACATATAGCTCTATGTGCATCCGTTGCATGGCAATCACTACTCCTTGCATAGCTTCGATTATAAGACTTCCTCTTGTCTAATGATCACTTATAGCTTTGTGAGACTTTCTTCCATTGGCCTTCCAAACCCCCATTAACGTTCTCTTTGCCATAACATCCTGGTGCCAATACTAAATGCTTACGCTCACCGGTTGAGTAGACCTCGAAACAGTGGATTCATGACGTTCATGTTTACTTTTACTTGACTGGATCCGTTCTCTATGTTATGAAAAATTGCTTGATGCTTGGAATTGAAGGATAGAACTCCTACACTGGATACTTAAAACATCTATAATGAACCTTGTACGGTTTCATGTCTTAAAGGCCGTCATTCATGAAAACTTTTAGCTTGTTTAACTATCTTGCTTTATTATCTCTTATTTAATATCAATTATAGACATTTGCTTTGAATGATTTGATCTCAGCTCACTTACCATTACATCATTATTAGATCAAGATTATGTTGGTAGCATGTCACTTCAAAAATTATTGTTTTATCGTTTACCTACTCGAGGACGAGTAGGAACTAAGCTTGGGGATGCTGATACGTCTCAAACGTATCTATAATTTTTGATGTTCCATGCATGTTTTATATCAATTGTCACATGTTTTATATGCACTTTATATCATATTATGACATTTATTGGACTAACCTACTAATAGTTGCCAAAGTGCACAATGTTCTTGTTTTACACTTTGATGTGTAGAAATTATCAAAATTGGGCAAAGGAAACCTTGTTGGAGTCAAATTGGGACTTTCCAGAAATCTGTCTGAAAACTATTTTCAAAGATCGTCACGTTCGGGCCTGAAGACGACGTCAAATGGAAAAAGTCTAGTCGCGAAAGTTGCGGGAATTTTCCGCCGCACGTTTTATACAAAAGGTTCATCTCCATCGAGTTCGTATGCGGCCTGTGCAGGCCCGACAAGTCGGCTCGGCCAGGAAAACCCTGACCCGCGCCGAGGCCACGTGTGGCTGCCTCGGGACCTTCTGAAGCTGCCCTTTGGACCATAAATAGCCCCCGCGGAGTAAACCCTAACACAATTGACGAAACTCCCGAATACATCTCCGTGCTCCGCCGCCACGAAACTCCGTTTCGGGGGTCAGAAGGTCCTGTTCCGGTACCCTGCCGGGACGGGGAATTGCCCCCGGAGCCATCTCCATCGACTCCACCGCCATCTTCATCGCCGTTGCTGCCTCCCATGATGAGGAGGGAGTAGTTCTCCCCGAGGCTGAGGGCTCTACCGGTAGCTATGTGGTTTATCTCTCTCTCCCATGGTGTGATCTTTATGTGATCATGAGCTTTGTAATCTAGTTGAATCCATAGATGTACTCTTCATTATCTATATGCTACTCAAGTGGTTTTATTAATGTAATCTCCGGAGTCACCTTTGTCCCACGGTGCGAAGTTGACAGTGTGCGCCCCGTGTGTGTGTAACAGCCCGGATTTTTAAAACCTAAAAACCCGAATAAATTTTCCACTTTTTGTTTGCATTGCATCATGGCATCCTTGTTAAATTGCTAAACAACTAGAACACTTGGTTTGGCACCCCCTGAAAACAAATGCCAAACTTGCTTCAACCCAAAAATTTCACAACAATGTGAGGCACTTAAACTTGCAAGCAAAATACCTTGACTTCTTATATTTGTCGAGGAAGTTCTAAGTGCTCAAATTAATATTTTGACTTGCTTCAAAGTTCTAAAAGATTATTACTTTGGAAATTCTCAAAAATGCCTCCTGCTCTGCTTTCAAGTTTTGAAGTAATTGTTGACCACCAATCCTCACTTTTAGTTTTATGTGTGTCAACAATGTTCAAGACTTCAAAATATACTTTTCTCAAGGAGAAATAAATGGCTAAGTATTTTAAACCTTTAAAATACCAAAAATGCCTTATCCAAAATTCTCTAAACAAAAGTTATCCAAAACTTTCTATTTTGTTTTGCCAATTTTTGTAGTGCTTCTACTTGTTGGTAGGAGGCTACTGGATTTTTCTCAGATTTTATTAAAAAGTTTAAGTGCCCTAATAAAATCACTGAACTGCTGCTGTGTTTAAAAGAAACTGAAGAAGGACCAATTTGTATTTTGGGAAAATCTGCCAGGGGGCTTTTCGCGAAGTCGTCTTCTTCTTCGTCGCTGTAGCAGCGACCGAGCCGCTCGAGCTCGCGCTGCTCCCGCACCAGCTCGGCGCCTGAACCCTTCCCTTGCCCTCACCTGCGAGGAGCACCGCGCCCACGAGACCCTCTGCTCACTCCCCCGATTCCTTCCCGTTTCCCCTTCCTCTCGTTTCCCCGCCATGGCCGCAGCTCCGCTTGAGGCCGCCGTGCTTGTCGCCGCCATTGGAGAGCTCCCGAAGCGAATCGAGCACCGCCACGAGCTCCGCCTCGACCACCTCCTCCGCTACGAGCAAAGAATCGAGGAAGGAAGCTGGAAATCGCCGCCGCCGTTCGTGTCTTCCTCGACCACGGCCGTCGCCGTCTCCGACGCAACGCCGCCGTCTCCAGCCGCCCCAAGCAGCGTTAATGCCGCCAACCTCTTCGCCGCGACCTCCTCTACCTCCCTGCCCACGAAATCGAGCCGGGGACGCTGGAAATCGAGCTCTTCATCCGCTACACCGCCGCTGCCGCCCGACCTCCGCCGCGAGCCTTTTCCGTCGCCATGGAGCCGTCCCCAACCTCTCCGCTGTGCCCTTGGTGAGCTTCGGGCCTCGCTGCCCTTCTGCCCCTCTCCCCTCTCTCTATCTCGCACGGGTTCGCCCCACCTCGCCGTGCAGCTCGCCGCAGTTCGTCGCCGACGTTCGTCTCGCGCGCCCGGTCTGGAGACCGGCTAAACCGGCCTCGAGGCCGTCCCTCTCTGGACGATGCCCGGTCTTGGGCCCGGCCTTAACCGGGCCACGAGCCGGAGCCCACTGTTAGCAGGCCGGCCTCCCAGCCGGCTGAACCGGGCCACAGGCCGGTTGGACAGTTTTTCCGCGCAGATTCTTTTTCCTTTTTCCTCCCTTCTGCGCATGTTTTCCGCTCCTCCCCCGCACTGTTAGGGTTATCGAACATCGACGACTCGACTACTTCCTCCCTCCCCCTCTCGCGTTCGTGTAACTAAAATATTATGGTTGTTAAAATTAACTCAATTAAGGTAACTATTTTAAAAAGAGAAAATTAGAAAAATAACAACTTTTTATCCGGACATCAGAAAAATGTGTTCGAGATACCAAAATGTTCAGAAAAGTGTTAACTATCCAAAATCTTCCGCATCATGCATATTTGATCACAATTACAATAATGTACTTTAGTAGTGTTAGAATAATTAAGATAAATATGGGTTGTGCCCATTTATTGCCAAATAATTTGGGACAACTCATTTAAATTGTTGATCATGTCTAGGATCTCATAGTTGCATTAAAATGTCATGTCATCATTTTTGATGCATTGCACAAATGCCATGTGTTGATTGTTGTCATGTTGTTTCTTTTCCGGTGTTGTTTGTGTGTCGGTAGATCGAGGAGTTGAGGCGCAACTCCAATCCTTCGACGACTCGTACTACCTCTCATATCAACAAGGCAAGCGTAATCCCCCCTCTGAGCATATCTTATCCTATTTTCCGCAATTATTTTCTCCACTATAATATTGCATGCGGTTCTAAATGTCTTTTGCCTGGATTAGAGTATCCTACTAGTTGCATTAGAATCCTGTTGACATTACCTGTATCCTTCCTATTTAACCACAGGTTTGAAGTGTTGGCCCGAGATAATTATACTTGCTATGTATATGCTTAGCCATGCTTAGTTTAATGCCTAGTGGTACTATGTTGGTACATGCTGGAAACAGGTGTTGACTTGTGACCGCGATGATGATGGTGGAGAATTGTGGTGATGGATAATAAAATGCTAAAAGGTGGGGATGAGAGGCCACATGGAATGTGGTGGGTTGTCTCGTTCTTGCCGCCTAGGTGCGAGTTCTGCACATCCTGATCCAAGACTGAGCGTGCAACCATGCGTGAGGCCTATGCATTCGCAGTGCAGGAACCCTCATAGACTAAATAACTCGAGCGGGGCTAGCCAGGGTCCTCTAGTTCGATTTTCCATTTGCGCGTGCGTGATGGTGGGATGAACTGTGATGAGGATGGTTGTGTTAGGAAAATAAGTGTCCGCGGGACAGGGGGTTGGAGGAGACACCAAACCTGTCCTACCGGCACTGATGATCCTGGAAAGTCCTTAACGGGGGAGAAGTCGACACCGCTCCCACCCAGCCGGTTCTCCAAGGAAGAGAGCTAAAAGCTAGGTAATGGGCCGGACGGTACGCGTGGCAAACATTTGTACACCCCTGCAGGGTTAAATCTTTTCGAAAAGCCGTGTCCGCGGTTATGGACGACTTGGGAATGGACGATGATCATAGAATAACTTTAACGGAATGATTAAAACTTGGGTACTAGAGGTACCAATTTCACGAATGTAAGGTTGACTTCCTCGAGGGTGATTCGGGGAGGTGCCTTTGATGAACAGGTACAGTGGTGATGTTGGTGATGTTGAGAAGGTGATCTCAAGAGAAAAGTGTTACTTCTTACCCCTCTTTGAAAATGTTCTAATAGTCGATGCCATGGAGTTGTTTTATCAAATAAAATCAGCTTTATGCAAAAGAGCCATAAAACCTTGAAAGCCCCTCATCGAGCATATATTAGCTCTTAATCTTGCGAGTTCGTCGAACTCAACGTCTTTGCTTTGTTTCAGGAACGTCGACGAGTAGTCTGGGGTTCCCAGGTGGCAGCTTGGGACATCTCGGAATAGCTGGCGCTGTGATGTTTATTTGTAGGCCTCTTAGGCCATTATCTGGATCTTGTTGTTAGACAACTTAATTCGCTTCCGCTTGTTGTAATGTTGGGTCTGTGACCTCTGATGTGTTTTTTGCTATCTTCCTCTGTATAAGAGTTGAACTATATGATTTGTGTCGTAGAGTCTGTGATGTGCCAGTTGTTCCACAAGTCTTGATCTTACTATTATGCTTTGATGGTTGTGCCTGTGTTAAGGCATCAATCGGGGTGTTGCGTTGTCTGGAGTGAGGTGTACCCAGCAACGCCTGCCAAAGGTTTTGGCCGGGGATTGGTAAACCCGTAACCTCCGCTTGTATCGCTTAACCGGTGACACGCAGCATCACTGTATACTAGTCGGGTCGGGGCGCCACAAGTTGGTATCAGAGCAGTACTGCCTGTAGGAAACCCTTTCTACTGGTCGACGTTGAGTCTAGTGTTTGTGAAAATTATTTTTAACCTAAAAATGAGTTGTGAAAACCATCTTAGGATTCTTTTTACTCCTTATCTGGTTACCCTCTAATCTCGGAGCAATCTTACCTTGATTTGAGTTAAAAGTTTTCCTTCTCGTCTGTTACTTCAAAACTAGGAGTATCGCGGGGTTGGGTTCTACCTTGTGTGTGTTATGTGCCCAGTTGCTCCCGCCGCGCTACAATCCGAAGCTTCATGTGCCGAGAAACCATCTGGAGTATGACGAAAATTCCTATCAACTCAGTTGTTTACGGACCCTTGTATTCCTATCAAGTTTAATCTCTTAATCCTTTCTTTTGGGTTTTAACCCAAGGACTTGAACATAAGGTCCCGGATTGTGCCAACTAGAGTGTGTTAAGTTGTGATTTCTTAACTCTCGCTAGTAGCGCATGATGCTGATCTTCAACCCAAGTCTTTTCCGTGGTCTGTGTGGTAAATGGTCGAACTTTAAGCTACCACACCTCAGCTGGTTATGTAACTTCAGCTCTTCCTTAGCCTTTCCGTAGGTTCTGCCTTGGAACCATCTGGGTTACGACAAGGTTTCTCTTAGCTCGTCTCCCAACTATGCTCGTGATTCCGCTGCATCTCTCCTTTTTGGACATGCTTATCACAATTGAGTAATAACCGGTGTATCTTCAACATCTGAGGTTTTCCCTGAGCATGTTTGTTACTCTTGCTCTTCTTTCCGACCCGTGTCTTCCGTTTGACCATCATGTACTCGTCGTGCATTGATGTGTTCCGACGCAAGTCACCCTCTTGATCCGTTAAGATCTTCCACTTCGCCTTGTTAGGAGAAACAACTCCATTATCTTGTCCACTTCTCGGACCAGTCAAGGTATTGTAATCAGCAGAATGAGGGCCTTGTTTAGCTTTTGTTCTGTTCTACCTTGGAGTGTCACACTCTTTTATATCACGGGGTCGTGCTGAGTATCATGATCCTCTTGATGAAATGATGCTCTTACACTTCGTTGCTCCCCCTTTTCCTAGTAACTTGGTACTCGAGAATTATAAGACGGGAGTAATGTTGCCGCCCTTGGGTATTCTTAGCAGTTTTTACTGCGTTGGAATCCAAAGGCATTCCTTGTCCTCCTTAAAATGATGATTGGTTACCCGATCAATAAGTTGAATTCGACTGTGTTCCCAAGTTCCTTCTCTCCGGTGCCCTTCCTCGGTCAAAGAGCTAGGTTCGCGCCGAAGCTCCCAAGACCACCTCGTTGCGCTTCGAAAAGCATGAATTTCTCTCGAACTCCAAACATCCCGGTGGATCGTGATATCCTGTTGTTCCTTCCAGAAGTATCGCCAGGTTGTCGCCTGTCCAAGCTCAACATCACGGACAACTCTTATGGGTAAGCTGGTTCTCTGAACAACTCCTTTCTCCAAGAAATTCGTGTTGGATGTCCTGAATCATTCTCTATCTGTTATAGTTCATTCTCAAGGGGATGTGTAGTCTGTTCATGTTGAAACTAGGTGGCATCTCTTCTTGGATATGCTACCCTCCAAATCTTTTGGTTTGAATCGAGCTATCGTCAAATCAAACTCCGACCGACCTACGGGAATGTGTTAATCTGAGCAATGTCTATGCAGTTCATGTGACATATAAGTCGACCATCTTGGAGTAACGAGATAAGTTGGTTGTTGAGTCCATCAACTACCTCTTATCTTCGTCCATGTTTGTGGAGATTTATATGGAATAGCGGGCGTGGCATTGTAAACTTGTTAGCACTAACTTATTTCGTCACAAGGCCTGTGTTCTCGAAGTTAGCAATGACTTTCCTTGGTTCACGTGCAATTGCTGAAAGGTGTCGCCGTGGATCTGAGTAAATTGACTTGTCTCCTCGGAATCATCCCAACTCAATTCCGTGTGTGCCAATCCTCTTGGTATGGTACGTTGTCACCTCCCTTCCTTGAGAAATTTCATCTATGCCTCCAAGCCGCTAGTGGAACTGTTCAAGAAGGAGAAGGATTACAGGAAATCCTTTTTCAGTCTTAGCGGTTCCCCAAGAAGGGCTCATCGGTGTCTCATTGCAAGTAATTCATGTAGCTGCAGATGTCTTCTGACAAGTTGCTCATACGTGGGTTCTGCAATCTCGTTCCTCCTTTGGAGTTGGACATTCTAGTCTAGCTCTTGGGGTTCTAGCAAATGTAATCCGTTGGTATCCTCCGCAAGGCTTCCTATTCATTGCCTGTCGAGTCCGAAGTATTTCTACACTTAACTAGATCTGACTCGCAATCAGAAACGACGGTTGGTGATCCTCAAGAAGCTTGTCTCCAATATCTAGAACATCAGGAAGTTTTTCCCGATACTATCGTTTCCGGAGTTTCTAAAATTCTCTTGGTCCATCTTCTCGGTCCTTTTTCTGTGATCCGCAATGCTCCTCCGCGAGGAAAGTTCTACTCAAGCCGACTAGTACAAGTCACCTCTTCATCTGTTGGAATCTTGTTCAACCTCTGTCTTCAGAAACTTAAAGCCTTGTGCAAAGTTCGTATTCTGAATCTTTGAGCAACAGTTGTCTATCAACTAGGAACTCCTTATCAATCTCCCGTCACCCGCAAGTGTCTCCTAAATGTCAATTCAAGGGATGCTCTAAGCCTCCTCCTAAGTTTTACTAGGAGGTACCCGATCTTCGCATCCTTGTGAGGATCATCCTCTTTCCAGAGTCGTTTCCTTCTTTTCCTATGGTGTACGTTGGTGGTGACCTCGGAGTGAAGCCGATGAAGATCTTCAGGATGTCGTGATCAACCTCTTCAAGAAGGAAGCCTCCTGAAGCGGGAAGATCGTCGAAGACCGTCGTAACCTTCTCCCTTTTTCCTACTCTTAGAATCTCGGGACGAGATTCCTGTAAGGAGGGTAGAGTTGTAACAGCCCGGATTTTTAAAACCTAAAAACCCGAATAAATTTTCCACTTTTTGTTTGCATTGCATCATGGCATCCTTGTTAAATTGCTAAACAACTAGAACACTTGGTTTGGCACCCCCTGAAAACAAATGCCAAACTTGCTTCAACCCAAAAATTTCACAACAATGTGAGGCACTTAAACTTGCAAGCAAAATACCTTGACTTCTTATATTTGTCGAGGAAGTTCTAAGTGCTCAAATTAATATTTTGACTTGCTTCAAAGTTCTAAAAGATTATTACTTTGGAAATTCTCAAAAATGCCTCCTGCTCTGCTTTCAAGTTTTGAAGTAATTGTTGACCACCAATCCTCACTTTTAGTTTTATGTGTGTCAACAATGTTCAAGACTTCAAAATATACTTTTCTCAAGGAGAAATAAATGGCTAAGTATTTTAAACCTTTAAAATACCAAAAATGCCTTATCCAAAATTCTCTAAACAAAAGTTATCCAAAACTTTCTATTTTGTTTTGCCAATTTTTGTAGTGCTTCTACTTGTTGGTAGGAGGCTACTGGATTTTTCTCAGATTTTATTAAAAAGTTTAAGTGCCCTAATAAAATCACTGAACTGCTGCTGTGTTTAAAAGAAACTGAAGAAGGACCAATTTGTATTTTGGGAAAATCTGCCAGGGGGCTTTTCGCGAAGTCGTCTTCTTCTTCGTCGCTGTAGCAGCGACCGAGCCGCTCGAGCTCGCGCTGCTCCCGCACCAGCTCGGCGCCTGAACCCTTCCCTTGCCCTCACCTGCGAGGAGCACCGCGCCCACGAGACCCTCTGCTCACTCCCCCGATTCCTTCCCGTTTCCCCTTCCTCTCGTTTCCCCGCCATGGCCGCAGCTCCGCTTGAGGCCGCCGTGCTTGTCGCCGCCATTGGAGAGCTCCCGAAGCGAATCGAGCACCGCCACGAGCTCCGCCTCGACCACCTCCTCCGCTACGAGCAAAGAATCGAGGAAGGAAGCTGGAAATCGCCGCCGCCGTTCGTGTCTTCCTCGACCACGGCCGTCGCCGTCTCCGACGCAACGCCGCCGTCTCCAGCCGCCCCAAGCAGCGTTAATGCCGCCAACCTCTTCGCCGCGACCTCCTCTACCTCCCTGCCCACGAAATCGAGCCGGGGACGCTGGAAATCGAGCTCTTCATCCGCTACACCGCCGCTGCCGCCCGACCTCCGCCGCGAGCCTTTTCCGTCGCCATGGAGCCGTCCCCAACCTCTCCGCTGTGCCCTTGGTGAGCTTCGGGCCTCGCTGCCCTTCTGCCCCTCTCCCCTCTCTCTATCTCGCACGGGTTCGCCCCACCTCGCCGTGCAGCTCGCCGCAGTTCGTCGCCGACGTTCGTCTCGCGCGCCCGGTCTGGAGACCGGCTAAACCGGCCTCGAGGCCGTCCCTCTCTGGACGATGCCCGGTCTTGGGCCCGGCCTTAACCGGGCCACGAGCCGGAGCCCACTGTTAGCAGGCCGGCCTCCCAGCCGGCTGAACCGGGCCACAGGCCGGTTGGACAGTTTTTCCGCGCAGATTCTTTTTCCTTTTTCCTCCCTTCTGCGCATGTTTTCCGCTCCTCCCCCGCACTGTTAGGGTTATCGAACATCGACGACTCGACTACTTCCTCCCTCCCCCTCTCGCGTTCGTGTAACTAAAATATTATGGTTGTTAAAATTAACTCAATTAAGGTAACTATTTTAAAAAGAGAAAATTAGAAAAATAACAACTTTTTATCCGGACATCAGAAAAATGTGTTCGAGATACCAAAATGTTCAGAAAAGTGTTAACTATCCAAAATCTTCCGCATCATGCATATTTGATCACAATTACAATAATGTACTTTAGTAGTGTTAGAATAATTAAGATAAATATGGGTTGTGCCCATTTATTGCCAAATAATTTGGGACAACTCATTTAAATTGTTGATCATGTCTAGGATCTCATAGTTGCATTAAAATGTCATGTCATCATTTTTGATGCATTGCACAAATGCCATGTGTTGATTGTTGTCATGTTGTTTCTTTTCCGGTGTTGTTTGTGTGTCGGTAGATCGAGGAGTTGAGGCGCAACTCCAATCCTTCGACGACTCGTACTACCTCTCATATCAACAAGGCAAGCGTAATCCCCCTCTGAGCATATCTTATCCTATTTTCCGCAATTATTTTCTCCACTATAATATTGCATGCGGTTCTAAATGTCTTTTGCCTGGATTAGAGTATCCTACTAGTTGCATTAGAATCCTGTTGACATTACCTGTATCCTTCCTATTTAACCACAGGTTTGAAGTGTTGGCCCGAGATAATTATACTTGCTATGTATATGCTTAGCCATGCTTAGTTTAATGCCTAGTGGTACTATGTTGGTACATGCTGGAAACAGGTGTTGACTTGTGACCGCGATGATGATGGTGGAGAATTGTGGTGATGGATAATAAAATGCTAAAAGGTGGGGATGAGAGGCCACATGGAATGTGGTGGGTTGTCTCGTTCTTGCCGCCTAGGTGCGAGTTCTGCACATCCTGATCCAAGACTGAGCGTGCAACCATGCGTGAGGCCTATGCATTCGCAGTGCAGGAACCCTCATAGACTAAATAACTCGAGCGGGGCTAGCCAGGGTCCTCTAGTTCGATTTTCCATTTGCGCGTGCGTGATGGTGGGATGAACTGTGATGAGGATGGTTGTGTTAGGAAAATAAGTGTCCGCGGGACAGGGGGTTGGAGGAGACACCAAACCTGTCCTACCGGCACTGATGATCCTGGAAAGTCCTTAACGGGGGAGAAGTCGACACCGCTCCCACCCAGCCGGTTCTCCAAGGAAGAGAGCTAAAAGCTAGGTAATGGGCCGGACGGTACGCGTGGCAAACATTTGTACACCCCTGCAGGGTTAAATCTTTTCGAAAAGCCGTGTCCGCGGTTATGGACGACTTGGGAATGGACGATGATCATAGAATAACTTTAACGGAATGATTAAAACTTGGGTACTAGAGGTACCAATTTCACGAATGTAAGGTTGACTTCCTCGAGGGTGATTCGGGGAGGTGCCTTTGATGAACAGGTACAGTGGTGATGTTGGTGATGTTGAGAAGGTGATCTCAAGAGAAAAGTGTTACTTCTTACCCCTCTTTGAAAATGTTCTAATAGTCGATGCCATGGAGTTGTTTTATCAAATAAAATCAGCTTTATGCAAAAGAGCCATAAAACCTTGAAAGCCCCTCATCGAGCATATATTAGCTCTTAATCTTGCGAGTTCGTCGAACTCAACGTCTTTGCTTTGTTTCAGGAACGTCGACGAGTAGTCTGGGGTTCCCAGGTGGCAGCTTGGGACATCTCGGAATAGCTGGCGCTGTGATGTTTATTTGTAGGCCTCTTAGGCCATTATCTGGATCTTGTTGTTAGACAACTTAATTCGCTTCCGCTTGTTGTAATGTTGGGTCTGTGACCTCTGATGTGTTTTTTGCTATCTTCCTCTGTATAAGAGTTGAACTATATGATTTGTGTCGTAGAGTCTGTGATGTGCCAGTTGTTCCACAAGTCTTGATCTTACTATTATGCTTTGATGGTTGTGCCTGTGTTAAGGCATCAATCGGGGTGTTGCGTTGTCTGGAGTGAGGTGTACCCAGCAACGCCTGCCAAAGGTTTTGGCCGGGGATTGGTAAACCCGTAACCTCCGCTTGTATCGCTTAACCGGTGACACGCAGCATCACTGTATACTAGTCGGGTCGGGGCGCCACAGTGTGGCTCTTAGGCTAAAGATAACAGGAATACTTATCATGAGTTATTATTTGCGTTGGATGTCTCTATGAAATTGCGGTGTTTGTCTAGTACCTTCTAGGGCGCTCAAGTTGACAGTGTGGGGTTCCCTAGATATGGAATGCGACTTTAAGGTGTGCTTTTATGGCCCTACGCGGTGGATTGGTGTTCGTTATCCAACGAGAGAATAACTCAGAGTAGCATAGTGAAGAGGAAATATCTATGTATTCAATTATATTATTATTGTTGAGAGTGTCCACTAGTGAAAGTATGATCCCTAGGCCTTGTTTCCAAGCATTGAAACACCGTTTACTCTCATTTTGTCTCATGTTTGCTTGCTGCCATTTTTATTTCAGATTGCAATTACCACTTATAATCATCCATATTACTTGTATTTCACTATCTCTTCGCCGAACTAGTGCACCTATACACCTGACAAGTGTATTGGGTGTGTTGGGGACACAAGAGACTTCTTGTATCTTAATTGCAGGGTTGCTTGAGAGGGATATCTTTGACATCTACCTCCCTGAGTTCGATAAACCTTGGGTGATTCACTTGAGGGAAACTTGCTGCTGTTTTACAAATCTCTGCACTTGGAGGCCCAACACTGTCTACAAGAATTGAAACGTGCGTAGACATCACCACTCCACCGCACTGGGTCTGCTTCACCGCCGTCCTCATCACCAAAATTTTTGTTGCTTGTCGATGCACCAGATACACTCCACTTACGACCGCGTCCACTACACCGGAGCTACTTCACCTATGTCTGTGTCCACCGCACCAATTTATTTCACCGCCGCCCTCGTCCATCGCACCACATCTACGCCGACACCAGCGTCAACCTCACCGGATCTATTTGGTCGACTCCTTCGTCCAACCCACCGGATCTATTTTGTGAAAACCGGCTTGGACCACCACACCAGATGCCTAGCCACCGCCTCTGAGTCCACCCAGGCTGTGTGATAGTCTTGCCCTCATCCTCGTCTGCTTATATTACTGTTTCAGATATTTTGTTGTCCATATAATTATTCCCTATGTATCCGCACATGATTGTATGTACGTGTTCCGGTTTATTTAAGTTACTCGATATCAATTCCGGCCTTATTGTTTACCCATGTCTTGTGCATTTTAACTGCTCTATATCATTTCTTGTCGGATTGTTTAGCTATGTTCCAGTACATTTTTAGTTGCCTGTTATCCTTTCTCGCCTGATTGTTTAGCTATATTTTCATGTGCATTTTAGCCGCCTTGTATCATTTTCTTGATTATTTATCTATATTTAAGTGCTCGCTGTCATTTCTTGCCTGATGATTAGTTATGTTATCGTGCATTTTAGTTGATCGATATCATTTCCTGCCAGATTGTTTAGCTATGTTCATGTGCATATTAGACGTTCTTTATCATTTCCTACATGATTGTTTATGTATGTTGCCCTCCCATTTTGTTTAGCTATGCTTACATTTTATCTGCTCGCTATCATTTCATGCCTGATTGTATATCTATGTTCCTATTTGGCCACCTTAACTTGTTGACTATGTTTTTTGAGTGCATGCTTGGACCAAAAAATTCATTTTATGGCGCTCGAAAAATAGAAAAACATTTTTTACCCAACAGTTGGAGAATTTTGTCGGGTCTTAATGTTTGAAATGACAAGACGCATTGTGAACACCTTATTTTTATAAAAGTTAGAAATTACAGGTTTGGCATCTTATCTGACAACCATGTCAGATAAGATGACTATTTATGCAAGTTTTTAGTTTTTATATTTTCTTTGATGTTTTTCAAGTAGGGCCAAAATTATAGTCTTGTTTGTTAGTAGAGGTAAAGTATTTGAGATTCTCCTTGTACACTCCCTGGATTCATAATAGGGCATCTTAGAATTTTTTTTTGCAAATTTTTATGACCATGACATGTACTTGCAGTTTAAATTTTAGCTAAACCAAAAAAATTGGACGAAACTTTAAAAGCATAGGCCTCTACCTACAAAGTAATAAATTCTTCAAAACCGGTACTTGACTGTCTCACGAGGTATACTTTGTGTGAAAATTGTGATGCCACCAGCTAACCCATATTTGCGTAGGTGCTTCACAGAAAAACCATTTTTAGCAGTCAAAAAATGGAAAATCATATTTTACACAAGAAAGTTGGAAAAGTTTGTTGGAATTTTGTTCGAAATGACGAGACGTAGATGTTTGCCGAATATGGGATAATATAATAAAGTATGCCATCGATATGGCCATCACCTTGGTCATGTGGTTTTGAAACACATGAATGTTCACACATGACAACCATTTTTTTTTCGAAAGTTCCAAATTCCAGGTTTGACATTTTTCGTCACAACCATGTCACATAAGATGACCATTTACATAAGTTTTCCTATTTTTTAATTTTTTTATTTAACATCGCCTTCATTTGGGTTTGACACCCATGGAATATAGGAAGTACAAAAGCTTCTAACTCAGAAATTATTCGCAATGTGAAATGGCCCTTCTATCCTCGGTCCGAAGACAACAACCCACCGATCATTAAGATATAGGTGGTTGTTTCGGTAACTTGTTTCCCGACCCCCTTAACTACCCCCCCCCCCCTCCCCCGACATTCACCGCCTCCCCCAGAACTCTCCTCACACCAAAAGCCTCCCACTCCACCGCACTGGGTCAGCTTCACCGCCGTCCTCATCACCAAATTTTTTGTTGCTTGTCGATGCACCAAATACACTCCACTTACGACCGCGTCCACTACACCGGAGCTACTTCACCTATGTCTGTGTCCACCGCACCAATTTATTTCACCGCCGCCCTCGTCCATCGTGCCACATCTACGCCGACACCAGCGTCCACCTCACCGGATCTATTTGGTCGACTCCTTCGTCCAACACACCAGATCTACTTTGTGAAAGCCGGCTTGGACCACCACACCAGATGCCTAGCCACCGCCTCTGAGTCCACCCAGGGTGTGTGATAGTCTTGCCCTCATCCTCGTCTGCTTATATTACTGTTCAGATATTTTGTTGTCCATATAATTATTCCCTATGTATCCGCACCTGATTGTATGTACGTGTTCCGGTTTATTTAAGTTACTCAATATCAATTCCGGCCTTATTGTTTACCCATGTCTTGTGCATTTTAACTGCTCTATATCATTTCTTGTCGGATTGTTTAGCTATGTTCCAGTACATTTTTAGTTGCTTGTTATCCTTTCTTGCCTGATTGTTTAGCTATATGTTCATGTGCATTTTAGCCGCCTTGTATTATTTTCTTGATTATTTATCTATATTTAACTGCTCGCTGTCATTTCTTGCCTGATGATTAGTTATGTTCTCGTGCATTTTAGTTGATCGATATCATTTCCTGCCAGATTGTTTAGCTATGTTCATGTGCATATTAGACGTTCTTTATCATTTCCTACATGATTGTTTATGTATGTTGCCCTGCCTTTTTGTTTAGCTATGCTCACATTTTAGCTGCTCGCTATCAGTTCATGCCTGATTGTATATCTATGTTCCTATTTCGCCACCCTAACTTGTTGACTATGTTTTTTGAGTGCATGCCTGGACCAAAGAAATCATCCATACATCCACCAACACTAACCAACTGACGTCCAACAAGGTTGAAATATGAGGTTTAGTTTGGTAAATGTCGTAAAATAATTGACATGTTATACTTAAACCTTGCCATGTCAATTCAACACCTGTTATACCTTGTTTGTGAATTTTTTAAGTCATCCACCAACACTAACCATCTGACGTCCAACAAGGTTGAAATATGAGGTTTAGTTTGGTAAATGTCGTAAAATAATTGACATGTTATACTTAAACCTTGCCATGTTAATTCAACACGTGTTATACCTTGTTTGTGAATTTTTTAAGTCATGCATCAAACCATGGGCTAAATTTATTCTCGGCTGATTTGAATATGACATATGTTCACTGTTAATGCAATTTTTTAGTATATACACATATCTCAAGCAGACTATATCCTTCTATTTTGCTAGTTCCAAGTGTTTTCATCTTTCCAAACCAGCTGACTTGGTTGTGCACATGATATCTAAATGTAGTAGGATAATGGACAACAATACACTGAATTGAGGCAGTGTCTTCTGATATTGTAGTCCCGTTGAGCAAAAACATGGCTCCAAGGTTAGTCAATGTACTAAGCTTGTACGAAAAGCTACTGTAAGTCCATGCATATTTTCGGTATTTCCCTTTACCTGAAGGCATTTGTTATGTTTTGTCAACTGTTTGCCAATGATTAGAACACTAAGTAACTTAATTAGAGCATCTCCAAGCGGAGCCCCCAAATCCGGCCCCCACGCGTCCGCGGACAGTGACCGGACGACCCCCATAGTTGGGCTCCTACAACCACATCCCCGAAAATGTTGTCCCCAAACTCATGCAAGCCATGCAACATCAATCCGATACATACCGGATCCGCATTACAAAACATAGTGGTTCAAATTCAAATGAAACAAACAAAGTTCAAGTTGTCCGATACAAGGGGCGGAGTGATCTCTTCTTCTTCAAGGGGCGGTTCCACCGGAGGCATCTAGGCCGAGGTCACGGTCGGAGATCCTCTTCTTCATCATGAGGATCCACTTTGCGCTAGGCTCATCCAAGAGGGAAGCGTCTTGGAACATGATCCTTTGTTCCTCGGTAATTATTGCAACATTGAGTTTCTCTTGCTCCATCGCATAGGCATCCGCCATCTTCTTTTGCTCCAATTGGACCTTCATCCAAGCCTCCTCCTTCACCAATTCCAACCTCGCCCTCTCAATCTCCATCCTCTCCTTGAGTCGGAGGCGATCAAACTCCATTCTTTCCCTTTGCAAAGCCAAGAAGGAGTCATACCTCTCGGCCTTCTTGTCCTCTCTTTCTTTCTCCAACTTGTGCATGGAGTCATCCTTCTTTGAGAAGATGTCCTTCCATGTGGTGGACATCTTCGTGGCGGCGCCGTCTCGAGCCACCCGATCCTTCTCCCACCTCCTCCCCATCATCCTCTTGCGGCCACTTCCGGCTTCGGACGGCCCATCTTCTTCATCAAGTCCAATTGGGATGGAAGAGCTTGATCCATCATTGGTCTTCCATTTTTTAGCCGGATTCTTGTGATCATCATATTGGGAGATCCACTTGGGCTTCCCGGTCAATTCTAGCCAACAATGTGCCATGGTGAAGGGTTTGCCCTCCATTTGATGGTATAAAGTGGAGGCCAAACCGGTCTAGCAAGCAAACAAGTAGAGCAATTAGAGCAATGAAATGTGATGAAATGAAGAGATGTCAATGAAACAAGTAGAAGAAATTGCTTACATGGGAATTCACGTTGACACCACTTTGATTCCGATTCACCACTTGTGCATGAAAGCCACAAAACTTATTCACGCTTTCTTGGATCGAAGCCCACCTATGTTGGAGAGAACCGGCGTTGCGATCGGACACAATCGGGTGGGGTTGCACATATTCCTTTTGATGATGGAAGTGGGCATGTATTTTCTCCCACAATCGGGTGCCCTTTTGCTCGGTTCCACATATAGCATCCATGCTTGTGGCTAACCAAGCTCGACAAAGTAAAACATCTTCGAAAGTTGTGTACGAAGTGCCTCTTGGCGTGTACACCTTCTTGGCCTTCGCCTTCTTCGTCGTCGCAACGTCCGCCGGCTCGTCCTCACCCAAAGTGTAAAAGGGAGGGAGTGTGGATGCCGACGGCTCCTGCGATGGCGGATCGACCCCATTTCGGATCAATTCCATCATATATTCATCCTAATCATGCTAACAATTACACTACGGATCTAAAATTGACTCAGAACTATGCAATTCGGATAGAAATTCATACCCCAAAGTCCAATTGACTTCCGTCGAACAGGTTGTGGGCGAGTTGGTTGTCGGTGACGCCGGAAGAAGCTCGCGTCCGCTGGAGCAGCGGAGACTCCCCCACCACCTCCTCATCCTGCGTCGGCGGTACCTGCGACGGGTACTCATCCGCGATGAGGCGCGGCTTTTCCCGGTTCGTCGTCGAGGACGGAGGTGGCGCCGGCGTAGGGCGCCGGACCACGGGCACTGGCGTGGTCATCACCGGCTCCTCCTCCTGCGTCTCCGCGTTCGCAATCCTCATCGCCTCCTTCCTCTCCGCCTCCTTCTTCTCCCGCTCGCGTTCACGCTGCTTGCGGCGGCGCGTCCTCCGCGCCACGGTCTCCGGCTTCAGCGCCGAGTCCGTCGCCTGCTCTACGGTCTCGGAGGATGCACCCTTCTCCGCCGAATCGATGGCTCCTTCCGCCTCCATCCGAATTTGCAGGTGCATGCGTCGGGAGGAATGAAATGAAAGTGGCCGGCGGGAAGTTGAGGCGGAGAAGAGGATAAATGAAATTGACCGGCGCCGAAATTTTGTGTTTCAAATTTCGTGGAGCCGTCTTGCCAGATCCGACGTGGCGGACGCGTCCGGGCGGCCCCAAACCCGCCCTACATATGGGCTGGCTTTGGGGTGTGCCGGACCACCCGGACGTTTGCGGAGACTTTGGGGGCCGCGGTTGGGTGGCCGATTTCAGCCCAAACCGTGTCCGGGCTTTCCACCCGGACGTTTAGGGAGGGTTTGCCAACCATGGTTGGAGATGCTCTTAGAGTGCTATCTGATTGTGATAGAATGAATAACATAGGGTTCATACATGCTACATGCTTGCTATATTTATCTGTATTGCTGTTATAGAAATGGCCACATATTTAATAGCACACGATTTAAAACAATGCCATATTCTGTCTTTATATCCGAGATCTTCACTATCGCAGTGCTGCTCATCTTAGTTTAAACTATTTCTCTCATCCTTACATGTTTCAGAACCTTATTTTCTGATTTCCGCTCCATGTTGTAACTTTATTTTTACTTTTTTTTTCAAACTGGAGTTAAAACAAGTATGCCTTCTGAATGGATGATCGAAAATTCTTCCGAGACACCTCCCCAGAGTAATGTTGAACCAGATAAGGTGAACTGATCAACACCGTGATCATTGTTGATTTCTCCCTCCTGATCTTCACACTCAGGTGCTTTTGCAAGTCCCCACCCTCTCCTGCTTGCTAGCAACTTAGCTAATCCTATCTGCATTATTGTGATCGTTAGTGGGACGGAAGGGCCCCATGGAGGATGCTGTTGAAGCTCCTAGAACATTCCCTGTGAGCTGAAGTCCCTCTTCTCATCTCTGCTCACTTTCCTTAGTTTCCACGTCTCAGGGATCTGCAGTTCTCCTCTCGTGACCATCCAACACCTGAATATAATAATGCTTAGATATGCATTATTTGTGTGCGACCACCATTAGCTTTCCCCACCGGAGTCCAGAGGAGATGGAAAGAAATATCGATCCAGGCTTGGAGCTAGCCACACCTAGTGCGCGTCCCTCTCCATCATTCTTGTTGATCGTGTAGTATGTGCACGTCCTCCCGCCTATAAAAGGGCAGATCGCGAGGTCGTCGATCCAGCAAGCAAGAAACCAGCAGTCTTCTTCTTCCATCAGTACATTCTCCTGCAAGGATAGACCGATCTTGTGCTTCTTCGTTCGACCATAAGCTAGCTAACTAACTAGCATAATGGTTCGTCACTCGTGGCTTCTTTGTGCATGTTTTTGTTAAATAATAGTTGTTCAAGAATTATATTGTGCCCTAGCTAGCTAATCAATGGCGGATCGATAGTACAAAGGAACCTCGACTTGCATGCATGCAATGCAAATCCTAATTGGGTGTCTTCATTTACGTGTGGTGCAGGGAGGAAAAATGGAGCTTGAGCGGGCCTGGAGCGGGGACGGCAACCTGGTGCATGACGCGGTGGACTATCGCGGCTGCCCGGCTGATCGGTCCAGCACCGGCAGCTGGTTGGGGGCGGCGTCCGTGGTCGGGATCGAGCTGTGCGAGCGTCTGGCCACGATGGGCATCGCAGTGAACCTGGTGACGTACCTGACGGACACGATGCACCTGCCCAGCGCCGAGTCCGCCAACGTCGTCACCGACTTCATGGGCACCTCCTTCCTCCTCTGCTTCCTTGGTGGCTTCCTCGCCGACGCCTTCCTCGGCCGCTACCTCACCATCGCCATCTTCGCGCTCGTCCAGGCAGTCGGCACGGGCCTCCTCGCGGTGTCAACGACGGTGCCCCAGCTGCGCCCGCCGCCGTGTGCGGGCGCACCATGCGAGGAGGCGACGGGGCTCCAGATGGGCGTGCTGTATGTTTGTCTGTACCTCATCGCGCTGGGCACCGGCGGGCTAAAGTCCAGTGTCTCCGGCTTCGGCACCGACCAGTTCGATGAGCGCGACGACCGCGAGCGCACCGCCATGGGATACTTCTTCAACCGCTTCTTCTTCATCATCAGCGTCGGCACGCTCCTCGCCGTCACCGTCCTTGTCTACATCCAGGATCACATCGGCCGGAGCTGGGCCTACGGCATCTGCTCCGGCGCGATGCTGGTGGCCATAGCAGTCTTCCTCTGCGGCACCAGGAGGTACCGCTACAAACGGAGCTCCGGGAGCCCAGTCGTGCACATCCTCCAGGTCGTCGTGGCCGCCGCCCGAAAGCGCAGGCTCAAGAGGCCGCTCACCGCCGTCGCGCTCTACGAGGACCGCCCCGAGCACGAGAGGATTGCCCACACCGCCCAGTTTCCGTGCCTGGACAGCGCGGCCGTGATGGCCGGCGAGGAGGACAACGAGGTGGGGCCACACGGGCGGGTGGCGCCGAACCCGTGGAAGTTGTGCTCGGTGTCGCGCGTGGAGGAGGTGAAGATGGTGGCGAGGCTGATGCCTGTGTGGGCGACGACGATCCTGTTCTGGACCATCTACGCGCAGATGATCACCTTCTCGGTGGAGCAGGCGACCACCATGGACCGGCGCATGGGCGGCTTCGAGATCCCGGCAGCCTCCCTCACCGTGTTCTTCGTGGGCGCCATCATGCTGACCCTCGCCGTCTATGACCGCGTCTTCATCCCGCTCTGCCGGAACCTCACCGGTCGACCAGGGTTCACCAACCTGGAGAAGATCGGCATGGGCTCGTCCTGTCCATCGCCGGCATGGCCGCTGCCGCTTTCTGCGAGAAGAAGCGCCTCGCCGTGGCGGCAACGGACACGTCCGCGAACGGGGCCGTGCTGCCGATCAGCGTGTTCATGCTGACCCCGCAGTTCCTGCTGGTTGGCGCGGGCGAGGCGTTCATCTACACGGGGCAGCTGGACTTCTTCATCACGCGGTCGCCCAAGGGCATGAAGACCATGAGCACCGGCCTGTTCCTCACCACGCTCTCCCTCGGCTTCTTCCTTAGCAGCGCGCTCGTGTCGTTCGTCAGGGGCGCCACCACGTGGCTCGGCGACACCGTCAACAGCAGCCGCCTCGACTACTTCTACTGGCTGCTCGCGGTGCTCGGCGTCGTCAACCTGGCCGCCTACCTCGTCTGCGCCATGTGGGCCGCGCCGGCCGCCATCAGCAAGGGGGAGCAACCTCGCCCCGGCACGGCGGCGGACGAGAAATGCTAGCTCATTCAGTCACGGGTTACCATTTTATACTTGATTGACGTGCATACAGAACGCTCGTGGGCGTGCGGGTGTAGCTTGCTCACTCCGGTTTATCATTGGATTTGGAAATAAGATGAATAGTAATACTCCATAGAGTAAGAGCGTTCTCCATTGTTGCTCTGTACACATTGAACAGATCACCACTCACCAGTTCACCACCCAATGGAGTTTTTTGAGATCAAAAGGGTCTCGCAAAAAAGCAATGCAAAAAAAACTACAACTAGTTGGACCGCACGGCTTATGCGGAGCGTCTCTTTTTGAGATTTGTGTAACAGTTTCATAATCAAACCTCTCAACTCTTTACATACATTTGTTTTAGAGCCACTAATAATTTGCAAATAAGGTTATGCTCCGTACCTCTGAACCCAGAACCTTCGCCACACAACCTGCATTGACAGAAATCTTGCTGCTAATATGATCAGTGTGGCCGTGATGTTGGCCATTTGGAAATTCTAAATGACTTTCACTTTGGTAAGATCACATCATCGCGTAGAAATGAAAGAACTAGCACGGACACGAGGGACGGACATTAGAGCACAATCAAGCATGGAGATGGAAGCAGTGGCGGAGCCAGGAATTGAGACGAGGGGGGGCGAACAGTAAAAGGTGTGCCACCGGCGATTTTTTTTGACAACACATGTAATCCCCAATTGTATGGAAGGAACAATGTAAATAAGTCGAAGCCACAATATTAAATCTCACAAAATTTAGGCAAAAGCAAGTGTATTCAACACAAAAATGGTTCAAACATATTCAGTTTCATAGGATAGTGTCATACCATTAAGTTGTAGTTGTGCTAGCAAGATGAAACTTCCGAGGTAGATGACCTCGACGATTCCCTAAGGCATGAAAACGTAGCATAATCTTCTCGTCATCAATTTTTTAAAATATTTCTTTCTTAGAATAGCAAATCATCAAATCACCGAACCAATCATCACCAATCTTGTTTCGAAGATCTGTCTTTACAATCTTCATGGAAGAGAAAAACCTCTCAACTGATGCCGTTGCAACCGGCAATGTCAAAGCAAGTGTGATGAGCCGGTAGACCAATGGAAAGATCAAATGTTGTCTAGTTTGAACCAACTTGAGAGAAAGATCACCCAGAGTATCACATGATAAGAAATCAGGACTACTCTTCATCATATCAATATATATGTTGAGTTGGTCAACCAAGCCAAAGCAATCATGTGAAGAGAAATCCACGGAGTAAATATTGGCAAGTTCAATTAGCTTCTCATGATCAAATATGCCCTTCTCATTTTATCCCTTATTTCTTGAGTACCAAATTCTTCAATTGGTCTCCGAAGTGCAGGATCAGAAACAACATTTGATAGATCAAAAACTTCATGAACAATAGCTTCTGGAGTTTCCTGTAATACAAGTAGACATCAAAATTCAAGTATTTTGCTACAACAATAGACATCAAAACTGAAATCTGAAAAGAGGGAGAAAGAACCTGCTCTTCTTGTCCTTGTCGCTGTTGGTCGTACGTGTCGTCACGCCTCCGCCTGCAGTTTCGAGATGATGTTACAACTCCTGCCCTTGCCGCTGCCAGCGCTGCAACTTCCTCTGCATCCTCCAAGTCGAATGCATTCAACCGTGCTCCAATAGCTTCCCAATCCGGCTCCTCATCTCCGGCATCCATCTGTGCTGAAATAGCTTCCCAATCCAGCTCCTCATCTCCGTCCATGTTCTGACGGCAGCTCAGTTCGAGCTAGACCTGGTATTCACGACGGGAAGACGGCAGTGAGGAATCAAGCAGACAGGAAGCGGCGCGGCGGATGCCGGATGGGATTGGGGACAGATGCAGTAATGTGAAATTTTTAGCATGGCAAATATAGCAACAAGAAAATTGCTCCCTTTCACTCAGACTCGAGCTACCTTTCACTCACACTCTTCACTCTTGCTCCAGGGGCGGCCGGCGGCAACGGCTCCAGCCTCCAGGGGCGGCAGCGGCTCCAGGCAGGGCTCCAGGGGCGGCCGGCGGCAGCGGCTCCAGGGCGGGCGACGACGGGCGGCCGGCGGCGGATCGAGACGCGGGGCGGAGCGAGACGCCGGCGGCAGCGGCTCCAGCCTCCAGGGGCGGCAGCGGCTCCAGGCAGGGCTCCAGGGGCGGCCGGCGGCAGCGGCTCCAGGGCGGGCGACGACGGGCGGCCGGCGGCGGAGCGAGACGCGGGGCGGAGCGAGTTGGGATTGGGGATCGAGCGGATGGATGCGTGCGACCGAGACGTGCTCGATGCGTGCTCGTTCTGGCTGTTTTTCCTTTTTTTTCCCTCCCTTTCACGTATAGATACGTACTGAATACGTATAATGAAAAAATTAGCAAAAGTTGAGGGGGGGCGGCCGCCCCACCTCGCCCCCCTGCTGGCGCCGCCCCTGGATGGAAGCAGGCAAACAAGGAATGAAGATAATGTGTCACGTGGGTGACATTTTAAGATTTTGAAGCCACCATAATGATCCATCAAGTCATAGACAAAATTTACAGGTTGACACTACAATTTCGTCCGTAGGTTGCATTGGTGTTGCACCTCATCTTTGGGATAAAAAAAATTAGGTGCTTTTAGGGTTTGCATTCAACGAGGAAACCTATCAAGAGTAGGGTTGGGCTACCCCTCCATTGGTTGTCCTAAATGGCTTTGGTCGCCCTTAAATGCTCCCCTTAGTCATAGCTTCGATTAGCTTTTATTTAGATTTACCATTAGCACAATGTTGTTGCACGTTTTAGACAAATCAATGTGCCATCATCACCTATTTGAGAGAACTTTGTAATCCTTCTACATTCACTTTCATCTCAACAAAGAGACATTTGACAATCTAATACTCCCTCCGTCCCAAAATAACTTAGATTTGTCAAAAAGTAGATGTATCTAGACATGAAACAAGTATAGATACATTCACTTTTGTACAACTTTGAGACACTTATTTTGAGACGGAGGGAGTATTAGATCCCGTTGTTACTTGTGTTTCCAAATCAAGAAATTTCTTGTCCTTGCAGTCATCCATCTACCAAGAATCAAATCTACTCCAGATACAAAAGCAAAAGAGAGTTATATGATACCTCCAAATCCCTAAATTTGTTTCAACATGTATGCCCATAGACCGAAATACAGAAACTCACACAGATCATTTACAGCAACTGAATTCTCAATATTGCAAGGAAGCTACAGACTATAAATGCTTGACTCTGAACTTCCACTCCCCCTTCACGGCATCAAATGATATGAATTCAGCGCCTTTATCCTTGGTCCACTGCGTCAGAATATCCTTATAGGCATCAACTGCTGGCCCCTCCATTAACTGCAACCCAGTCTTCTGATCGACGCATTTCACATTCAGAAGAGTGATCTCTGCAGGCTTGTTGAGCTCCTTCCCGACAGGTGGTCTCTTGCTCTCGTCTGTGTAGACATTAATCTCACGATCCTTGAACTCCACGATGGATGTGATGTCTAGCATTCTCACATCGGTTTCTCCGTCAAACTTCACACTGCCATAGCCATGTCTGCCGACTGTGAAGTCCTTCACATGTGAGCAACAACCTGGCTCCTGACATTCTCGTGCAGCAAGCTCCGCGATTGATGGAAAGGTGTAGTAGTCGGCCTTGTAGAGGCGAGGTAGCACACTCTCATTGATCACTTTGCAGCCTGGGGCACCAAATGGAGATCGCTCAGTCAGAGGAACATCACAGCTATTCCCTTTCTGTTCCCCAGCCAGCCCTGATGATTGTGAACAAGACATCAGTAACTTAATACGTATATTATATCGAAAAACACACATGACGCAGCAGCTTCAGTTTGAGATATCACTGTTTTGACATTGTGCTCCATAAGTTAGTGCTACCGGATTTACTCCTAGGATTTTTCATTGCAACATGCTAGTGAAAATTGCTTTATCAAATTATTATTAGCATGAAGTAAAGCTTATTTGAATAAAATACTAGTAATGTTCATTGTAACGATTGCTAGTGAATATCTGCTTAATCAAATTATTAGCATGAAGCAGCAAAATGTTATTTCAACAAATATTCTCATTGGATAACAGGAGCAAGCAGAGAACATGACAGAGGAGACATTGACCATATGTGTCCTAAAGATAACCACCAGTATCATGGATAGATAAGTTTTCTTTCTGAAAAAATAGCATAGTTAACATGAAAAACAAAACATTATTCACTTTGGTTGAATCTGCATCTGCTTAAGTTTGTCATGCAATGTAAAATAGCAAAGACTAAAAAACACATCGCAGAGGTATGTGTATGACAAAAACTGTTTGTGCTTCTCGTCAAAAAAAAAAAACTGTTTGTGCTTATTAGGAGTCTTACGAAAATTAGAGCCATATAACGAGAATTAGCTTGCTACAAAATATATAGTAGCATCAGAAGTCTCAAAAAAAAAAACTGTAGCATCAGCCTATTATAAGTCTACAGAACAAGCTAGTACCAGAAGCTAGGAAATTCGAACAATAAGATGTTTTCCCAGTTCGACAAAATCTACCTGTTGAACTGGATGTTTTCCCAGTTTGACTCTTAGCAGGCTGCTCCCCTGATCGGATAGTCAGCTCTTGGTTCTCTCCAGGATAGATAGAGAAAGTTACTGGTGTAGCTGAAGCTTGAACACTACCATGAACCTATGCAAAAAGACATGTCATTTTTTTATAGAATAAATGGACTGAATTTCTTTTGGAGGTGATATAAAAGTGAGAGCATTTTTGGAATTACTTGTTAGCCTAAAAGTGTGAGCATATGGCTTGACACATGTTTAAAGCGGGCTCCAAGGTATCATTTTACTGTGCAGCACTATTCTGGGCTATGGAGATTTGTTTCCATACCTGTGAATCAAGACTCCCAGCATCATCATTCCTTGGACAAAATCTAATCCTGAGAGTAGTAATGTCAATTGGTAGTAGCAACTCTACAGTTTTGTTAGGATGATCAAATTTTATCTGCAAACACAGAAAAAAATCAGATATAGAACCAGAAAGTCAGGGAAAAAACAGCCACTCAGTGATACCTACAGTAGTGCATTGGCCATTTGGTGATGGAGCTGGTGCTGAATGGGTGACTGAAGAGCTTAGTAAACTTCCACCAGAATGAGTAGATTTTGCAGGGGACAAATTTTGCTGAAACATATGGCCTTCCTGCTTCCAACAAAACAATCAATAAGAATCACATGTACCTACTCCTATGAAGTGCATCACGAACGAATAATCTTTGAGGAATACTTACGGTAAAAGATGCATCTGAAGGAGCTGTATATGCCGCTGTGTTACTGGTTTTGTTCTCCGGACATGTAGTAGAAGTTGCAGAAGAAGAGCTTGAAAACAATGGCTTGTGGATTGGCTGAGGAGGGAACGAAAATAATGGTGGCTGGGGTCCTACAGAACGCAGCCAAAATGGGTTGGTGGATTGTAGTCCCACAGATGGCTTCACATGAGCTTCACTGACATGTGTCAAGGGCTTCACTGGGGGCTGGGGCTGCCATGGATGATTAGCCGAAGAAACCGTGCTTTCCTGCAGGCTGGAACTCCCTAAAGAGTGCAAAATAGATTAGTAATAAGAACCGTAAACCAACAAATAAATTGACAATGCAAAATTCAAAGATTATTAACCATCAGTTATCATAAAGGGTCCATGCATGTTCTTTTCCCCCAGATCACAGCGAGGGCCAAGAGCAGTACCGTGATGCTTTAATTGAACTAGTCAAGTACATTAGGTTAGGTCTCTAGAGGATCAAAGATAGGTTAGGAAGAACTTAAATTAGGTAAGATTTAGAGTAAGTAGTTCCAATAAGAAAGTTAAGACTGAGATGGATTTATCTTGAGTTGTAACCCGTATACATGGGGGCTGTTTTACCAATAAAGGGCAGGAAAGAGGTTAAGTTGAAATAATGCTTCAAACTGAAATTGAAGACACACAAGCAACCTTGATAGTATATTATAAATTCTAAAAAATATTTGTGCAAAATATTATTATCTGATTGGATAGCTTCAGGCATTTTTTATCGTGAAAACCTGATGTCCGAACTAGGCATATTAAAAAGAACTAGAAGCATACCCTTCTTTCTTTAAATACAATCCAGATTCGACGTATCAAATCTTAAGTTGTATAAATAATTTAGCATCTTACCTTTGTCTCCTCTCTGATAATCTTCATGTCGAAGCTCCTCATGAGACTTGCTGTTGTATACAGGCATTGCTGAAATAGATTGGAAACAGCCATAAGAAGCATCACCACCATAAGAAGCATCACCATCAGCAGTCTTGGAGTAAGCAGAAACCCGGCTGCCTTTTTCAGACACTCCTAAATAATTAAGATGTGGAAAACAAAACAGTAAAATTAGATGATTAATTTCAAATAAGTCACCTGAATGAAATTAAGTTATTGTGCACCAAATTTTGTCACTTAAGCCCTGAGCCAGCCATAGTTTATAAGGTCAGGACTGGTTCGACCTGTGGCTTTCCCCAGTTTATTTGACTCTTATTTTCAAAATAAGACAACTAATTCCACTAATCACCATTGGAGATGTATTGTTATTGTATTAAAGGCACTACTGCTTATAATAAATAGACAAAGTAGATCATGTAGATGCATGACTATTAAGATCAGTTTGAAATTGCTTCGTCATGTTATTAGACTATTAGTCAATAAATAAAAAAAAGTAAAGACAAACAATGGTATTTAAAAGTACATTGACGATGGCTCTAACAAATTTAAATGTTATAAACTAAGTTGTAACTTTAAATACAGCAGCTGAAAATCTAAGAGATTGCATCAACCATAATTTGTAAAACTAGAAACATGAACTAAATGAAACCGGCCAGAAAGCAACCAGACAACTTACGATCAAAGGACCCAAATAGAGAAGGCATAGATGGCACTCCAAAGGTAGTTACAGATGAAGGATGATGGCCTGTTGTAGCTGTACAAAGCAATATCAAATCAGAATGTTAAATCAGCTGTGGTGAGTAAACATATATGTGTCATGAAGCAATATCAAACCAGAATGTTATTATATATATGTTTCATAACTGCCAAAATCAAATCAAGCTGATTATTAACAAAATCGCCAATGCTGCCTCAGTAGTCAGTAATTATATGCATCATAGTATCTTACTAAAGTTGTAATACTTTCACAATCTACTTGTGCAGAACATTTTGCTAACAAATATCTTGAGTTATGGTCTCGAGAAAATGGTGTTTTTCAGTGACATCATAAATCTCTCACCACCCATGGAGGCTATATGAGGTATCCCTAGACATTGAATTAAAGTTCTATCTAAGAGACAGAGAAAACAACACATGTGCATACAAAAAGGAAAAAAAGACTGCTACTCGCACATACCATTGTACTACTGAACCTGGCAAGCATATGAACACATTAAATATACTTTGCGATAGTCAAATAGCAGACCATAAAAACAGAAATTAGAGAATCAGTTTAAAAAGAGCTGCTTACCGCCAAATGCCGGGGATGAAACAGGAGCCTGACGGGGCATGGCTGGCCTGAACATGTCCGTGGGTCGGCCATAGGTTGCGGTAGACGTGGATGATCCAAAGACTGGGGTAGGCGTGAATGATCCAAAGGCAGGGGACGTGTATGATCCAAAGACTGGGGTAGACGTGGATGATCCAAAGGCGGGAGTAGACGTGGATGATCCAAAGGCTGGGGTGGACGTGAATGATCCAAAGGCTGGGGACGTGTATGATCCAAAGGCTGGGGTAGACGTGGGTGATCCAAAGGCTGGGGACGTGTATGATCCAAAGACTGCGGTAGACGTGGATGATCCAAAGGCTCGGGTAGACGTGGGTGATCCAAAGGCTGGGGTCGACGTGGGTGATCCAAAGGTTGGGGTAGACCACGATGAAGACGAACCCATCACGGCTGCAGAAAGCAAGATTACATGGAATCAGATGAATGAAAATTTGATAATCCCTCATTCCTAAGCATGCAAGATGAAACTGCAATAGTTACACAAGACATATCTGCGTATCCTTTAACCCACTTTGAGTAGTTGAGTCTGAACATTTTACCATTGTAGTACATTCAGATATCAGAAACTAACTCTTCACACCTTAGATTGGATGCCTACCAAATCTATTTCACACCGCTCCCTAATTCAACGATGATAGCAACGTATCTAAAGAAAAACAACAAACAAAACCCCCAAAACCACATAAGCTTTTATTTCAAGTAGTGGAAGAAGAAATACCCCCAGAATCGTCCCAGCTGATAAATAGAAGAAAAAAATTCAACGAACAATGCGTATTTGCGCCTCGTTTGTTGATTCAGCGATAATAAGATGTAGAAAAAACGGCTGCGTCCCCAATAAAATTCAGACGACGGGGACCCTTGAGCCAGCCAGCCAGCGGAAGCAGACGTACGTTTTGATAAAATCTAAGCATCCAGAGACCCCTAAATCAGATTAAGATGGAATTAAACCAAATCAATCCCCTGCGGCAGTAGCAACCGATGCAGCCGCCGAAACTGGAAACAGATTGGTCCACGGGGAAATCGAACAGCTCGGAACTAGACTCCCGCATTGGTGTAGAGAAGAGGAAGGGGGGCAGCGCTGGCATACCAGGGAGGCAGGACGGCTCGAATCGATGGCTTGAGGTTTCAGCAGCGTGGCGTGGGTTCGCCGCCGTTTCGGTGAAGGGAGGCCCCGGTACCGGCGCGCGGCGCGCCTTTATATGGGCTGTTGGAACTTCGACACCCCGGGTAGCTTACAAATCAAGCGGAAAATTTTGGTAACAGCATTGCTTTCTTCCGACGCCACTTCACGGGAAGAGAGTAGAAAAACAAGTGGGCTCTAAGAAGACGGAGAGGCTATCTGAGATCTCACTGGGCTGACCACCGCGCGCGAGAGGAAGCCCATCATCTCAGATGGGTCGTCCGGAGTCATGGCTGAACGAGGAGAGAAGAGAAGCTGTCACCAGTCACGCCCTAAGAGCATCTCCACTCGCCGCCCTCAAAGCCCCCCCCAAAAACATTTGGGGCGCGCCGAGCCAAAAAACGCTTCCACTCGCGCCACCAAAGACCGATTCGTCCGGGCGCGCCCCAAATTTCGTCCGGCGCTACCGGCCCAACCCCCTTCTCTGGGGGCCGTGCTGGTAGCGCCGGACGAAATGAAACGTGCCGTGGGGCCAGCCGGTCAGCGTCACGGCGCCTCAAATTAATTCATCGCCATCGGCCCCGCAGTTCTTTTGCCCACCTTGCTGCGCCGCCATCTGTGTCGCGGCTCCCACCCCCGGCTCCGACCGGCGGTGAAGCTCGCCGGACTGAGAAAACCACCCCCACGCCCGACTCTCCTCCGTCCTCCTCCGCCCGCCCGCCGCTTCGGAGCTCGCCGCAGCGCCTAGAAATTCGCCGGCGACCTCACGCGCCCACCTTGCACCGAAGGTGTTCGACCAAAGGTAGTCGTCGACTTTTATGTTATTTTCGCCGGCGCCGGCGACAGGACGTTGATTGCGTTCCTATTTCCATTCCTACAGATGGACAGCGACGACGAGTTGATGGCGCAGATGATCATGGAAGAGGAGGCGGACATCGACGCCGAAGAGGATGAGCAATTGGCCATTCTTGCTTGTCTTGCCCAGCTCCAAGCTGATGAGGCCGCCTGTGCCGAACCCAAATGGCAACAAGAAATCCCATTTTGCCTCGCAACAAGAGAGCAAAAGAAAGGATGTCGAGCGTGCATTTGGGGTTCTTCAGCAGAGGTTTGCTATTGTCCGGTACGCTGCTCTCACTTGGTCGACCGAGCAGATGTCGGAGGTCATGAATGCATGTGTGATCATGCACTACATGATCATCGAGGATGAGCGTGACAATCCAATGGATGACCCTCTTCCGTTCGACTTCGAGGGTCCTCTGGCCGATGTTGATCATGAAGTGCCAGCAGATTGGACTGACTACATCGCTGCACAAATGGAGATCAGAGATGAAGGTCTTCATGAACAACTTCGAAACGATCTAGTGGAGCATTTGTGGGTGCGCAAAGGATTAGCCGCAAATTAGTAGTATGAATAATTTTTATTTCATTGTGCAACTTCATCATTTGTATAACTATATGTGTGCTACTATTGTTGAACTATATTTGTGGAACTATATTTGTGGATCTTTATTTTTTTGATGTTAGAATTGATTTGGGGCGTCTGTTTGGGGGCGGCGAGTGGAAAGAGGGCGCGCCCAAAGGCGCTCTTTAGTCCGGACGCCCCCCCCCCCCCCCAAAGCGCCCGCGCCGGCTCAAATCCGGACACGATTTGGGGGGCGCGAGTGGAGATGCTCTAAACATGCTATTCGAAACACACAAAGAGAGAAATGTCTGAGATTTCAGTTAACTCACCATTTTCCTGACAGATCATCCTTTCTATGAGTCCATCATCCATTCGAGTTTGTTACGGCTTCGCGCCAGTTCACTTATTCTTGACGACGATCGATGTTCCAACAGTTTAATTCTTCTTTTTACTTTTCGATTTTACATCCATTGTAAGGGCTATAAACCCTCAGATTTTCAAACAAGGGTTTCGATCTTATCTTGTACTGGGTTAAACCCTAGCTGCAACTTAAATTGGTCCGTCAAAAACATCCCCCAAAATAGCTTTTTTAATCTCTGAACTTTGTGCTCAAATTTAGTATCAGACCCATCTAATCCTTGGCAGTGAATGGATCAGGAAGCAAGTTGGAGTTGGGATCTCCTATAATATCATCCATCTTGTCCGTGAATCTGAAGGCCGCTTGGCCGCGGAGGCATAGCTCGGGTGCAGACATGGTAGTTGCTTGCGGAGCACCTCTGCAGTTGTAAAATCCCGAGCTTGAAATACGTATGTGCATCATCTAGTGGGGGAAGAAGCGAATTTATCAGGTAGGCTTTGATAGGCTCGAGCCTACCCTCCATTTTCAGCAAGAAAACCATCAAATTTGTATGCCCCAACCATGGCTGATGATGAAAGGGCAAAATTTAGTTCGTGAGGGAAGCAAAAACTGTTAAAATGAAGTTATACTGAATCCGTTAGAAACATTCATTCAGTACATGAGTAGTACTGTAGTATATAGCGTCATTTCTCGTATGTGTCTTCGGTGTCAAAATAAACGACGAGGATAGTGTAGTGCTATCTGCTGAAGATTCCCATTTGTCAAAGTAATCAATTTTCTGCACTATAGTATACTATTGATACAGGCTCAGCCGTAAGTTTCAGATATTACCAACTGTACATAACAGAGTAACAACGCTAGATCACTATGAACAGAAGTAATGTTTGTTACTACAGAGTAACTGCCCGAATGGAGAAATAAGGAAAAAGGACCGTCCGTTAAAATTGACCACGAACTAACCAGGATAATGCAAACTCTCTCAAATTATGGACGCAAGAACTAATCAAGAACAAATTAGTATAATGCAAACTGAAATATCATCCATCTGTATTCCCAATCTAAGCAAAAGCCAAAACCGTTGCAAG
Source organism: Poa pratensis (assembly GCA_947311845.1). Lineage (NCBI taxonomy): Eukaryota > Viridiplantae > Streptophyta > Magnoliopsida > Poales > Poaceae > Poa > Poa pratensis. The sequence goes on along the minus strand of CAMZMU010000058.1, from coordinate 3,612,783 downwards.
TTATATGTTTTCTCACGACAATTTTAACGGATCGGAGGGAGTATTTCAAGTTGAGAACCCCAATTTGCAAAATGATACTTGAATTGATCAAATCCAAAGCCCAAGAAGAAAATTTAATAAACAGACATCATATAAATGGATATGCTAACTGTACAAGAGTACAGTCAATTTCCCCACATAGGACAACAGTATCCGCCTCCAAGCAGCAATACGTTTTTAGACGCTTACAATCATAAGCCTATTATAAAGCAATGGCTCACCAAGCTACTTAACTGCGAAAGCAGAAACCTTACAACAAAATATTTATGCAGCAGCAAATAATCAGCTCCTACACACTAGAGAAGTCCATAGAAGCATATCATCTCCATGTGCTTGTTGTTTTTTGGTGATCCAAATTCGTTTATACTGATGAAGGCTAACTTGTGACGAAGGAGAGCGGAGCGCCCCGGAGTCGGACTGCAGCCGACCTAGGGTTTTATGCCACCATATATATCTCTTGTAAGCCGCCGGTTGGGATAAGTCGCATTGTGTAAATCCCCGGCGTTTATAACCTCACCCGATTATAGTGAAATTTTGCTGGCTGGCGCCCGTGGTTTTTCTCCTCTATTGTTGGAAGAGTTTTCCACGTTAAAATCTCGTGTCCCCATTGGTTTGATTGTTCCGTACTTCATCATTTCTTTGCTATCGTTTAATAACAGTGCTGGGGAATAGGACTAGCTATCGCTCATTCCCCTCCTAAATCCTAATGCATTAAACTAGCAGAACAGTAAATCATATAGAGCAAGTTGCGGCAGCAAGCACCAAGTCGGAAGCTGTATTGTCAGCAGGCAAGCATGCTTCCCACGGTGCAGTGGCAGTGCGTCTGAAATCGCTCTCCGCGGACATATAACTCCTCAGCTCGACAAGCGTCGACTTGGAGCTTGGAGATTTCTAATCCACATGCTGCTTTCTGCTCCACGAGCAATGCCTTATCCTTTTGGGCACCCAAAAGCATCTGCTCCAGCGCCTTGATGCCTATGTCTAGTATTCCCATCTCTTGTTCTATTGTGATGGACGCTCCTTCCTTTTCAAGTATATCCCGTTCTAGAATCGCTTTCTTGCCCTTGAGATCCATCTGGCGATTCTTGATATGGACCAGGTTCTCCAGACGCGTCCTCAGGGCGCCAACTTCAAACCCATTCTCTTCCAGCTCTGCGAGGCTGCTCATTTTCCCCTCAAAGAGTTGATCTTCATCCTGAACTTTCATACTTTGTATGCTCACGGCTAAGTTGGCAAATGAAATCATAAGTCCCGTAGCCTTTCCATCACGAAATTCCGGGTGGCAATCTTGCAGCAGCTTACTGAAGTGTGGATTCTGTGGTAGCCTTTTGAAGACCTCCCATTTGTTGCTGTTAGGTGCTGGCATAAAGGCCAATGGATCCATGGTCACAGCAGGACACACCAGTGTCCTACCACGATGCGTCAATGAAGAAGGCCCTGCCAATTTCCAGGAAAGGGGTTAGATTCAATCCATAATACATTGACAACCACGTTGGCTGTTAAAAACATGGTTCTAGTCAGACATAGTTTTTATGCACCACAAATTACCTTCTGAGTTTGGGCAAGGCTTACAGTTCATAAGGTTATCTTCTACATTGTGATAGCTGTCAGAAATGTTGTTCACCATTCCTATCTGTAAATAAAATAATCAATATACAATTATAGTTTACAGGCTATTACAGGGACAAAATTTGGGACACCACAAAAATGTGGCATTTGCTAAAGAAATGATAGTAGACAAGAAACATTTACTGGACCACAATCACCTTTTCGTAACTAGCCAACTGCATGCGTTTTTCAACGGTTTTCAATCGATATCATAAATTCTAAAAAGAATATTATCTGATTTACCTACATAAATGAGTTAAGTTGTGGGAAAAAATCATTTAATTATATACTGCAGCAACCATATGAAATTTATCGTGCCCAAATTGTTGTCCTCGAATTTAGAAATCGCATACAATACTCACATCCTATAGACAAGTCATATATAATAATACAACGTATCACATGAAACAAGTGTGGATGATCCCGTAATTCCCATTAGACCCTCAAAGGTTCATTGCTGAACATACAAATCCAGAAGGCCCTCAAGGTGGAGTCACCATCACCCGAGGAAATCATTTACATCAGTACATTTGTGACGACAAAGCAGTCATTGCAAATTATAATGAAACATGTTAGGAAAAATAATGGGTGTGAAAAAATTGATTTAGCTGCATGATTTTTAGAATGAATTTAGGGTTTGTGGATTAGCTTGTAGCTTCCTTTCTATTTACCTGGTGAAGTTTTTTAGCTGCATGATTAAATCTGTAGCTTCCTTTCTATTTACCTGGTGAAGTTTTTTATTGTAGTTACAATAAAAAACTTCACCAGGTAAATAGAAAGGAAGCTACAAGCTAATGCACTTACCACATCATGGGTCTTTTTATATTGCTCGGGTACTTCCATTTGCTCTGATGGAAGAAACTGAAACAAGTTTGCAGTAAGTCAGTAACAGGATGCGCTAATAGCAGGCTTTTCAATGCACGAGACCGTCAACCTTAAAAACATGTTTTGCAGATGAAGATGACCCTATTTTCAGAGAAATTGGGACCTCGGAATTTCTTGACCATTGTCTCATTGATATGGCTTTGCCATGTAATGGATCATCAATTCTTGCTTACCTAGTGAAGTTTTTTATTGTAGTTTAGACAGATTTAATCAGTGTAACGCTAGAAATTGTAACACAAACTTATTGTTATCTGAAGTTAAGAAGGTGTCTGGTACTACGTTCCAGTCATCAACCAACAAAATCTTAGCCTGTTTTGAGATGTGTTAGTAAGATAAAGAAAAACAAGAAAAGTGGATTTTGACCGCAAAGGAAAATGTCTGGCATACTAAAATCGACTACGATGCAAAAAGTGCTAGAATAGCATGTACCTTTGTAACTTCTTGGCAAGTTTCCTGAATGCCATCTCTAGCTGTAGAATCATAAGGTCCCACCGGCTCAGCTTCGGAATGAAAAAGATCCGACAGGGGCAGTTCTTTTCTTTCATTCAATGCAGGGAGCCCTTGAAGTGGCTGCATCCCTAAAACCGGGTGGTCTGACAGAGGAGTTAGCTGCACACCCTTGTTACTGGAACGAACGTGTGATGCTTCCTCTAGTTCCAAAGCTAGCAACACACATTGCTTTGAAGGAGTATTTTGTGCTGAATTTTGCAATGATTCTTGATGAAGGTGAACAATACTGGACTGGAGCCCATCTCCTGTGTCAGTGGGTCTTTGCCACCTTTTCCTCCTCCTGGTCGGATTACAACTGGAACTGTTGTCGATTTCAATAACATCATTGTATCCAGAGCTATCGCTAATTTCAATAACATCACGATATGAAGATTTGTCATTTCCTCTCGTATTAGCAAATTCCTGTAAAAATGTGAAGCAGAGAACGTAACAGTTACTGAAGAATGGTAATGATGGGAGGAAGAAATAATGGAAAATATATGTCATGAGTATGCCAGCATATGGTAGTAAAGCATAAAGCTTGTGAGATAGAAGAACATAAAATGCACCATATATTTTCAAAACTAAAGCAGACATAGCCTTCACAGTTTAGTGCATCAACAAACTAAAGAGGATGCAAGAAATGGAAACCAAGGGGGCTACCTTCGTCAGACAGTTTCTCCTTTTCCCAACACGATGTTTGCAAGTCAAGTTCAGCACCATGTTTGATACCGGCGTGCACTCCTTACCCTTTGCCTCATTTTCATTGTCCAGCTTTTTCATCAACATGGTGTGCTTATCTGCGGGAGCTTCGATGTCTATGTCATCCTTTGACGATGATCCAGATGTAACTTGAATAGAATGTAAAGAATGCCACATGTGTGGCCCTTCATTTCTCAAGTTATCTGTCCTCATCCTTTTGTTGCGGACGAAACTATTCTGATCACTATGTCCACCAGGTGTGGAGAATAATGGTGATAAGCTGTTTTCAACAGAAACTGTATGCTTTCTTTTCCTAGCATGTTTCTAGTAAATAAGAGTGATTATTAGTTTAGATTTAATAGAACTAACAAATAAACATACAGTATTTAATTAGCCAGCAAGCTATCCAAAATTATAACAGATTATAAACTTGCATCCATGTAAAGTCAGAGTCGAAAAAATGAACAATGTAGAATTAAAAGAAAGAAGAGAGCAAGGTCACAACTGTTGAAGTGTATAAGTGAATTGTCTGACCCTTTCCATAAGATCGGTCTTTTGGAATAGTGGTCAGCGCATGAAGCTTGACATGGTATCAGAGCCAAGGTCTCGAGTTCGAGTCCTGGTTTGCGCAATTTGTTCTAAAAATTGTTGCTGCCCCCTCTTTGTCCACGTATAGGCCTCTTGAGCCATACCTCTGAGACTCGCGCGCCGTCGCTCTCTTCCGGTTGCACGTGTTGGCCTCTCCCTCCCCGAGTCACACGTGAGAGGGGGTGTTGAAGTGTATAAGTGAATTGTCTGACCCTTTCCATCAGATCGGTCTTTTGGAATAGTGGTCAGCGCATGAAGCTTGACATGGTATCAGAGCCAAGGTCTCGAGTTCGAGTCCTGGTTTGCGCAATTTGTTCTAAAATTGTTGCTGCCCCCTCTTTGTCCACGTATAGGCCTCTTGAGCCATACCTCTGAGACTCGCGCGCCGTCGCTCTCTTCCGGTTGCACGTGTTGGCCTCTCCCTCCCCGAGTCACACGTGAGAGGGGGTGTTGAAGTGTATAAGTGAATTGTCTGACCCTTTCCATAAGATCGGTCTTTTGGAATAGTGGTCAGCGCATGAAGCTTGACAACAACTAACATTGCGAAGCTGGTAAAATGACTTTGTTGAGGAAAGCCTCCATTGCTGACCATCCCATTTGCAGCACGGTCTGAGGAACGTACTCGACACAAGTGTGTAGTCCTCTTCATAAGCATTCTTGTGTTTTTTAACCCTTACTGCATATTTGCTAGATTCACAACTTCCTAGTTCTGAAATGACACCTGGTAACCAAGTACCATCCCGATACACTTCCACCTCTGCTGATGGCTCCAAGTCATAATAAAACTTCATTCTATCAAATACGGGTTGCGGCGGCCGAATGTAACGTGAATGTAGGACCACAATTGAGCGATTTACTATCCCCATGCTGAACTACATAGTTTGCAGAGCCAACCATTTTAATGATAGTAGCAGTCATCATACCCTGCTTTCCTTCAGGACATATTACTTCAACATTGTTCCCCTCATCATACAGTGGCACTCTTGGAACCTGCATGCAAATTCATAACAGCAGAATATTAGGATTCACTTTCACTAGCTAATATTTGCGCATCTTAGTCGTATGCTTAGTTAGGGTCTTAGGGAAGCTTTGGTTCAGAGAGTTCCTTTCATAGACAAATAATCTTCCACTCTAAAGTATACTCAACAAATTTCATTAAGGTATGTTGACCCACATATATGCAGTTTGTAAGATATTTTTCTCGTCTCATTGCGTCGATCCACTTTTTTCAATCACTATGGTATTTTGGCAGCATGAGTTCTCTATGCCAAATGCTTAGATGCTCTGCCTGTGTTCTTTCTGCAATTATGCAACCTTTTTTTTTTACTAATTCAATGTAATCAAGGATGCACATCTCAGCAAAAAGAGGACCTATTTATTTGTTTGCCGAATTCAAGTATAACTTATGGCTGTAAATGTGATAACCTGGCCCAGTTAAAATTAGGACCAACTGCAGTAGCGGGTGTATGCATGACAACATGAGCACATGTGTGAGAGTTGGTGGTGCTCTAGACATGGGTTAAACATTTTGCATGAGTTAAGAAAATTGCAAATGGTTGTAGTGTGTGGTCGGTCCAACTGGGGTTTGGTCTAAGCCAAACTGGAACCTCGGGTATTGCAGTAAACATGAACTGAAGCCCCTAAAAGCCAGAATTAATCTATGCTAATCATGGCAACATGTTTAAGTCGAACATAAATAATTGATTTGAACTGGCATTACATATTTTCACGAAATGAGTACCGTCTCAACATGAATTAGTTGCTAAACTAACAAGTTTCAGATATTTTAGGATAAGGGAGAATGGTCAAAATGCCATGAAAAGGAGTTTAACTGCCAAAAGTTCAATTTTTTCATTCTCACAAGGACCAGCAGGTTTGAACATGGTTAAATGGGCATGCTGCCCTTACACGCAAGCTGGAATCAGAAATGCATAAGGTACACAATTCCAAATATCGAAAACATCCGGAGAAAATTGTAGATGCACTTTGTGGAATGAAGTGTGTACCGGGCATTTTTGGGCCTCAAATATCTTGATTGTGTGGTCTACAAAATAACACTTATACCATTCTATTTCTTGTATAGACTATCTTTATTCTTTTGTACATCATATAAATCGACACATTATGTATCCAAAGTGTCTAGGTTGATACTTTACACAGGAATAAATAAATAGCATTTCATACGGTCTAGCCAAATTGAACGGAAGTAGCTATTCATTGCTCAAAATAGCACAAATTCGTTAAGTCAATAACAAGTTCAATGGCCATTTGGCCAATGCCTTCTTTAGTCATTTTTTTAACCAAGTGAGAAACACTAGTAGCACGGCACAAGCAGTAAACCACCTCCAGTAAAATGGAGAACAAACCAAGAGCTCTTCGGAACCGGAGATATTTCCCCGCCATTCTTTCAGAAAATGTACTGATTGTTGTGCAGTTTCAAGAATTTGTACGAAATTCATACAATCCCCCAAATTTAGGAGCAACAGAACACGCATTACTTAAGAAAAGGCTCACCACTTGCTGCAGATCCATCCAGCGCCCGCGCACGAATGCCCGCCGGGGACGGACAAGAGAAGCGGCGAGTTCCACGACCTCCGGAACCGTTGGGAACGACACGGCGTACCGCGGCTCCCCCAGGGTCACCGCCGGCCACGCGCCGGACACGACCCCCGGCCACCACCCATCATTGTGGTACGCCTCGACCATGTCGAAGACGTTGAGGTCGCACTGCGCCGCACCCGAGGGAAGTGGCGGCGGCGGCCTCGGCCGCACGTTCGCGGGAGCTACAGCCTCCCGCAGCGGGCCGCCGCCGCCGTCCTCGAATAGGGTTGAGTAGACTACCTCGTAGCCGCCGGAGTCTGGGAGCCGCGCGGTGACGATTGCTTTGTAGTAGGCGCCGTGGAAGCCACGGTCGGCCATCTGCACCTCGACCTCGGACCCCACGGCGTACCGCGGGAGAAGGCCGCCAGCGCCCACCGCCCCCTCTGCCTCCTGCTCCTCCATCAGCGCCATGTTCGCGGGGCTGGTTGCGTGAGAAGAGAGCAGAGAGAAGCGAAGGCTTGGTTTTGAATTTCAAACTCGGCGGCGGCCGACGAGGCCGTTTGCTTGTCCGTTGAGATTTCAGCTCTAGTTCTCCTCTCTTTTTATTACTAGTGAAGGTGCACGTGCAACGCACGTCTCAATTAATTATGTCGTGCACGTCTCAATTAATTACGTCGTTCATCACTCCGTGTCCTTTTTTACTCATGATTGAGAACATTGTACAATACATACTTCTCATGAAATTTTCATGGCAATTAAGTTCTTAAGTATAACACGCTATATATATCTAAAATATAAGCTAGCACAAGCCTTGATCTGTCCCCAAGAGCCAGGTCGGCGACGATAACCTGCTACCAACGTTAGCGCCCAGACGGGCCCCACCCCGGTTGGGACATGCGGGGAGAAGAGGCACAAGGGGCCAGGGAGGGAGAAGGGGAGGAGAGAGGGAGAAAGGGGAGAAGTGGGGCGGCCGAACCGCCGTCTGTCAGACCTTCTTGGATAGATCTGGAAGTATTAGTGGAGGAGAAGTGAGGACCCGGACCACCATGGGATATTGATTACCTGCCACCAACGACTATGCGGGGAGACGGGGACCCATGTCCGACCGCTCGCGTGCTCATGAGGAACCGAGAAGCTCGCTACATGGCCATGACGCACCTGGTCATGGCCGAGAAGATCCGTCGCGAGCTGCCGCCTTCGAGTCCGGCCGTGGCCGAGAAGCTCCGCCTACAAATTATGAAAATGTGCTTTGGAATTTAAATTCTTTCCAAAACAAAACTTGATTTGAGTTTTGGAAAAGAAAAATTATATAAAAAATTGCTTGGAACATTTTTAGAATATTTTATTATTAACGGTAACACGCTGTATTTATCTAAAATATACACACAAGCACCAACTATGTACACACGTATGGTCTAGCACAACACCTAAATAGATATTCTTTGCCACCACCGATCCACTACCACAACAAGCACCTCTCTCTGCCTATGTTTGTTCTGACTTCTGAGTGTTCTCTGTTCCATTCACTCTAGCTAGCCTTGCTCCATCTCGATTTTGATTTGTTGACATTAGCAGTGAACTCAGCCTGCAGCTAGGAACTCGGCCTGTGCTAGCTAGCTGGAGCAGATCTCGGCGTTGTTTAAATCGTCAACGCAGAACGCGCGCGAGACAACGATCTAGATCGGCAACAGCAGCGGTGCGCTCCTAGAGCAGCAGTGGCGCTCGAGACCGCCGGTCAAGGTCCTGGCAGCGACCAGCTCCACAGTCGCACCATCCTCCGCGGCCACACCCGCAGAGCTTCGTCGCAAAGCTCGTCCGCGTCATCGCCGACTAAGCTCCGCCAGGCAGATGGCGCACTCCTCCTCACCCAGCTGCCTCCCTACTACCCGACATCTCTCCCTGAGCCAACCCATACCTCCGGCCCGGCCGTCGCCGCCGGGCGCGCATCGGCCTCCCGCCGTCGTTCCTCATTGTCAGTGCGTCGCCTCTGTAGCCAGGGATGCCGCACGTCCCTCCTCCCCCGACAACTCTGCTCTCAGCATGCCTCGATGTTCTGATTCGTGTTCTTTTCTTTAGATGGTCCATGTTCTTTTCCTTCGTACACGGCTACACGCTCGGTACCAAACTCATAAATCCGTTTCAGCTAAAAGAAATCACGGCTTAGGCATAACTGGCTCGCTGAGCTGACAAGGCCGTGGAACGCCATAAAAACCTTTCCTGGAGCCGTTCGCTTTCCCCTCTCCCTCTACAGTGCAGAGAGGCGACCAAGGCGGCGAAAAAAGTCTCCTCTCTTTCTCGCCGGAGCCGGAGCGGATCTCCGCCGCCTCTCGCCGTCTCGGCGGTGGGCGGGGGGGGGGGGGGGGGGGGGGGGGGAGGGGTGGGGATCTTGCTCCCGATACTCCGGTGTGTAGATAGAGTAGGTTTTGGTTCCCTCGGTGGCGAATCTGAGGGGGATTCGGCGTCGATAGGGAGTGGTAGTTTCGGCCCCCTTCCTCTTCCTTGCCGGAAACGGCGAGTGGGGGCTGGCGGTAGGTGCTCGCCGATCTGCGGATCTGGCGGGTTTTGGTGCCCTAGCCGAGGTCGTGGCGGCGGAGGTGACGACCTCGGTTTGGGTTTTTGTCCCCTGTCTCCGGCTTCGCGGCGGTGTGGTGTGCTCTGGCCTCATCGTGGAGTTTCTGGGGGTGGATCTGGAGCAGTTGCTGCATGCGTGTGCTTCTGGCTCCTCTGGCCGGCCGTGGTGGGGGGGGGGGGGGGGGTGGAGCTGCGGCGGTGTGCTTGCTAAAGGGGATGACTCTGGTGCTCCGTTTCTTGGTGGTTTCTCCGGCCGGCCGTGGAGGCGAGGGGTGGAGTCACTGGGAGCTGGAGTTCCGGAGCGGAGAGGTTTGGTGCTCGACTCAGGCGCTGGGTTCGGTGGTGCGGTGGTGGTGGTTCTGGCATGGCCTGGCCGTCCCGGCGGCGGGTGGTGCTGGTGCTGGGCGTGGGGGCGGCTTTGCCGTGCTTGTTCATCGTCAAGATCTCGTCGCTTGCGGCGAGTGGTTTCTGCGGTCTTCTTCAACGTTGGAGGTCCTCCCTTTTCTAGGCGGCAGGAGGTATGGTCTCTTCTTCTCCGGCGGTCGTCGGCGACGACGAGCTTTGGTGGGTCAGCAGGTCTTCGCTGCTGTAGTGTTTTCTGTCGAGCACTTCTTGTATGAACTTGCGTCTGTTCTTTCTTTCTGTATCCATTGATTGTACGCAGGTTTGTACTCCTCTCCTTCAAAAAAAAAAAGGTCGTGGAACGCCAGCACCCGTTCCATCAAATCAGGGCAACTGACAAAATTATCTAAAGTCAAGAGCTTGACGATGGATTCGGATCTAGTTTACGAACGAAAAAAAAACGATAGGATTGGGAGCACCGGAGCCGCGGGATGGATGTCGTGTGCACTTGGAACCGCTTCCGGAACAACGTGGCCTAGGGACGACTCGCATGGAGCTGGTAGCCGCGGGAGCTGCGCCGGGACCCGGGAGATGTGCCGACGGCTAGTCGGCTAGGGCAAGGAGGCCGCGCTGCCGGACCGTAGACTCAAGTCTATCGTTGTCGCCGCCATGGAGGCTCGTGGCAGGCGGAGCCGAGGCAGTGTGACATGGCGGCTTGCTACGAGAACGCTCTCGCCGGCGTCGCCGCGGGCGTGGTGCTTGGTCCATGGGAGCACGAGACGTTTATTTTAGACGATGGCAATCTTTAACATGAAATTGAAAAGGTGTATTGAGTTGTCAAACATTGGAGTGATCTGGGTCGTTGGTCAGATATTGAACGACACAAATTTAATGTATCACGAACGTGTTTGCTCTTTTAATAGTAGTATAGATATGTGCCCAATGGAACAGCTTCGACCTTAAAGTCTCCGTGGGTAAACCAGAACTTATAGCTACTTCCTGCAGGCGTTGCTTTGGCGCATAGGAGCAGAACTTTTAAAAAATGTCAAAATCTTCAAAAAAAAATCAGGTGTACATATGGATATTTAATCTCTTCTCTCCTATCTAAAAGAAAAGTTTGGTTCCTTAGTCTGCCATTAGCCCACTACGTCATTAGGTTTCGTCCAACATTCCGTCGCCTCCCACCCACCCATCCCCTAATCGGCGGCGGCCGACGAGCTAGGGTGCTTGTCCGTTGGGATTTCAGGCAGCTGGTGTCTCTTTTTTTACTTCTCCTTTTTTTTATGTGTGTGCAATGGAATGGCTTGACCTATACGTCTCCGTGGATAAACCACTAGCTACTTTCGCTCATTCTCACATTGTCCAGAGCCAGCGCGCCTACTTTCGCCTGGACCTTGGAGCAACTTTTTTATTGATGACTAACAGTACAAAGAATTAGAATTCTAAAAGTCATAAAAATTACAAATAAGTGTTTGGACCAGACGACTAGAAACATTGAAGCGAGCCGCCGCTGCCCTCACCCCTCCCGTAACGGAGCCGGGTAAAACTTTATGTAGTATAGATTGTTTTAGTAGACAGACGAGAAGTCGTTGTGCTAAGGTACCGAGGGACCATCGCACCAGAACAGTAGCCAAGAACCATAGATCGAAAGAGCACTGCAACCACACAGACAAACATGAAAACGGAGTGGATGCTAGGGATCCACCAGACGCACGCCTCCACGCGCCTCGCGTTAGCGCTAGACGCACCACCGGAGTAAGGATAGGACGGGAAGTAGCTTATTCTAACTTCAAGAAATAGCCGACATCTCACCATTTTGAAGAAGACGCTGAAAAATCTAAACGAAGGACGGAAACCCTCCCGCCGGCGAGGGGCCGTGATCCGCCAGGACCGTAATGCCCTAAGGCCACTAAAGACGGAGGTGACCAGCGGCGTTGCCGGCGAGGAGTACAAAGCCTTAGATGGGTTTTATGATCGCCTAAGATAGACCCTCACGTACTTTTTTGCGAAACCCTTATAACTCTATGAGTACACATAACTGGGGCATATGTAAAAATAGCTGTTATTTGCGTACGGGGCAAAAATAAAAGGGACCATAACAGATGGATAAAAACTGCTAGTGCCAAAAAAAAAAATTATATACTCCCTCTATATCAAAATATAAAATGTTTTACCTACTTTTGTCCCATATCTATCTAGACATGTTTTACTCTAAGTTTCACATGAACCTTACCCTAAAATATGTACAGATACATGTGGGTCAAAAGTAGGTAGAATATTTTATATTTTAATACGGAGAGTATTAGGAAAAAATGGGTCTTTCTTTCTATAAATTTGCAGTATGGGATTGGCTTTTTGGGTGGTAGCCAAATTGGCGGAGTGAAGTTTCATGTCGTGTCGCTACCCGACTGGCCCCTATTGTGGCCAAATTCCGCCCATTCCACGACTCCGGCCATATTCCACATCGTCGGCCCGATTTCGGTCAATTTATAGGAAAATTACGGTCCCATTCCGAAAAAAATTCAAACTCGTACTACCAGGAGGACACGGGTACATCAATGGCCGAGGTCCTCCATGGGAGGAGCCATGTAGAAGGGAGGGGCGTTGTATCGGGGCAACCGTGGCAGGGTGGGTCGTAAGCGATCGAGCTCGAGGCGATCCGTTTAGGGTCGGGTCGAGGCCGAGTCGACTCGTCGGGGGCTACCGGGGTTGGTCGGGTGTGGGAGCAGACATGTGTCTCTGGCGGTGGTGGTTCCAGTACACGAGTCGATATAAAGATGAAAGAATTGAAGGGGATCGTAGGCAGAAGAAAACAAAAAAATTCCTAACAACGATAACCTTAATCTAGCCAGAATCTATACTATGTAGATATAGTAATACGGAGGAGACGATGTACATACCGTTGTAGACCGAAAAACGGGGATTACGCTCCTGCACAAGCGTTGTCGATGAAGCCGACCTCAAGGTCGTGTAGAGGAAGAAGACCTCCGAGCGCCGCAAGCGAGGCGCCTCGTAGGGACAAGCAGCGGAAGACTTGGACCGGAAGACCAGCAGCACGGCGGGGTGCGTATGGTGGAGAGAACCTCACCTCGGCGCAACTCCAATGGCGAAGTCACGGGTCAAGGAGAGAGAGAGAGAGAAATTGGTGTATTTCAAAGGCATGGGGCACCTCTATATAAAGGGGAGGGGAGGGGTGCAACTCCCCTTGGCTTAGCCATGTGGGACTAATCCCACATGGTGCGCCGGCCAAGGGGCAGCCGCCGGCCCTAGGTGGGCCCTATTCGGCCCACCTAGGCCGGTACCCCTCCCAACTCGCATCAAGAGGGGGAACTTCCCCCCCTCATGGGGCTCTTTAGGCCCATCCATGTGTGCAGCCTTTAAAATTCGAATTTAATTAAATAAAAAATATATTTAATCATTAATTCAACTAATTAATATCAAATACATTTTATCTAATTAATTCCAGCTCTGAAAACTATTTCGTCGCTCTCCGATCTCCATCGGAACTATCCTGGAACGCTTCTGATGTTCTCTTCTATTTCCGATCTATTACAAATGTCGTCTTGCCTTAAGCGTGTTACCCTACGGTTCGAGATCTCACCAGACATGATCGAGACAGGCTCTCCGATCAATGACTAATTCGTGGACCTTGGATACCCAGAATTAATCCCTGTGAGATAACGAATAACTTTATCGTTCGAACCTTCAGACGTTGAGTCTTAAACCTTTTGCCTGACGATACTTAGCGTGTCCGAGACTCGTTCATAGATATCGTGATACCTAGCTTGATCTCGTTATCGACAACACTATCTTCTACTCGTCCGTGATAGTATGTCCCCGTGACCTAGTCACGTGCTTGCAAGCTCATCTGACATAATCTCACCGAGTGGGCCTAGAGTATCTATCCTGCTATGCGGATTGGCAAATCCCGCTCTTGATCCCTCGCCTCAACATACTCCCTTCCGATAGCCGAGAGGACACAGTTATTGTCACACTATTAAGATATGATGTTTGATGCAATCAATGTATCTTTCAGGAATAGCGATAAGAGTTGATCTCACGGTCAAAGGCGTAATGACTACGTCCTACAAATATTGGGTATGTCCATCACATCGTTCTGCCAACGATATGACTCCATTGTCAACTGACACCAATGTCACATGATCGGGAAACCTCGATCATCGATTGCACAATGAACTAGTCACGTAGAGGCTACTAGGGACCTGGTTGTCTACGTACCACACGTGTATTAATGTTTCCGCTTAATACAGTTATAGCATGATACAAAAACATATAATGAACAAATGAGATATGATAAATAAAACACTTTATTAATTTCCTCTAGGGCATATCTCCTTCAGTCTCCCACTTGCATTAGAGTACAATTTATTCTAGATTACAAATTGGTAAAAGCCTAACACCCATATCATTCTGGTGTTTTACATGCTTGTCTAGTGGAAGAGGCTTCGTCGGAGGATCTGCCACATTCAGATCCGTATGCACTTTGCAAATCTTAACATCGCCTGCCTGTACATACTGTCGTATCACATGGAAGCGTCAGAGAATGTGTTTGGCGGTTGAGTGAGACCTTGGTTCCTTCGCGTTAGCAATAGCACCCGTGTTGTCGCAGTAGAGTGTTACGGGGTCTTGCGCGCTAGGGAACACTCCAAGCTCGATGATGAACTTCCTCAGCTAGACAGCTTCATTCACGGCTTCCGAAGCAGCGATGTACTCCGATTCCATTGTAGAGTGGGCCACTATGGGTTGCTTCCCGCTTCTCCAGCTTACAGCGCCACCGTTCACCTTGAAAACATATCCTGTCTGTGACTTAGTCATCTGGATCTGTGCAGAAACTTGCATCAACGTAACCTGCTACGCCAAGTTCCTCTTCACAGTCTCCGTACACAAGGAACATTTCCTTTGTCTTCTTGAGATGCTTAAGAATGTTCTTAACAGCTATCCAATGATCCTTTCCAGGATTACTTTGGAACCGGCTCGTCAAACTAAGAGCCAACGCTACATCGGGTCGAGTACTTAACATGGCATACATGATCGAACCTATGGCTGAAGCATAGGGATGTTTAGCCATCTCAGCTTTATCATGTGCCGTCACCGGACACTGAACCCTGCTCAATGTCTTATTCCTGATAACCGGCAGAAAACCTTTCTTTGCCGTCTCCATACCGAACCGTTTCAGTATCTTATCAAGATAAGTACTCTGACTTAACGCTAATACACGCCTTGATCTATCACAATAGATTTTTATGCCTAATACGTATGCAGCTTCTCCTAAGTCCTTCATCGAAAATTTACTGTTTAAATATTTCTTCACGCTTTTCAGAAGATCCACATTATCCCCTATTAGTAATATATCATCCACATATAGAACTAGGAACACAACTGAGCTCCCACTCATTTCTTGTAAATGCAGGTCTCTTCCGCATTTTGGACAAATCCAAAACCTTTGATCACTTCATCAAAGCGAAGATTCCAGCTCCGAGATGCTTGCTTCAGTCCATAAATGGAACGCTGAAGTTTGCATACCTTGCCAGCATTTTCTAGATCGACAAAACCTTCAGGTTGTACCATATACAACTCTTCCTCAATGTTACCATTTAGGAACGCTGTTTTGACATCCATCTGCCATATTTCATAATCATAATATGCAGCAAGTGCTAGCAAAACCCGAATAGACTTTAGCATCGCTACCGGTGAAAATGTTTCATCGTAGTCAATTCCGTGAACTTGTCGGAAACCTTTTGCGACAAGCCGAGCTTTATAGACGGTCACATTAACGTCAGCATCAGTCTTCTTCTTAAAAATCCATTTATTCTCGATGGCCTTGCGCCCTTCGGGAATCTCCATCAAAGTCCATACTTTGTTGTCATACATGGATCCTATTTCGGATTTCATGGCTTCAAGCCATTTCTCGGACTCGGGCCCTGCCATAGCCTCTTTGTAGTTCGTAGGTTCGTCTTGTTCAATCAACATGATGGTGCAGACCATATTGTCGTACCATTCAGGTGTGGCACGGGTCCTTCCAGACCTACGAGGTAGAATAGCATCCTCGACATTTGCTCCCACTCCATCTGTGGAGGATGGTTCCGGAACAGTTTCCGTTGCGCCACTCGGAATTTCGAGTTCAGGATCAACGATCTCGTCGAGGTCTATTTTCCTCCCACTTACTCCTTTGGCGAGAAACTCCTTCTCGAGAAAGGTGCCGTTATTCGCGACAAACGTTTTGCCCTCGGCTTGGTTGTAGAAGGTGTATCCTATGGTTTCCGCGGATACCCTACAAAGACGACTTTCTCCGATTTCGGTTCGAGTTTGTCGGGCTGTAGTTTCTTAACGTACGCCTCACAACCCCAGACCTTCAGGAACGACAACTTGGGTTTCTTGCCATGCCATATCTCATACGGTGTCGTTGCTAAGGATTTGGACGGAGCCCTATTTGAAATGAATGCGGCTGTTTCTAATGCATATCCTGTAACATCCCAAAATTATAATAAGAATTATTATTCCAAAAATGTGGGCCAACAAAAACTTTTGTTGTATTATGTGTGTTGATTGTTCATTGTTGCTTGTGTGATTGTTGCTCTTAATAAAAACTTGGAAAAACAAAATTAAAATTTAAAAACAATAAAACAATGTGACAAGTGTCACCCAATTTCTCCAAGTGAGAAATTAATTTTCTTTCACCCAAACTTCAGTGGAGTGATATTATGACCACTCTCAATTTGTTCCTACAACTTTTCCCTCTCAAATAAATAATTCCAAAAACCTAAAATTAAATTCAAAATCTTTCTTTATCTTCTTTAAATCACAAAATGTGCTGTGAACAAATACAAAATAAATATCACCACAGCACCACCAATGCTTGATAATTACCTAGTGAACCAGATATGAAAAGATTTCAAAAAAATTCAAATTTGAATTTGGTTCAGGCGTTCTGTCGAACACCTGGTGAGCACCGATGAACTCTGCCCAAATTCCGAGTTCAATCCGCTCGATTTCGAGCGAAATTCGATGAACCAGTCACTCCCTCACGTCGCACTCATCCCTCTAACCCTAACTGACACCTCCCCACGCCGTTGCTACACCGCACCGCCACCAATGGCGTGCTCTCCCACCCCCCAGACCCCTCCTGCACCCTCTCCACGACACACCGGAGCTCGGCGATATAAACCCCCACCGCATCCCTCCGCTCTTCACCCCAATCCACTGCTCTCTCCCTCACCCCACACCCTCTCGTGCACCGCCAGGAGGGCGGACGCGCCGCTGTAGCCTTTGCTGCTCTGGTCAAGCACGGCCAGGTGCTGCCGGAGGAGAAGGTGGACGTCGACCACGGCCGTGCCGTGCCTCACCTCCTTTCTCTCCTCTCTGGCTTGCACACTCTCTGCCTCCACCACCGCACTCACACGCCTCCGTTTGCCCTCTGTTTCGTGCACAGGAACGACGCAGAGAGCTCGCCGGAGGAGGGATCCGTCCGTGGAAGCAGCGGAGCTCGCCAACGACGCTCGGGTCATCCCCATCAAGTTCAACTCATCTCCCGAGCCTCCCCAAGCTCTCCGCCCTCGAACGCCGTCTTCTCCACCGTCGCAAACCACCCCAGGTGCCTCTCCGACCATCCTCGCCGTCGCTGGCATGGCGGCGCCGCCCATATTTGGTCATCGTCGTTCGTGGCCTCCGTAGGCCGTTGGATCTGAGATCAACGGTAGCGTACCGCTTCGTGTAGTGAGTCACTGTCAAGTGGGACCCACTATCATCATTTTAAACTTTATCCAGCGTGCGAGATGTCTTCGTGGAGTCACTGACGAGTGGACCCCACCCGTCAGGATCTTCAACATTATCCAAACCAGAGTAGTTTTCTAATTTAATTTTTCCTGGAATTTCAGTACTGGACTAAACTTTGAAATTCGATATCTCGAGATTTATAAGTCCAAATAAATCAAATCAAAATGTTCTGGATAGCTTATGAAATTGTTTAACCAACCAAGTGGTTTCATCTCATTTAAATAAATAATAAATGTGTATTATTAAAAATTCCACAGAAGGTTTAAAACCTAAACTTGTTTGTTTCTGATGATATATTAACCCAAATAATTCCAATCCAATTTTGTTAGCTTTGTACTGTGATCTCTTAGCTTCCCTAATTTTGGTATAATTAATTAAGCATTATTAATTGTTTGGCATTAGATTAAATATAGCAAACCCTTCTGTACTAAAACAATTTTATATGTTTAATGCTTAACCCAAATGAGTTAGGACCAATTTTGTTAGATCACATTTAATCAATGTTAGTGACCCCTAAAAGGATTTAATTTTATGATCTATAGAACTTAGGCAGTAACTAAAACTTAATTATTAAGCTTCTAGATTAAAACAATTATGTAGAGAGTTTGGTAACTCCAATTAAGGCAGCAGTGGAATTTACTATTGTAATGGGAATTCTTGAGATAGTTATGTTTAATATAGATAAAGCTCGCCTCACACCAAGACTTGCTATAACACTTGAACAACTCTTGAAACTCTTTTGTAAGAATACCTATATCATTGAATATTATGACAATCTTGTTGCTATCAAGGAGAGATCTAATGGCCTGCACGAACAAGATGAATATAGAGAAGGGGAAAAGGTATTAGAGGATTGCCCATATCCTTACTCACCATGCTATTTTGATTCTGATTCTGATGATGATCAACACATTCAAAATGATATTATTATTGATAATAGCTTTGAAAGTGATGAGGAATTTGGTTTAGATATTCTATATGATAATGCTCTTGATGATGGTCCTATTTTGCTTGATGATCCTCCATGTTTAGAACTTGTTACTAAATTATGTGGGGATAAAGATGATATACTTGCTGTTTGTGACAATACTCTCACTCATGAGAGTCCTACTTTGTCTTTGAATTCTCCTGATTACACTGTAGAGGAGAAAAATTATTTTGATGATACTATGTCTCCCATTTATGACGATTACAATGATGAATGTGATATTTTCAGTCCACCTACTATTGAGGATAAAGTTTATTATGATTATTATATGCCTCCTATGTATGATGATTACATGATGATTATGAATGTTTTACTCCTACTATCATTAATAAGAAGGATTTTACTTATGTGGAGAGTATTAATACTTTTATGCTTGTAGATCATGAAAGACATGCTTTATGTCATAATTATATTGTTGAATTCATTCATGATGCTACTGAAAGTTATTATGAGAGGGGAAAACATGGTTCTAAACATTTCAATATTATTACGTTTCCTCTCTTTAAGTTCAAAGTCTTGAAATTGCTCTTGTTTTATCTTCCTATGTTACTTGCTTTGTATTTCAATGATTTATTTTCTTACAAGATCCCAATGCATAGGAAGTGGGTTAGACTTAAAAGTGTTTCATATTTTTTCTCTTGATGCTCTCTTTTGCAGTTCAATTCTTGTTCCTATGTGAGCATCATTAAAACTATCATGGCTGTCCAGAAAACAGATTCCTAAGCTTCACTGCGAAAAATGTTAAAAATCACAGAAAAGGAATTTTGACCTGAAATTTTACGACAGCAATCTTCAGTTATTAATACACATTTCATTAGTTCAAAATTTTCTGATTTGATCAACGTAAGTGTCTCTGAAAATTCACTCTTCACGGGCTGTCCAGTTTTTGACAGATTTTGTCTTTATTTTGCATTACTCTCATTACTTTTGTTTTGTGTAGTTCTATTGATCAAAGAGCAATGCACAACCATAGTAACAGTAGCTAATGTTTAGAATCAACTCATGATATGTCTTTGCTGTACCTATGAGGATTTAATTTATGGAGACACTAACCCCTCTAATCAAGTTTTATGTTGAGTTTTGTGTAAAGAGAATTTTTCAAATGGAAGAGTTGAGGCTGATGAACAAAGATCAAGAGGGACAACCACTCAAGCTTGGGGATGTTACCCCTAGACTCATCCAACATATATCAAATAAGTACAAGAATTTAAGCTTGGGAATGCCAAGCCACCTCACTCCAACCATCTTGATACCAAGTAAGTAAGCCTAGCTATATGGCTATAAAGAAAGCGCTTTACGGGAGGCAACCCGGTTGTTCTTGCTTTTGGTTTTCTTTGTGTCCTCTTGCTGTAACAAGAGACTTAGTTTTTAGTTTTGTTTCTGAAATTTTTAATAAAGTACCAAGTTTTACCCATTTTGGGTTCCTGACAAGCAGTCAGGCCGTCTTTCCCATGTTGGCGGCATTGGTTCCGGTTACTTTAGACGGACCGTCGCTTACTTCAACTTTGGAATGCTTCAAGCTCTTCAGCCGCCTACGAAACAAGACGGGCGTCGCCGACAAAAGAGAGACGGCGCCTGGAGAACTTCAACCCTTCCAGGGGCTAATGTTGGGGATATACCAACTAGGGGTATCACCTGCATGGATCAATCCGGCTAGTCCAGGGTGGCCCGCGGTGGTGGTAAAGGCTTTGCCTGCCGGGCGGCCCAGATAGCTGACGACCAAGGGAAGGCGGATGCCGGCAAGGAGGAAGACAAGACCGAAGCCCACAAAGCCATCCAGATTAAGGCGGTAGCCGGCATACTTGCCGGATAGGTTTAGGACTCTGTATACTTGCCGGATACGTATTCTCCCTGTAACCCTAGGTCTGGCCGCCAATATAAGCCGGACCAGGGATGCCTTTAGGGCACGATCAATCTCTCATTGTAACCCAACCAAGGCTGTTGCCATTACAGTGAGTTATATCAGTACGTAGGACCTCGCCACCGCAGCGAGATCCGAAGCTGGGTAATCCGCCTTGTTCGATCCCGACCTCGATGACGCTCCCCTTCACCCCCTCGGTTCACCCTCGGCTAGAGGACCCCCGTCTCCTATCTACGATGCCGATACAACGATACCCACCATGTCGGCGAAGAACGCGGAAAGGCTGGCGATGTCTGTACCGTTGACCTCCCCGGGAGGAGGTCCGCGGCGGCCATCGCGCTTTGCGCCCGGACGACAATGCTGCGGAGACCCACGGCGTCCACTTCGGTCCGCTGATCCGCCTGGCTGAGTTGCTCCAGGGCAGTGCGAGCGCTGAGCTTGTTCTCCTCGCTGATCCTGCGCACGCGCTCCAGACGACTGTCGCGGGCGCTGATCTTGGAGGACGCCTCGTTGAGCTGCTTCTGCAGCCCGGCGAGCCGGGATTCGATGTCCCCCAACTGACGCCGAAGCTCCACTTCGCGAGCTTCAGTCGCGCGGGAAGCCCCGCGCTCCCGCTCCGACGCGGCATCGGCTTCATTGCGGGTCCCCTCGATCATCAGCTGGAATTCGTGCAAGGAGTCGGCCTGCTCGCGGATCCGCGCCTCGGAGCTGGCCAGGGCCAGGTGGTGGGCATCCACTAGGGCGACCCTCTCTTGTTCAAGGGTTGCAAGCTCAAGGGCATGAGCCTCCTGCTGAGCCGCGGCGAGCTGCTGTGCCGCCCCGGGGTCACCTGTTTGGTTGCTCTCGCGCGACTGGCTGCAGCGATAGCGGCCACCAAGACCCTTTGCCCATTGGCCCTCAGGAAGAAGCCTCTTCCGCGGCGAGCGCCACAGAAGCAAGGGCAGCATCGGCCCCGGCCTGGGTGGCAGACGCTTGCTGCTCCCGGGGTTGGACGAGTGCCACGCGTTCCTCCAGGGCGCGCCGGCTGTCCTCAATCTCCGCGCGCTGGAGAAGGAGGAACTCCCGTGTCTTCTCGTTCTCCTCCCTGGCCTTGGCGGTGGCGCTCGCCAAGAGCTGCTGGTGTTGCTCCATGCCATCCAGCACGCTGTGCGCTAAGGAGAAGACGAACGCGTCCAAAATAAGCTAAGCCACGGGAGTCACCCCGCGGTTTGCCCGAAGAACCAGAGAAGACGAGCCCGTGGAGCCGCCCCCCACCCGCGGCGGGGGTACGGCCAAAGGCTCGCCCTGCCCAGGGCGGGGGAAGGCGGCGCCACCTCCACCTCCATGGGGTCGGGGCGAGGACGGAGAGGCCTCGCCGAGGAACGCCTCTCAAACCTGAGAGCCTCTCCGGCGTCGCTGTCGTCAGAAGCCGACTCTACCGCCACAATCTTGGGAGCAGGTGGAACCCGGGCGACACGTGGAAGATGGAAGGCTGGGAGATCAGGAATGGAGAAACACGCGCTGTGCTCAGGGGGAGCAGGGCACGCAAGCTTACCTCTTGTCAAGGACGCCTCCGGAGAGGCGTTGCCCGGCGCAGGCGCCCCGGCACCAGGCCCGGGGCTTCGCCGGCACACGGTTTCTTGGACGGAGGATGGGAGGCTCCGGGCTCAGCGTGGGCTCTCTTCGAGGAAGGAGCCGGGGGCTAGGAGCTGCCAAGTAACAAGAGCACGCTCAGGAACAAGGGGCGCGACAAGAAGGAATAACTTTCGAGGGAAAGAGATATCACCTGGCGGAGTCCAGGCGGAGGGACCATGACCCCTTCGTAAGGAAGCCTCCGAGGAGCGGGGGAGCCGGGAGAGGTTCCCCGGGGAGCTCGTTGTCCGAGGGCACGCAGCCGGCGGCTAGTTCCTCGGAGGTCCTAGGCCTCGCCGGGACGCGGGGGCGATGGTACAGCGGCGAGGGATCGGTGTCGTCTTCCTCCTCCCCCTCCATGGTGGCTCGCTCCGCAGACAGGGAAGATCCCCCGAGGAGTGATGATCCTTGGCGGCGGCGGGGGCCACCGGGGGACTCTCCCCGGGAAAGGCGTGAGGGACCCGCCGGGAGGGCCCGGGGGACCACCGTTCCCGGGCACTCCACGACGCAAGGATCCTCCACTCGTCGCATTCAGGCAGAGAGGAGATGATGCTGTCCAGATCCTCGTCCTGGTACAGTGGGACGACCCCCACCGGGAGGCCCACATACTCCGAGGACCCCCCGCAGAGGTCGTTCACCAGCCCGCTCAAGGACGCGGGGAGCACCTTCGACTTGAACAACCTGGTCCTGTTCCGCCGGAGCCAGCTCGGCGTCACGATCCCCGAGCGCCGACCAGCTCTCCGGGTGGACAGGCACCGTACCAGGCTCCGCCAGGGCTTCGTCCGCCGCCGGGAAGCGAACGAAGACCCAATCATGCCGCCACTCCTCCCAGCGTCGCTTGTCGAGGGGAAGAAACGTGCCGGCAAGATTGTTGCGGAAGCTGAAGGTGACGGAGCCAGAGATCGCGTCCCCGACCTCTACCCAAGGGTAGAAGTAGTGGCGGAAGAGGGCGACGCTCGGTTTGACGACGACGAAGGTTTCACAGAAGTGCTGGAAGATGGCCAGCAACAGTAGTGCGTTGGGATGGAGTTGGGCCAAAGCCAGCACATACTCCCCCAGCACCGCGTGGAGGAAGAGCGACATCAGCGGGCCAACCCCGCCAGCAGGAAGCACGCGAAGACGCGTACGTCAAGAGGCGTTAGGCGGTCCGGCGGCGAGGACGCACAGAAGATCATGGTCCGGCCGTGCTTGTTTCTCTTGCTAGCAACGGCGTCGTTCAGGCCGGGGAGATGCTCCCTCGCATAACCAGGTGGCAAGAAGGCTTGGGACGTGCGCCACTCTTCCCAGGAGAGCTCACGCTGGCACATGCGGTCCGTCTTCTTGGCCTTGTCCTACTTGGCCGTCCTTTCCCTGGAAGCCATCAGGGACGAGCGAGAGGTGGATTGGAGTGGTCGAGACGAGGGGAGGAGAAGGCAAAGGATGGGAGTGAAGACGAGGCCAGGGCCGCGCCGGCCCTATTATATAGCCAGGAGGCATGGAGAAGGCGAGGCATGCAGGCGGTTCCCCTCCCGCCCTGCATTGAAACCGCTCCACAACTCCCAGGCGCGTGGTGGGGCCGCCATCAATAACCGCGCTGCAGTTACAGCTTTCGCGGGAATCAAGGCGCTCCCACTCGAGCGCGTGCCACCGCGGATGATGTCATGGCAGTTGCCAAGTTTGACTGACCCGGGCGCGCGCATTGGGCGACCCTGGGCGGCCCTTAGCCGCCGCCCGCCCAGGGGCGCTGATAACCCCCAAGAGCAGGGGATCACTGTAGCACCTCTCAATGTGGAAGTAGGGTATCGATCCGCAGGAGCAAGAAGGAAAAGTTATCTATTCCCTACAACTAAAGTGTCACAAGTTTTAGTTGATTATGCACTAAACAAGTTTAAAGAACAAGATGGTTGATTTAATGGATGGAAGTTTAATGTAACAAAACAAGAATGTAAAAGTGTCCCAATCCTCTTCAATGCAAGAGGACAAGACAAAGGTTTTCTCTTATAGGAACAATGGACATGGGTTCATGGGTTCACTCAATCCTCTCTCCCATCTATGGTGATTATCATGTTATAGATAAAAAGTACACACAATTGTCATGCTTTAATGGTAAACTTCTATGACGGCTACATGTCCTAAACACATAGTTGAAAGAAAATAATCATTTGTGTTGCTAGGGTCACCCTCGTAAGGCTAGCGTGGTTTGTTGTCACTCCCACATCATACTTCTTCCTTTTTACCCCAGATAAAGAATGTTGGGCGACATTACTGTCACTTAATGCCTATGCCTTCTGTCACTAGGCCACTCTCTACCCACATACATCATACTCTTAAAGGAAAACATATTCTAAGAACTAGTGCAATGATTTATTAATGTACGTGCATCCACATCCCTCTCATCTACCCACCGAGATGGTTGTCAACCACCCCGTTAGCGCGGATAAACAAGGCATTAAGAATAGATAAATCCATTGCATGTAACATAGATGTATTCCAAAGTATGACAAACCATAAAATCCCAACATGACGGTAAATGCATAACATAATATCATCTCATACCACAATATCCACCATAGGAATTACAAAGATAGTTCCATAATCATGCAAGGCACATCATATGGACTTCAACAATGATCATACATAGAGAGATTGGATCAAGTTACCACCACAAACCCAAAGTCCAGGGGTGGACTACTCCCCCTTCATCATGGTGACGGTGGAGAAGTCGTTGGAGAAGATGGAGACCACCCGGCAGCGCCCCGCCGGAGTTTTCCCCCTCCAATCTGCAACTCCAGGTCTCTGTTTCGTGGTTTCTGTGTTTCTGCGGCGCTCCTTTCCGAAGGGGTCGGGGACTATTTTTATAGTTTTTAGGTCAAGACGGAGGCTCGGGAAAAAAGATCGACGGCAACGGAGCCTCGAGGCCCAAGATGGTGGGTCCCACGCGGCCAAGGAATCTGGCCGCGTGGGCCACCCTATCTTGGCCCTCGGGCCTCCGTTTGTTCGCTTCCTTCGCTCCCACGCTTCGTTCCTTCCAAAAACTGATGCTCGTAAATTTCCAGGTCATTTGGACGTCGTTTGGGTCCCTGAAACATCAAAATATAGAAAATAGGGTTTTCTGCCTGTGCAGGGTTAATTCCAGAAAAATAGGGAAACTATGAAATATTCCCAAAATCAATATAAAACAATGATATAACCCTTATATGATGCAAATATGATTGAAATATAAGTAATACAATGCAAAGTTCATGTATGCATTTTACATGCATCAACATCCCCAAGCTTAACCTATACTCGTCCTCGAGTATGAAGGTGATAAAACTAACATGGACTTTGCATTTTAATACTATCAATGGATATCAAGGATGATTACTATTGCTACATAGAGTCAAATGATTCATTCTTCAAAGGAGTAGCAATATACAAGATGGATTATAAAGTGATATCAAATATTCAATGTAAGGATGTTCAATGATAATTCACAAAGTGTAACATAGAAGAAAGTACTATGGACCAAATGTATGCATAATGAAAAGTAAAAACATCCTATAATGGTCATAGAGTACTCTTATGAAATCTGAATATAAAAGGTGGACACTTTGGAAAGATAGATAAATAAGTAGAGGTAAAACATGCAAAAGTCTCATCTAGCTTCCAAATGCTTCTACTTAAGTTAATGATTGCAATGTGGTATTCATTGGTGTCAAGCTCTCATTACCCCTATCATAGCATCTTGAATGGTTAAGTTGAAAGTGAAAGCAAATATGAGTAATGTGCTTGACAAAGTAAGGGTTGGATGCCTCATGCCCCGTGAATACAAAAGCCTCCCCAACTGGCTACTCAACTCGGGTCACAAAGCAAGTTCAAGTTTTAAAGTCATTGCAAGTAATAAAAGCGTCATCAAGAGCGTCAACTGGGGTACCTCTTGTCTCAGGACATGGAACAAGCCTCATGTCAAAATGACAAGACAAACAAACAAAATGGACAATCTCAGCATTCTTTTATTTACTATGGGTATAGCTTTTTATTGTGAAGTGCTTCACTGAAGGTCCACTATGGCATGTAAGTAAACTTCCACCATGAATGATGCATGGCTTATGTTAGCGGCCCAGGCGTCTCTCTAGCCATTTATACTTACTCCTTAAACTTGCCAAGTTTCCACCTTTATTTCACACAATGTTAGGCATCCATAGACAAAAGTGCATGATATCAACTAAATATAATTAAGAGCACGTTGAAAGCTTGCCATGTGACAGCACATATGGGCTAACTCCCAACCAAGACTCTTGTCAAGCACACAACTTCATAATTTTAATCACAATGGTTCATGTTTATTAAGTGCAGAATAAAAGTAAAGTGTGCATCAAGTTCGTGAGAGCTTTTTAACCAACTTTTCCCATAACAATCAATAACATAAGCATTTTAATTCAGAAGTATAGATAATACAAAATAACATGATAAACATACTTGGAATAGCATAAAGCTAATAGGTAGATATGGTGGACTCACTGGAAAAACTTTGGTTGAAGGTGTTGGAAAACAAGTTTTTACTTGTTGGAATTTTGGGCTAGCAAGAGGGAGAAAGTTGACCGTCTAAATGCATGCATAAGTGTCCATAGAACTAATCAATCCATGTTAAACAAAGTAAAGTAACATTCAGCATCAAAACATGAATAAAAGATAGCTCTTGATAAAACACTTGCAAATTAATATTCATTAAAAAGCACATGAATCATGCAACTATATGTATCTTTTTGAATCAACTCAAACATCCCTTTCCCAATCTTTTTAATAGCATCCAACTTAATTCAACCCAAATTTCCAGTAGCTCTCTCATATATAAATGATAGTGGTGGTCTCACAAATAAAAAACAAACCGAAATAAAAAAATAAAAGACGCTCCAAGTTTATGCGATAAAGTGCATTGATCGAAAAACAGAAGTTAGACGTGTGCAAACCGAGAGTGTGTTGGTCCAGTGGGGTTGTCTTCACATCCCCAAGCTTATGGTCTTCACCATCCTTGGATAGCTCTTGGTGCATCTCCTCTAATCCCTGTGAAAAAACTTCAAAACACCGTTTCTCCCATTTCTTTTCTGTGGGGTGACATTAGTAGTGATAGACAAATGAATTGCTTGCTGCATAAAATCCTTAAAAAAAATTCATATGAATGTCCAGAAAGTGTATAATGTTGTATGCCTACTTATAAACTCAATTGGATCAAAAAGATTCAAGTTAAAAGTTCAAAGAATGCATCAAACAAAATGGGACAGAATCTGTCCAGAAAAACAGCAGCAGCAAAACGCATTTTTCTACCCTACTTAAATATGTTGAAAAATTCTGAAACAATTCATGCTTACAGAGGATGAAAAGTTGCAACTACAGTTCAAATATCAGCTCATTCGGAGTTACAGAATAGGAATGAAAAATCATACCGTGCACAGATTCGTGCTGGAATAAAATCTCCGAATACAATAAGCAACTTTTTCAACCTTCCATGTGTGGTCTTGTCAAACTGACAAGTCTCGTCAAATATTGATGGATGATGACACGGAGTCCACGACTGTTTGAATTCCACGTGCATCATGATCACTTTCCCACTACACACGGGAATCGAGGCGACGGCAGTGCGCGCCGCCTCCTCAACGTGCGAGACGTGCACACGTGGTGGAGATCGTGGCTCCGGCCGTTTTGTGCACGAATCGCGGAGCAGGGGAAGATAAAATCCCCAAATTCACCATGGTGTCGATCCGTTCTCCACTTCTGCTCTCACACCACCGCTTCCCCTCCTCGAGCTCTCCTCTCTCTGCACCCAACTCCGGCGAGCATTTCCAGGCGGCGCATTCACCACCAGATGGCTAACACCAGCGAGCAGAGCACCGCAGCGGAGGCAACAACGGCGGCGGCAGCAGCAGCTCCAATGGTTGCGGCTGGATCCGGATCTGCACCGGCAGTGATGACGAGCCTCGCGCCGTCGTCTTCTTCTTTCCCCGCCACGGTTACGGGCGGGGTGTCTTCACCTTCTCCGGCGCCGGCGGCGCTCACCACTACTACCTCTCCTTCGTTTCCTTTGCCATCCATGGTGACGGAGGAGACCGAGCCGCAGCCACCTCGGAGGTTCCCGCCGGCGAGGCGCAGGTCGAGGAAGAAGAAGTAGCGGAGCTGGGCTCCCGCTACTGGCTGCCGTCTTGCATGACATAAGCATACTTGAAGGAACTGGAGGAAGGCGGATTCCTGCCACCTAAGACGAAGTGCTTTTGGCGGGTACCTGGCGAAGAGACGGTCCCTAACCCTCAAGACGGAGAGAGGGTGGTTCTAGCCTCGCACCTTCTTCGCGGTATTACCCTGCCGCCTTCCGCCTTCTTTTGCGCCGTGCTAGAACACTATGGGCTGCAGCCACACAATATTGCACCCAACAGCATCTTAGTGTTAGCCGGCTTCCAAGCGCTGTTCGAGGGCTACCTAGGCATAGTTCCTACGGTAGATCATTTCAAGTACTGCTTCCTGTGCCGCCGGCAAACTATACCAGGCGGCCAGGTGGCGACATGCGGCAGCGTCACGTTCAACTGCCGCCAACCCGACTGGTATCCCAAGATACCATACATCGAGTCGGTGAAGAATTGGACCAGCACTTTCTTTTACTGCAAGGATATCCCGACACCTGGAAAGACGGTGGGGATCCCAGCCTTCGTCAACAGTCCGCCAACCTACAAGGCCAACTGGACAATGGCGCCTCCCCTCCTTGACGGTGTTGACACGTCCTGTGCTGGCTTTCAAGAAAGATCATGCCACTCCGCCACCGCCCTTGAAGATGTGCGAATACAAGGCGGAGACGATCAGCACAGGCAGCACCACCCTCGATGAGGACGTGTTGCTGTATCGGATGAGGGAGCTCATCCAGCCCAAGCAGATCAAGGCGGCCGAAGGCGTTGCCATGTTCACTCACGACAACCCAGCCCCAGCGGTAAGCCGAAGCTTTTCGGCATTTACTTGCCTTTTTTTGTCTAGTTGTTGCTAGATTGACGTGCACTATCTTTTCAGCTGGAAACCTTGATGGACGCCGACTTGGCTCCAAACTGGTACGATCCTGGGACCAAGTCCAGGAAGCGCAAGGTCGGTACTTCTTCCACCAAGGACCTGGAGAAGAAGAAGAAAGCCGCCACCACCACCGAGGCGGAGGATGAGACCCTGGGGAGCCATGTTCCCCAGAAGCGGTAAGTAGGCTTGTTGACGTACTAACTTGCCACTTCGGTATACGTTCACTAACTTGCTTTTATTCCCTTTGCAGAGCAAAGCCCATCATGGCCAAACTCCGCTCCAACCTCAAGGCAGCTGCCGGCAGAGCCAAACCTCCAAGACCCTCTCCAGCAACCGCTCTAGCCCCCTGCCAGCAACGTTCCCGCGGTTTTTTGCCCGGGAACCTTTATGGCTGACAGCGTGGTGATGACTGGTGCCGCGAAGGCGGCTGCAGAGAAGGCAGCCGGCAAGAAATCTGTTGCCAGCGTCTCCACCTCAAAAACGGCTGAAGCTCCGGCTAATGATGCCCGTTTTATCGCCATGAAGCAAGAAGCGGCCATCGAGACGGGAAAGAGTACCAGCGCCATCCCCTCCGATCCCAGCCATGGACCTGGCGGGGGAGTACAAGATGTGCGGCAAACACTGAGGGCCGTGCGGGAGGGTACCCGCAACTGGTACTCGCACACGAAGGAACTCCACAGTCTTCTCCACGATCAACTTGAGGTATGAGTAACCATAGTCACAGCCCCCGAACACTTTGGCGGCTAAAATATTTTTTAGCCGGCGGAGTGATCTTTTGACTATGAAGCTTAACCTTACCGTTGCTTTGCGCGTCTTTTCAGGCTACTCTTGCCTCGAACATGGAGCTGTTCCGCGCCCAGGAGAAGAAAATCAAGGAGTGCCGCCAACTGCAGCAAGACATCGAGCTGAAGGACACCCAAATTGCGAGTTTGGAAGAAGCTCGCAAAAAGGATGAAGGTGACAAATCTCTTTGCCTTCTTATCGTCCGCCAACTTTCTGGTTTTTCCTCCGACAAATATTTTAGTCGGATTTTTCCACGCCTTTTGTAGAATTGCTAAGTACTGCACAAGATATCCTCAAGAGCTCAACTGACATGCAAGCTTTGATTAACGAAGCTACAGATCTGGCCAACGAGGTCATGAAATTGAAGGCGGATCACGCCAAGGAGCTGGAGAAGCGAGACATGGCTCATGTCACCGAGGTGAGCAAGCTGTCAGAACAGATGAAGAATCTGAGTGACACTTTTGCCGAGGTGAACAGAAACTCCAAGCTTCAGCACGAGCAGCATGCCAAGGCCGTCTAACTAGCCGAAGAAACACTTGCCGGCCACTTGGACGAGGTCAATGCCATTCATGAACACGTCCTTGGTAACCACCTTTTTCTTCATGTCATTTGAGACCTAGTCACTTGTTGCATTTGCTAATCCTTTATTTGATTGGTTCGCCTTTTAGTGCCGGCAAATCTCAGTGACCATGAGGATACCACGCCCCGCCTTGCGCGCATTCCGAAGGTTGGTGAGATAATCACCAACATTCTCGACGAGCGCAGCGATCCCATTGTCCTCGAGGCGGTGCCCAAGGTGATGAAGAAGGCGACCAACGAGCACGAGGGCGTGCTGCGTTCTGCCGCACGTGGCGGCACAAAGGTGGCACTCTCGCTGCTTTCCGCTTGGTACCCGGAGGCTGACATGCACCAGGTGACGGAGTACATGCCCACAGAAGATGAAGATGGCAACGCCATTGATCCAAAAAAGGTGGTTACCAAGGACGTGTTCTCGCACACGCCTTCTTCCCTCGCCGACGGGTATCCCCCAGAAGCTCTACGGGGTGATGAGTTCCCCCCGCAGGGCCGCAAGCGAGGTCCCGCCGCCTAGCTGCTCCTGCATCGCGCCCTCTGACTTCTGCCCCGAACCTCTCTGGAAAGGGGACTGAGAGCCTTCCTTCCTCCATCCGGGCGCACTTTTTTGCCAAGGCGTTGATGTCTACGCACGCTTCTATTCTTGTAGATAGTGTTGGGCCTCCAAGTGCAGAGGTTTGTAGAACAGCAGCAAGTTTCCCTTAAGTGAATCACCCAAGGTTTATCGAACTCAGGGAGGTAGAGGTCAAAGATATCCCTCTCAAGCAACCCTGCAATTAAGATACAAGAAGTCTCTTGTGTCTCCAACACACCCAATACACTTGTCAGGTGTATAGGTGAACTAGTTCGACGAAGAGATAGTGAAATACAAGTAATATGGATGATTATAAGTGGTAATTGCAATCTGAAATAAAAATGGCAGCAAGCAAACATGCAGCAGAACTGAGAGTAAACGGTGTTTCAATGCTTGGAAATAAGGCCTAGGGATCATACTTTCACTAGTGGACACTCTCAACAATAATAATATAATTGAATACATAGATATTTCCTCTTCACTATGCTACCCCGAACTATCCTCCGGTTGGACAACGAACACCAATCCATTGCGTAGGGCTATAAAAGCACACCCTAAAGTCCGTGTTCCAAACCGAGGGCACCCCACACTGTCAACATGAGCACCCCAAGTAGTACTAAACAAACACCACAATATCATAGAGACATCCAACACAAAGAACAATTCATGGCAAGTATTCCCATAATCTTTAATCCAAAGAGTCACACACGGCACGCGCACTGTCAAAGTCGCACCATGGGACAAAGGTGACTCCGGAGATTACAATAATAAAACCACTTGAGTAGCATATTCATAATATAATGAAGAGTAGCATCTATGAATTCAACTAGATTACAAATCTCATGATCACATATAGATCACATCATGGGAGAGAGAGATGAACCACATAGCTACCGTACGAGCCCTCAGCCCCGAGGGAAACTACTCACACATGGTCATGGCGATGAGGAGCTTGATGGAAAGGTTGATGAAGAGGTGCAGCCCGGAGTGGAGGCGGCAGCCCGCAGCAGCCACGGCACAGCGACGGCAGCCCGTGGTGGCGGCTGCCCTTGGCGGCGCGTCGGCGGCTGCGAGGAGCGGCGGCGGCCCTTGGGGGCAGCGGCCCTTGGCCCCTCTTCTTCCTTGGAGATGGTGGTGGTATGGAGGAGGTTCTACACCCCCAGACGGCTGCCTGGGAGGAGGAAAATTCGTGGTATGGGGGTCCTCCCACGACCTAGGGTTTCCTCCCTTATATGGACTCTCGGATTTCTGTCATCCCATCTAGGGCTGCAGTAAATCGGGAATATCTCGGCCGTCCGGACTCGGAATTGGGCTAATTTTATGTCTAGATCGATTCTCGGAAAATTCTCTGCAACTTTGTCTTCTGTCAGGTTTCCGTTTGACGTCGTCTTCGGGCCCAAACCTGAACATCTTCGAAAAACGTTTGCAGACAGATTTCAGGAAAGTCCCAATTCGACTTCAATATGGTTTCCTTTTGTATTTTTGATAATTCCTACACAACAAATAGGAAAATAAGAAGATTTTGCACTTTGGCAACTATTAATAGGTTAGTCCAATAAATGCTATAATATAATATAAATGTGTAAATAAAACATGTGGTATTAATATAAAATAAGCATGAAACATCAAAAATTATAGATACGTTTGGGACGTATCAAGCATCCCCAAGCTTAGTTCCTACTCGTCCTCGAGTAGGTAAATGATAAAATAAAATAATTTTTGAAGTGACATGCTACCATCATAAACTTGATCAAATATTGTAAGTCACATGTTATGAATGAAGTGATGAAGTTGTTGCTAGATAGAGTCAAATGATTCATTTTTCAAAGGAGTAGCAATATAAAAGATAGATTATAAAGTGATATCAAAATATTACTGCAAGGATGTTCAATGATAATTCACAAAGTGTAACATAGAAGAAAGTACTATGGACCAAATGTATGCATAATGAAAAGTAAAAACATCCTATAATGGTCATAGAGTACTCTTATGAAATCTGAATATAAAAGGTGGACACTTCGGAAAGTTAGATAAATAAGTAAAGGTAAAACATGAATAAGTTTCATCTAGTTTCCAAATGCTTCTACTTAAGTTAATGTTTGCAATGTGGTATTCATTGGTGTGGAGCTCTCATTACCCCTATCATAGCATTTTGAATGGTTAAGGTTTAAAGTGAAAGCAAATATGAGTAGTGTGCTTGACAAAGTATGGGTTGAATGTCTCATGCCACTTGAATACAAGTACCTACATCATGGTGTTACTCAACTTGGTCCACAAAAGTAAGTTCAAGTTAAGGTCATTGTAAGTAATATAATAGCATCATTAAGAGTGTCAACTGGGGTACCTCTTGCCTCAGGACATGGAACAAGCCCATGTCAAAATGACAAGACAAACAGATAATGAACAATCTCAGCACTCTTTTATTTACTATTGGTATAGCTTTTTATTATGAGGTGCATCATGGAAGGTTCATTAGGGCGCGCTGTAAATTTCCACCATGAATGATGCATGGCTTAGATTGGCGGCCCAGGCATCTCTCTAGCCATTTATACAAACTCTTTAAACTTACTAAGTTTCCACATTTATTTGGCACCATGATAAGCATCCATAAACAAAGTACATGATATCAACTGAATATAAATAAGTGCAATGTTGAAAGCTTGCCATGTGACAGCACATATGGGCTAACTCCTGATGGTCCCGAGGAGCAAGGCTTTGATACCTGCAAAAATAAACGGGATTAGGTTGAGACTCCAAGTGCAGAGTGTATAGTAAGTGGAAGACAGTTTTCCCCACGAGGGGTGACTCGAGGCTTTAATATCGAACTCTCGGGGAATCTGAAGTGGTAGATTTATCTTCTTATCCTTTTTTTGGTTACCTACAAAACAAGGTTAGATGTTTGGTCCTCAACCTCACCTGTGGTTGTCAAGCACAAGGTGTAAGAATGATATCAGGATAGTTATGCAATGCAAAAAAGAAATAAATATGCAATGATGGTGGATGCAATGATAAATGATATTTTTGGGTTTTTGAATGATGTATGCAAGATGAAAAGTATTTTTGTATTTTCAGATTTAATGATGGCTGAAAATAGAAAAGTGGTATATGGTGTTGGAAAGGTGTTTCTTATGATTAAAAATGGACTGGGGTTCATGGTTTCACAAATGCACTCTCTCTTTGTAAAGTGGTAGACAATGGAACACACAAAGTTAACATATGAGATTGCAACACAGGGTTTGATAACAAGTTACTTAGATATATGGGCATCACGTCCTAACATAGAGATCTTTTGGTTATTAACCTCTCTTATACTCCACCAAGATGCGAACTAAATCATAACACCTCAGTAATTAAGATAACTCAGAGTATAGCATTAAGTATCATGACATGAAGTGAAAATAAGAACATGCTAGATCTAGTCATGGAGTAGTGGCAATGGTCACGCCCACAGCCCCGGTAGCATGGTATTTTAGTTTATCTCTAGTGAGACAACAAAGTAAGGTAAAGATAACAAAGTGGATCGCAGAACTTTCTCTCACGTTCACTGCACTAGCCACCCCCCGTTACTCCAACCAATGCACACGTTCCCCCACACACGCTCTCATAAATATGCTTGATCAAAACAACTAGACAAGAACGAGGTACATAATATGCATCTATACTCATAACTGAAACAAACATTGCAATCTCAAACATATATTAACTCATACTAGCAAAATGCCCGTGCGTTGCAACGGGGGAAAACCAACTGTTAGTAGAAAATTCAGAACAACCCAATATGCCCCAAAATCTATTAAGCCGGGTAACCCTAGCCTCATTTTACCTTTTCATCTTAATATGGGTCTATTATATTCTTGAGCTAAATGCCTATGTGTTACACGGAACAACAAATCAATATACAATCAAAATTATTAATCAAATTGTTTTTCGTCAAGTTTTTTTGTTTGACTCTTTTTATCTACCTCGAACATTTTTCCACCAGCCCCAATTTCTAAGAAGACAAGGTTTGTTTCTCCCTATTTGATCACTCGTTCCGTTATGTATTGCTTTGTTTGTTATGTATACATCTACACCCACAATAAAAAAATTGTGTCTAAATAGTACGACCAATTTTGCTTACAAATGTTTGATTCAAGTACCTTTTCATTACACAGTAATATATCTTTCTCTTAAAACAGAAATACAAACCTACATTCATAACCAGATATTGAGTTGTTTCCCCCAAAAATGGTCCTTCAATCAACAATTATAAGTTGACTGATAAATACCTATTCCAAGATTAATCAAGAGAAACACTAACATTGCCTCCAGCCCAGCGTCAGCGAAACATCAGCTCCGCTCCGCCTCTTGCAAGCCCACGACATGTGCCTAACCAAAAAACAAGCTAGTAGAAAACAAAAGCAAATGGCATAAACAACCACCTTTAGCTGATCATACATGTAAATTTTGTACCCCCACTTCCACAACGTTGATGTTCTCACTGGATGTGAATTGTATGAATTGTTCTTTATTCTTTAGATTCTCAAACTGATGGTAAGAACACCAAGTAATACTCCTCTTTTGCCTC
The DNA here is from genome assembly GCA_947311845.1 of Poa pratensis. Classification (NCBI taxonomy): domain Eukaryota; kingdom Viridiplantae; phylum Streptophyta; class Magnoliopsida; order Poales; family Poaceae; genus Poa; species Poa pratensis. The sequence goes on along the minus strand of CAMZMU010000058.1, from coordinate 3,577,259 downwards.
TTTTAGATGTGAATTGTATGAATTGTTGTTTATTCTTTAGCATAAATTTTATGAACACCAAGTAGTACTCCTCTTTTGCCTCTTTTAGATGCTTCTTCACCGGAATTGCGTTGGAGAAGTTCCTATTTATCAAACAAGGAACCCATGAGAAGATGTAACAGCTAACATATCAGAATGCAACATCTTAACATAAAATACTCCATGAAAAAAAAAACTATCCAGAACCTGTTTTGGTGACGGTTCAACCTTTCTCTCCTGCAAGTTCAACTCAAGCCACGAAGATTTAATTCATCTAGAATCAGATACCCTACGGTGCTTCTCAGCCTGCAATCCACTCAAAGAGAAACTAATTCAGTTATTCAGATCATTAATTGACATGATACACATGCATTAGAATCTAGCGAGCTGCACACCACAACGACAGTGTTGCTAATCTCCATCTCATTCTCTCCTGCTAAAGAAATCCCAACACACGCAGGTTGGATGGATGGAAAAACTTAATCCTTTACCTATCGCAATTGCTAAATGCCTGAATGGCTCTCGCGCAGGCAGTGACGAATTCACTGATGGAGAATTCGATGCTGGGGTAGGTGTACATACCGTAGCATCTACAGCAAACCGCTCAGCCAACCAGCAGCGCCGGACCGCCGGACGGAGCAGCTTGAACACATGCGCCCTGGGAACTCCATGGGAGGGCGGTGCAGATCGGCGACGTCCAGAGTAGGAGACCAGTAGCAGGCGCTCTGGTAGGAAACGATGGCGATCTGGGCGGCGAGATTTAGTCTGCCCGGTCGGCCCATGGCGCTGCCCAGCTCAATAGAGGAACGCACGAAGGAGGAATGGGCAGAAGAGGTGGCCGCGGTGAGAAGAAACGGTGGGGGGCGGTGCAGCCCAGCCTCACGGGCTCACGGCGCCGCCGCCGCCAGAAGTCGCCCTGCTAGAGCCGGCCATCCTTTCCTCTGTGCTGTTGGTCGCGCCAAAGCGTGCAGGGACTAATTTGTAAAACTGAGAACAAACGATTAAGGGTATTGCGGGTTAATGTCTGCTTCTGGAGGGGGTAAAAAAAAATTGGCGTGACGTACGATACGACCGCCACGGTTAAGGATATTATATAGTAGAGATAAAGATCCACCACATAGGTATTACAACGGTGACCGTAATCATGTTCAGCAGCTCATACGGTGCTAATTAGTGAAGCTCAAGAGAGGAGAGATACATAAGTTACTTCCACAAACCCATAGTCCAGAGGTGGACTACTCCCTCTTCATCATGGAGACGGTGGAGAAGTCGATGGAGAAGATGGAGACCACGCCGGCAGCGCCCCGCCGGAGTTTTCCCCCTCCAATCTGCAGCTCCTGATCTCCGTTTCGGTGTTTCTGTGTTTGTGCGGCGCTCCTTCCAGAGAACGTCGGGGGACCTTTTTTATAGGCGTTTTTAGGTCAAGACTATGTCGGTGGAGCGAAGATCGACGGCAACGGAGCCACGAGGCCCAAACGGGTGGGTCCCACGCGGCCTGGTACTGGCCGCGTGGGCCCCCCGTTTGGCCCTCGGGCCTCCGTTTGCTCGCTTCCTTTTTCCGTAGTCCTTCTTCCTTCCAAATATTGACGCCCGTAAATTTCCAGGTGATTTCGTTGACGTTTGGGTCCCTGAAACATTAAAATACAAAACTAGGGTTTTCTGCCTGTGCAGGGTTAATTCCATAAAAATAGGAAATCATTAAGATATTCCAAAATCATGATAAAACATTGATATAACCCTTATATGATGCAAATATGATTGGAATATAAGCAATTAAAGTGCAAAGTTCATGTATGCATTTTACATGCATCAACATCCCCAAGCTTAATCCATGCTCGTCCTCGAGTATGAAGATGATAAAACTAACATGGACTTTGCAATTTAATACTTAACAATGATATCAAAGATGATTACTATTGCTACATATAGTCAAATGATTCATTCTTCAAAGGAGTAGCAATATGCAAATAGTTTATGAAGTGATATCAAGTATTCAAGACAAGGATGTTCATTGATAGTTCACAAAGTGTAACATGGTAGCAAGTAATATGGAACACATGTATGCATAATGATAAGTAGAACATCCTACAATGGTCATAGAGTGTAGATGAAAATCTGAATATGATAGGTGTACACTTTGGAAAGATGTATATGTGAGTAGAGGTAAAGCATGCATAAGTTTCATCCAACTTCCAAACTCTTCTACTTAAGTTAATGATTGCAATAAGGTATTCATTGGTGTCAAGCTCTCATTGCCCCTATCATAGCATCTTGAATGATTAAGGTTAAAGTGAAAGCAAATATGAGTAGTGTGCTTGATAAAGAATGGGTTGAATGTCTCATGCCCCTTGAATACAAGTACTACACCATGTGTTACTCAACTTGGGAAACAAAGCAAGTTCAATTAAATATCATTGTAAGCATAATAGTATCATCAAGAGCGTCAACTGGGGTACCTCTTGTCCCAAATATGACAAGACAAACAAACAAAATGAACAATCTCAACACCCTTTTTATTTACCATTTGGAATAGTTTTTTATTGCAAGGTGTATCACAGAAGGTTCACCATAGTATGTAAGTAAATTTCCACCATGAATGATGCATGGCTTAGATTAGCGGCCCAGGCGTCTCTCTAACCATTTACACAAACTCATTTAAACTCACTCTATTTCCACATTTATTTCAACATGATAAGCATCCATAGACAAAAGCACATGATATCAACTAAATGAGATGAAGAGCGTGTTGAAAGCTTGCCATGTGACAGCACATATGGGCTAACTTCCAACCCAAAACATTCATCAAGCCACAAACATCATAATCTTAATCACAATGGGTCAAGTTTTATTATGCAAATAAAAGAACATTGTGCATCAAGTTCGTGAGAGCTATATAACCAATTTTTTCCATTGCAATCAATAACATAAACATTTTCATTCAGAGGTAAGATAACACAAACAACATGTTAAACATACTCGGAATAGCATAAAGCCAATAGGTAGATATGGTGGACTCACTGGAATAACTTTGGTTGAAGGTGTTGGAAACAAGTTTTTGCTTGTTGGAGTTTTTGGGCTAGCAAAAGGGAGAAAGTTGACCATCTAGATGCATGCATGAGTGTCCATAGAACTAACTAATCCATGTTAAACCAAGTAAATAACAATCAGCACCAAAACATGAATAAGTGATAGCTCTACAAAAAGAATTTGCAAACTATTACTCATAAACAAGCTCATGAATCATGCAACTATATGTATCATTAAAAATCAAGTCAAACATCCCTTTTCCCAATCTTATAAAAGCATCCAACATATTTCAACCCATATTTCCAGTAGCTCTCTCATATATAATTGATAGTGTGGTGGTCTCTCAAGACTCAAACAAAAACAAAAAACGACGCTCCAAGTTTATGCGATAAAGTGTTTCGATCGAAAAACAGAAGTTGGACGTGTGCAAACCGAGAGTGTGTAGGTCCAGCGGGGTTGTCTTCACATCCCCAAGCTTATGGTCTTCACCATCCTTGGATAGCTCTTGGTGCATCTCCTCCAATCCCTGTGAAAAAACTTCAAAACACCGTTTCTCCCATCTCTTTTCTGTGGGGTGCATTAATAGTGATAAACAAATAGGTTCCTTGCTGCATATAATCCTTGAACAAAAATTCATATGACATGTCCAGAAAGTATATAATGTTGTATGCCTACTCATAAACTCAATTGGATCAAAAAGATTCAACTTAAAAGCTCAAAGCATGCATCAAACAAAATGGGACAGAATCTGTCCAGAAAAACAGCAGCAGCAAAACGTATTTTTCTACCCTACCAAACTTTCTCGAAAAATTCCGAAAAAATTCATGCATACAGAGGATGAAAAGTTGCAACTACAGTTCAAATATGAGCTCATTCGGAGTTACAGAATAAGAATTAAAAATCATACCGTGCACTGACTCGTGCAGGAATAAAATCTCCGAACGCTATAAGCAACTTTTCAAACCAAAAAGGGTAAAACTTGGCACTTTATTAAAAACTCCAGAACCTAACTAGACACAAAATCTCTTGTTACAGCAAGAGGACACAAAAAAAATCACACACAAAAATAACCGGGTTGCCTCCCGCAAAGCGCTTTCTTTATAGCCATATAGCTAGGCTTCTTACTTGTTGTTTTATTGTGGACGAAGCTCATGAGGGAGCTTGAACTTTGGTGGTTCCCTCTTCCTTGGAAAGTGTTCCATGCACTTCTTGTGTGGAAACTGAAACTTTACATTCCCTTCCTTTGAATCAATGATAGCACCTGTGGTACGAAGAAAAGGTCTTCCAAGAATAATAGGACTAGAGGTTTTATTCCCCATATCCATGATTAGAAAATCCACAGGCACAAAAGTCATATGTAACTCTACCATAACATCACTTACTTTTCCCAAAGCATGTTTAATAGAGTCATCAGCAAGTGCTAGTTCAATAGAGCATTTTTCAAGATTTTTCAATTCAAGCACTTCATATAGTTCTTTAGATAAAACAGAGACACTAGATCCTAGATCAAGTATGGCATGGTGTGTCTCTTTTCCAATAGTTACTAGTACCTTAGGTATCCACATATCCCCAAGCTTAGGTGGTATCATAGCCTCTTGGTTGTACCTAGCAATCTTTTCTTTCAAGACATGATTAGCAATATAAGAACCAAAACCTGCTTGGTTAGTGTTGATGGAAGGATCACTTGCAAATTTTTGTAAGATAGATATTAATTCATGCAAGCTACAATTTTCTAAGTCAAGCAAAGGATCCTTGACTTCATTAAGCATTTTAACTTCCTCAACTTCTTCCCAAGCAAGATTCTCATTCCTTTTCTTTAAAGCAAGATTCAAGGCTATTTGGAGGTCATCCTCCTCTTCAACATGATTCTTAATATCCCTATCTAAAGGTTCCAGCATAGAAGATATTCTTTCATTCAATTCCCTAGTCAACTTCTTTTTAGACTTGGCATATTCAATATTGTTTCCATTTTCAAAGAGATTCCAGAAAGAGTGTTATTTGTCTTTTTCATCCTAGACTTGGTATGAAGGATAAATGAATGCAAATCATTTTTAGTAGGATAGTCCTCCACATAAGTTTGTAGACATAAAGTTGACCTATCCATAGAAGCTTTTAGTTGTTTGATCCCAGTTTCATATTTGGATTCTATAGAATTCCCAAATAAATTTTCCATCAAATTATTAGCATGTGAGGGATTTCCAGAAGCAAATTTTCCACTAGTCAATGAGTCTAGAAAACATTTCGACCAGCCATCTATACCTTTATAGAAGTTTCTTATCACAGTGGCAGGAGTATATTTAATGACACCATTTTTACTAGTGTCCTTAATTCTATACCAAGCATCCATCAATGACTCTCCATAGTATTGACCAAAGTTGTTCATTCAGCACTAGGATTCATTTTAGCAAGTTTTTTTTTGGTATTTTTAATTTTTTATGCAAAACTGAAATAAATATGATATGATATGCAATGACACTAACAAAACAAATAAATTGCTTTGTAAGTAAAGATGGATAAGATGGTGCTCACGTAGGTGCAACCTCCCCAAGCTTAGGTGTTAGCACAAGTTGGTGACGTTGACTTTGTTGTGAGATGAATGCGATGATGCACACCCTTGGATAAATCTCTCAGCTACGATTCCCCGGCAACGGCGCCAGAAAACGTCTTGATGGTCCCGAAGAGCAAGTTTGATACCTGCAAAATAAACGGGATTAGGTTGAGACTCCAAGTGCAGAGTGTATAGTAAGTGGAAGACAGTTTTCCCCACGAGGGGTGACTCGAGGGTTTAATATCGAACTCTCGGGGAATCTGAAGTGGTAGATTTATCTTCTTATCCTTCTTTTGGTTACCTACAAAACAAGGTTAGATGTTTTGGTCCTCAACCTCACCTGTGGTTGTCAAGCACAAGGTGTAAGAATGATATCAGGATAGTTATGCAATGCAAACAAGAAATAAATATGCAATGATGGTGGATGCAATGATAAATGATATTTTTGGGTTTTTGAATGATGTATGCAAGATGAAAAGTATTTTTGTATTTTCGGATTTAATGATGGCTGAAAATAGAAAAGTGGTATATGGTGTTGGAAAGGTGTTTCTTATGATTAAAAATGGACTGGGGTTCATGGTTTCACAAATGCACTCTCTCTTTATAAAGTGGTAGACAATGGAACACACAAGTTAACATATGAGATTGCAACACAGGGTTTGATAACAAGTTACTTAGATATATGGGCATCACGTCCTAACATAGAGATCTTTTGGTTATTAACCTCTCTTATACTCCACCAAGATGCGAACTAAATCATAACACCTCAGTAATTAAGATAACTCAGAGTATAGCATTAAGTATCATGACATGAAGTGAAAATAAGAACATGCTAGATCTAGTCATGGAGTAGTGGCAATGGTCACGCCCACATCCCCGGTAGCATGGTATTTTAGTTTATCCCTAGTGAGGCAACAAAGTAAGGTAAAGATACCAAAGTGGATCGCAGAACTTTCTCTCACATTCACTGCACTAGCCACCCCCTCTTCATCATGGAGACGGTGGAGAAGTCGATGGAGAAGATGGAGACCACGCCGGCAGCGCCCCGCCGAGTTTTCCCCCTCCAATCTGCAGCTCCTGATATCCGTTTCGGTGTTTCTGTGTTTGTGCGGCGCTCCTTCCAGAGAACGTCGGGGGACCTTTTTTATAGGCGTTTTTAGGTCAAAACTATGTCGGTGGAGCGAAGATCGACGGCAACGGAGCCACGAGGCCCAAATGGGTGGGTCCCACGTGGCCTGGTACTGTGGCCGCGTGGCCCCCCTCGTTTGGCCCTCGGGCCTCCGTTTGCTCGCATCCTTTTTCCGTAGTCCTTCTTCCTTCCAAATATTGACGCCCGTAAATTTCCAGGTGATTTCGTTGACGTTTGGGTCCCTGAAACATTGAAATACAAAACTAGGGTTTTCTGCCTGTGCAGGGTTAATTCCATAAAAATAGAAATCATTAAGATATTTCCAAAATCATGATAAAACATTGATATAACCCTTATATGATGCAATATGATTGGAATATAAGCAATTAAAGTGCAAAGTTCATGTATGCATTTTACATGCATCAACTCCCAACCAAGACTTTTGTCAAGCTCACATCTTCATAATTTTAATCACAATGGTTCATGTTTATTAAGTGCAATAAAAGTAGTGTGCATCAAGTTCGTGAGAGCTTTTTAACCAACTTTTCCCATAACAATCAATAACATAAGCATTTTAATTCAGAAGTATAGATCCTCCTCAGCGAGCTGGGCCTCAAGCCCATCGAGCGCTTCCCTCGCCGAGCGAAGGACAGCCCCACGGCGAGCTGCAACTGGAGGCCGCCCTCGCAGGACTAAGGCCCATGGCTCACCAGAGGGCCTGGAAACGCCGGCGCCTGCCGAGTACTCCGGAGTGTCGCGCCTTGGGCTCTGAGTGGCCTCGAGGCGCGCCTGGGGGCTCTGGTGCGAGCCTCCCTCTTCGTCCACGCAAGGGGCCTTCTGGGGGCTCTGATGAAACCCCCTCGCCTCTCGCGCTGGAGGCCTTCTGGGGGCTCGAGGCGCCCTCACCATCAACCCCACCATTTTTCTGCCCCTGGGGAGCACTCTCTTCTCCCCCAGGGGCAGGGTTGGCCTTCTCAGCTGAGGCCGCCCCCACAGCGGCCTCAGAGTCCACCGTGGGCTCTCCAAGGCTCGTGCTCGGTGGAGGCGATGACGCGGCGGCCTCCTCCATCTTGACGTCAGCGCGCGCTTCTGCGAACGCCGCTGTCTCCGCCGCACGCTCCCTCGCCGGCGGCGTGGACCTCGCCGCATCCTCCTCCGGCGCCCCCTCCTGCCGCACAGGAGAGACGTCAGGCCGCATAGGCGGCGGCATCGTCACCTCTGCCTCCTCCTACTTCTCCTCGTGGCGCACCTCTGCCTCAGGAGGCGGCGCCGCAGCCTCGGGAGAAGAAGCGGTGCCCTCGGGAGGCACCTCGTCGGCCGTAGGCGCTGCAGACGCCGCTGCAGCGCTGGGGCTTTCTCCAAACCTCCGGAGCCTCCACCGTTTTGGCTTCTCGGGGCGCCTGGAGAGGTAAAGGCTCAAAAACCCCTCGAGAAGTCCACACAAGAATGACGTCAAACAGAAAAGGGAGTCAATCCTTACCCAGATGTCTTGGCGCGGGAGTCAACCCACACCGTGTTTGACGACCGCCACGGCCTCGACGATGCGGCACCGGCATCGGACCCCTCAGGAGCAGTCTCGGCTTTCCTCTTGAGAGGAGTGCCCGCTGGATTCCTGGCGGTCCTGTCATGAATAGCCTTGGAGCGGGGCTCGTAGTGGCCCGATGAAGCACCATCATCATCGCTCTCCTCTTTTCTCTCAACACGCTGCGAGGGAGCGACCACGAACTGGTCGCCGCTGCCTGAGGAGATCCCGTGGATCTCAACTTCAGGCGACGCACCCTTCGAGGTGCTCGAGTTCTCCACCGAAGAAGCGAGGCCTCCCGAGGCGCCGGTTGCGCCTACGTCAGATTCCGCGGGCGTTTCCGTCGTCTCCTCGTCGCCCTCAGCTGGCGCCCCCTGCGCCGCAGACTCTGGATCCTCGCGAGGCCCGACATGCCCCTCAGGCACCAGGCCCCACTAGTCGAACTTCGGCATCGTCTGCACGTGCGAGACGCGACGCCCGAGATCGATCCTGTGGAGCGGAACAGCCTTGTCGGTGGGCTTGGGATGTCTGGAGACGTGAAGAGGGTCTCCATGATGGTGTGCACCTCCTCCTGCGTGAAGAGGGTTGCGCTCAGGCGCATCTTGTCCCTATGGTTGGAGTACAGCCACATCGCGTCCGCAGGCCTCTGGAGCGAAGCAATACGATGTCTCACGAAGTCCTTGGCCACCATCTGCCCGGTGAGGCCTGCCTCGCGGAGTCCCTGAAGCGCCTTACCACGGGGCCAAGTGTAGCGCCCTTGAGCGCCTTGGAAGACCAACTCACCCTATTCGTCGGAGGCGCTTCAGGCAGTTCGAAGAAGGCGCTCTGGCTCCCGAACTTCATGAGGAACCAGCGCCTGCGGAAGTCCTCCACCTTCTTCGTCACGCTGGTCACAATGTTCTAGCCGTTCCGCGCGATGGGGATGTAGATGCCCTTCATGCCATCGGTGATGCGGAAGGACACGCACCCCGACCGCTCCTTGTTCGCCGTAAACTGGAGCGGGTAGAAGCTGCGGAAGAGGTCCACCGAGGGCGGAATGCCGATGTATGCCTGATGGCGTGAATCACGCGCTCGTTGGGAGACCCCAGAGGAAGGTATGATGCAGTTCAGCAGCAAGTTTTCCCTCAGAAAGAAACCAAGGTTATCGAACCAGTAGGAGCAGCAACTCTTCAGAAGGTTGTTGGTGGCCGCACGGCGCAACACGATCACCAACGTGGAACCTGCACACAACACAATCAAAGTACTTTGCCCCAACGAAACAGCGAGGTTGTCAATCTCACCGCTTGCTGAAAACAAAGGATTTAACGTCTCGTGTGGAAAATGAGTATTAAATTGCAGAAAATGAAAAAGGAACAGTTTGCAGTTTGTGGTTGTTTAATCAGTGTAACAGAATGGATCGGGGTCCACAGTTCACTAGTGGTGTTTCTCCATAAAAGATAACTAACATGTTGGGTGAACAAATTACAGCTGGGCAATTGACAAATAGTGAGCGCATGACAATGCATATATATGACATGTTGACTACTATGATATTTAATTGGACATTACGACAAGATACATAGACCGTTATCCAATAGCATCTATGACTAATAATCCACCGCCGGTTGTCATCTGAGTCCCCCGTTGGTATTAAGTTGCAAGCAACGGATAATTGCATTAAGTAAAGCGCGTAATGTAAACAAACACATATGCCCGTGGACATAGCATCGTTAGTTATCCCTAGTGGCAACAGCACATCCACAAACTTAGAACTTTCTGTCACTATCCCAGGTTAAACGAGGCATGAACCCACTATCTAGCATAAATACTCTCTCTTGGAGTTACAAGCATCTACTTGGCCAAAGCATCTACGAGTAACGGAAAGCATGCAAGATCTTAAATAACATATAAGATAAATTGATAATCAACTTGACATAGTATTCAATATCATCGGATCCCAGCAAACACAACATGTAGCATTACAATAATATGATCTTGATCATGTAGGGCAACTCACAAGATCTAAACATGATGGCACAAAGTGGAGAGACAACCATCTAGCTACTGCTATGGACCCGTAGTCTAAGGATGAACTACTCACGCATCACTCCAGAGGCAGGCATGGTGATGTAGAAGCCTCCGGTGACGATTCCCCTCTCCGGCAGGGTGCCGAGAAGAGGTTCTGAACCCTCCCGAGCTAGGGTTGACGGCGGCGGCGTCTCTGGAACTTTTCGTGGATATTTGCTCAGGTACTTAGGGTTTTCGCGTCGGGGGGAATAAGTAGGCGAAAGGGCGGCGGCTGGAGACCCCCGAGGGGCCCACACCACCCTAGGGCACGGCAGAGGGGGCCCTGCGCCCTAGGTGCGTGTGGGGCCCTCCTGGCTCCTCTCCGTTGCTCCTTCGGTCCGTCAGGCGTGTTCTGGAAAAATAGGGACCCCCGTGTAGTTTCGTCCAATTCCGAGAATATTTCCAGACTAGCTTTTCTGGAATACAAAAACAGCAGAAAACAGGAACTGGCACTTCGGCATCTTGTTAATAGGTTAGTCTCAAAAAATGCATAAAAGTGATATAAAGTAGATGCAAAACATGTAGCAATTGGTATAAAACAAGCATGGAACATCAAAAATTATAGATACGTTTGAGACGTATCAATGCCTCGCAGAGATAGGCGAAGATGGCGAGGACAAGGATGGAGTTGGGGTGGAGATGAAGAACCTGGATCTGGTAGCGCTCCAAACCGCCAGTGTCGTGTCTCGTTGCACGGACACCGGGAGTATAGGATACCCCCTTTTAGGTTCGGCACGGGGCGCGAAGGAGGCTGAGAATCGTCTTCTTGGCGGAGTCTAGATCAGGCTCTTCTCTCCACGATCAAAGCATGCAACCAAAGGGACACAAGGAGCTACCCAGGTTCAGGCCGCCCGGAGGCTAAAAGCCCTACTCCTGCATGTCTGGATTGATGAGTTCTTCATAGTGTGGCTTACAATGGAACCTCCCGGACAGGGTACCCGGAAGGGTTTTGGCTCGAGGTAGAAGAAGGACAGATCCTGACCCGAGGAGATCACCTTCCTCTCTACCTCCGCAGCCCTAGTCTAATCTTGCTCTGGTTCTAAGTTGTGTTCGTCCTTGGTTCGACCTCCTCGGTTCGACCTCCTCCCCTCCGCCGTGCCTTGGTCCTCCTTTTATAGGTTAAGGGGTTGCCACAGGGTCACGTGAGGGGTGTGAGGGACCTTCGGGGTGAAGGACCCTCCTTATCTAGTTTAGGGGAGACGTGGCCTCTCCTCAGCCTAGCGTCTCCTCTGGGTTAGGTGGGAGCGTCCGCCTTGGGGGTGGACAGGAGCTGACACCACCACGGGACGTGCTTCCCGCCCGCGCTGCCTTCGCCTTGCTTCCCAAGTCTTCCGCGGTGTGGTGGAGTGCTTATCCACAGGAACGTAGGAAGTACCCGAGAGGGAGCCTGGCCTCCTGCCGGGAACTCGGGCTCTCGGGTCCTTCCTGGCCTTCTTGCTTGATTCGGGGACCCGAAAGGTCCCCATGACCGGAGCCCTTAGTCGACGTAGGCCATGCGTGTCTTGACGGTGAACCCGCCAGCTTGACTTGAGTCTTGGTCTTGTCCATCTTCATCTTGGGCCCACATGGGGTGGACCCACTTTGGCAGTACTAGGGGAACCCCATGTTCCACTGTTGCGACAGCCAGGAAGAAGTCGGAGAAAGGAGTTGCCCGCCGCCTTGAGCACCGTGGCGCCGTGCTCATTGGTCGCCGAGGCCGCCATGTGACGCACCTTGTCCAGCTGCGTTTCCTTCTCGAAGCGGAAGCCGGTCAGAGCCGGCTCAAAGTCTCCGTCCTGCTACATCGCAGCAGGCTCGCCGCCCTGCACCACTGCCTTGCCCTTCGTGGCCGCGGTGGCTTTCTTGGGCACCATTGCAGCAAGATTGCGAAGGGAGAGCGCCGGGGACACAGAAGCGCAGTAGTCAAGAGCAAGGAGACGGGCGCGCAAATGATGCAGTAACTGCTGCCTGAACCGGCGCTGCAGGCTTTATATCACCTCAGAGCAATTACCGAGACATGGTGGGTCCCCCCACTACGCCCATCATATCCGAAGAGAACGTGTCGTCGCGGCGTAACTGCCCTACACGTGTCTCGGGCTGGCCGGACACTTTGGGCCCATGACTATTTGCCTGCGTCCACTGGACTACATCGTGCCCATCATGGGCCCGGGGGCTACTGTCGGCCCAGTGAGAACCAGGGTGTGCTGGGCCTGTCCTCCACGGCCCTCGACTCTCGATGGACAAATTTCGCTAAGGACCAAGCCGTAGGCTTGGAGAGACTCACGAGGCAAATCGCCTCGCGAGGGCTTAGAGGCAGCGGAGGCCTATGGAGGCCCTATTCACTGCTGCCCCCTCTTCAAGGTGATCTCCCCTGGAGAGAGGTCAACGCCAAATCCTCCACAGGGCACCCTAGCCCTCGTGGGATTGCTTCGCTGCAAAGCAACCTCTGCAGAGCGCACATGGGCTCTGCAGCGGCCGCAGAGTGACGCGCGCCTCTGCGCGCGGTGACGACGACACCGCAGTTGCCATTTTGGTGATTAAAGAGGTCAACAAAGCTGCGCCATCCGCACCGGACTACAAGGATTTCCTCTTTGGTGATAAGGGGACCGGCCGGCGCTACGCTCCACGGCCATCGTCACCGTGGGCACCCCCACGTTCCTCTGCAGCCCCAGCTGGCCGTCCTGCATGGACGGTGGTTTCTCTGCCACAGGCATCAGCTTTACGCCCATTGATGTAGCCCAACCTATGGCTCCTACAACAAGTGGCCCAATGACAAGAGGTAGAGTCAAAGCTCTCCATGATAAGGTGAATTCACTCCTATCTATGTGTGATCTCGACACTCCTTTGAATGGGTTGCTACTTCATACGGAAACTTTGTGCATACTCAGGAACCACCTTGACGACGACCCCAATGGAGTGGAGAAGATGACCAAGAGAAGACCCAAGAAGATGGCCAAGAGAGCAACCAAGAAGGAGAAGATGAAGTCCAAACTGCTTCGGCGGTACTACCGGCTCCGACCCGTACTACCGCCCCCGCCTGACGTGTCACCTGCTGAAGCTCCTACCGGGGTCGGTACTACCGCATCTGGACACCCCGGTACTACCGCATATGGCCACCCCGGTACTACCGCGCCTACTACCGCGCCAACTACCGTATCTCCCAGAAGCTCCTGGTGTCGCCGGGTTCTAACCCGGTAGTGGCCCCGGTAGTGGCCCGGTACTACCGCAAGTCCGGTACTACCGGGTTAGTCCGGTACTACCGCTGCGGGCGAATCTGCACGCTGGAAAGGCTCTCTTGCCTTGTAATCTTATCCCTTTGGATCTAGAGTATAAATAGTTCGTCCCCTTCCTAGGGTTAGGGTTAGACTATGATTTGGGAACTAAAGTAGAGCCTTGCTCCTTCTTCTCAAAGTGTCTCTTTCCTCCTATGGAGATGACTCAAGGCCTCCACATGTGGAGATGAACCAAGGCCTCCTCTTGAGGAGAAGATCCCTGCGTGGATACCAAGGCTCCGCTTGTAGTTGCGATTACTTGCTAATCTTCCATCTTTAGTGGCTAGGTTGGATTGGTTGGATTGACCAATTGGACAAACAATCCTAAGAGTAAGGTGTGCTTGGGAGAGGAGGATTGGGGGCTGCCCTCGGGGATTTGTTACCAATCGAGTCTTGCCGGGTTGCTACTTGCTATTTACCCTTGTGTGTTTGATTTCCCCTCTTTTGTGTTCTTCGTTCTTCGCGTGTTCTTCGTGTTCATCCTTCCCTCCGTACAAATCCGTGAAAATCGGGACCAACCCACATCATATGGTATCAGAGCTCTAGGTTGACACGGATTTGATTTGTGTTTCCACCAAAATCCACCAAATTTTTCTTCGTTTTTGAGAAATTCGAAAATTTCCACCAAAAATAGCCTTGCCTTGATTCGAGCCGATCTGTCGATTCGTTGCGTTTTTGGTAGTTTTTGTCCATGGATCTGTTGCTTTAGGACCCCCTCCACCCTTGTTTGCGTTCCCTAGCCTTAATTTTGCCAATTTCCCACGAATTTGAGGATTTCTCGGGTCCAATTTCCGCCCAAAATCGAAAGTCAACCATCAGAAATCGGGCAGGCCGGTACTACCGGGTTTTCAAAATTTGGCCGAATTTTTTCTTTTTCCTCGGTTCGTTTTGGCATTTCCTCTTTGGTTTGAGTCCTTTCTTGGTGTGCCTACGTCTACGACATCGACAAGCTTCCGCAGCAACGCATCAACGCCAAGCGACGACGCCACCAAGGACTCGACATTTCCCCACCACCATAATCCGTTGTGAGCCCTTCTTCCTTTCGCGCAACTTGACCTATTGGACTAGCTCGGTGATATTGCGAGGCATTGCACGTGTTGAGTGTTTGTCTTCAAGTATTGGCGAGTGTGTATCGTTAGAGAGCTTGGCACTAGCAAAAGAGAAGGAATCATCGTCAAAAAGCAAAAATCAAAAAAAAAAGAGAGAAAAGAAAAGAATCAAGTGGTGCCAAGTTTCATCTCTTGTAGGTTGCGACAAAGCTAAGACCGCCAAAGTGAGTGTGAGTGTTAACTCTTGTGCAAATCCGTTGCCCACAAAAAGCAATTGAGCTAGCGTCCTTCTTGTGTTGGGTGACATTTGAGCACGTAGTCTTCGTTAGGTTGTCTATCTTCGAGTGCTCGCCCTTTGGTCGCCCAACCCCATTATTCGCTTTTGTGTGTGTTTCTTGATACTTTGTGGTTGGAGTTTCTTTGGTAATTTGATCATTGTGGATTTTCTCTACCTTTGACAATATACTTGTCGCGGGTTTGCTTGTTTCGTTTGCCACTTCATACCTTCCTATCCTCATAAGTGTGTGTGTTGGGTGTTAGAACCGGATACTCTCCTCTCAAGCTACATTATTCTTGGGATATAGTTTGTCTTGGTTTTTCTTTATCACACATCTCACTTGATCTTGAGAAAATGTTTAGGGGAAGTACAAACGGAAGCTCAAGCTCGGATGAGGAAATCCATGGTGGAGTTCGCGGTGATCATGGCTATGTCACACAATCGGAGCTTGTTGGCATGCGACACTTTCTTCGTGACAACCTAGGACGCTACGAGCGCCGTCTTCAAAATCAAGAGAACACCTTCAACGACCGCATGCATGCTCAAGAAGCAAATATGGAGCGGTTGACCGAAGCTATCAACAACCTTGTGCGACAACGAGCGTCTTCACACTCAAGCCGTACAAGAAGCACCTCAAGGTCGACACAAGCACGTCATGGACGTCATGAACCTCGACAAGAACGTCAACATGATCCAAGGCGCGACGCCCATGAACGACCTCCTCCTCACGTTGAACAACCACATGATCTTCACGCGAACAATGCCAATGCGCATCAAGAGCAACCTCACCAAAACGTTGAACGTCATGAACGCATGCCATCACCACCACCGCAACAACGTGATCGTCATGACCCATTGGCTAATGACAATGGCGTCCGGGTGCGAATGACTTTGATGAACAAGGACGTCACCCACGTCATCCTCCAAGGCCACGTCATCAAATCATGTCAATGCGAACAATAACGAACAACCCGTACATCAACAAGAGCACCAACCCAACATGATCCTCGTCCTCGTCAAGAGCTTCCACATGATCGCCAACACACCATCGCGCCGAGTCAAGTGATAACGAGTCAAGCCAACACAATGGTGATGGACTCAATCGAAGGAGACGTGGACGTGCATTCCCACGTGGTGCTCATGGTGACAACTATGATGACTTGACCAACGTCCGCTTTGACATACCCAAGTTCTACGGCACAAGTGATCCGGAAGCTTACTTCTCATGGGTACTCAAGGTTGACAAGATCTTCCGTGTGCAACGCTTCTCCGACAACAAGAAGGTTGCCTTAGCCTCGATGGAGTTTGAAGAGTATGCCCTCTTGTGGTGGGAACAACTACAAGATGCTCGCGTCGCTAACCACCAACAACCAATTGACACTTGGGTTGAAATGAAAGAAACAATGTACAAGCGCTTCGTGCCAAGCCATTACACTAGAGACTTATACAAGAAGTTGCAAGAGTTGAAGCAAGGTTTGAAGTCGGTTGACGAGTACTACAAGGAAATGGAAATCTCCATGATGAGAGCCAATGTCAACGAGTACGAAGAGCAATCCATGGCTCGTTTCATGAATGGCCTCAACTATCCAATCAAGAAGATCGTGGAGTTCCAACCATATGCCTCTTTGGTAGAGCTAGTACATCAAGCTTCCAAGGCCGAGCGCCACGTGCTTGAAGAGCTCAAATACCTCAAGACAAAGGCATTCTTCGCCAACAAGCCTTCTTCGTCAACTCCTACACCTTCACAAGCTCTTCCTCAAGCGAACACTCGAGGTCCTCCAAGAGTCTCTACTTCGACACCTCAAGCGCCTCAACCTTTCAAGAAAGTACCTCCCCTCCAAGGCGCCTCAAGGATCTTCGTCCGGCACAAGACTTTGCAATGCTACAAGTGTGGCGGACAAGGGCACAAATCTTTTGAGTGCACCAACAAGAAGGTCATGATCATCAATGACATGGGAGAGTATGAATCTATGAGTGAAGATGAGTACAATGCTTTGAACAAGGTCGCCACAATGCAAAGTGCTCAAGAAGAAGAAAGTGAGATCTATTGTGATGGCGACAACAACCCTTCCTTGGTTGTGGCAAGAGCTCTAACCACCAATGTTCAAGTGGAAGAAGACCAAAGATGCAACTTGTTCCAAACAAGAGCGGGAATCAATGGAAAGTCCATCAAGGTCATCATAGATGGTGGAAGTTGCCACAACCTAGCGAGCAAAGAACTTTGTGATAAGCTCAACTTGAAGTTCAAGAAGCACCCACATCCTACCATGTGCAATGGTTGAGTGATACCGGAGCCGTCAAGATTCAACACATGGTGCAAGTGTCCTTCAAGATTGGAGCCTATGAAGATACGGTTGATTGTGATGTTGTGCCTATGAACGTTTGTCACTTACTCCTTGGGCGTCCATGGCAATTTGACAAGGGTGCTATGCATGATGGACGAACAAACTACTATAGCTTCAAGAACAACGACAAGACCTTCGTCCTTCGTCCCATGACACCAAGTCAAGTCATCGCCGACAACGCCAAGACCATTGCAAGGGCACAACAAGATCGTTCGTCTAGTGAGATGAGTGGTGAGCGAGAGACCCACCATAAAGTGAGTGAGAGCCACAAGCCAAATGAGTGTGACACTTCAAAGAGAGTTCCCACAAAACTTACACTATTTGCCACAAAG
The DNA here is from genome assembly GCA_947311845.1 of Poa pratensis. Taxonomy (NCBI): domain Eukaryota; kingdom Viridiplantae; phylum Streptophyta; class Magnoliopsida; order Poales; family Poaceae; genus Poa; species Poa pratensis. The sequence goes on along the minus strand of CAMZMU010000058.1, from coordinate 3,559,715 downwards.
AGAGAGATGAGGGAGTTGAGAGAGAACCCATCCACCCTCCACTATGTGCTCATATGCAAGGGTGAAGTTTCTATGACTAACACTTCACAAACCTTCCTCCTTCTTTGTTGTCTCTTTTGAAGGACTTTGAAGATGTCTTCCCTCAAGAAGTGCCACCGGGACTACCTCCTCTACGTGGAATCGAGCACCGCATCGACCTTGTTCCCGGCGCACCGCTACCAAACCGCGCTCCTTACCGCACCAACCCCGAAGAGACAAAGGAGATCGAGCGGCAAATACAAGAACTTCTTGCCATGGGACATATCCGCGAGAGCTTGAGTCCGTGCGCCGTGCCCGTCATCTTGGTACCCAAGCACGACAACACTCTTCGCCTTTGCATGGATTGTCGCCCCATCAACGCCATCACCGTTCGGTATCGCCATCCTATCCCTCGACTTGATGATATGCTCGATGAGCTTTGTGGTTCCGCTATATTCTCCAAAATTGATCTTAAAAGTGGATATCACCAAATACGCATGTGTGAAGGTGATGAATGGAAGACCGCATTTAAAACAAAGCTTGGTCTTTATGAGTGGCTCGTCATGCCATTTGGTCTTTCCAATGCACCTTCTACTTTATGCGTCTCATGAATCATGTTTTGCGTCCTTTTATTGGCAAATTTGTTGTGGTATACTTTGACGACATCCTTATCTATAGCAAGTCTTTGGAAGAGCACACTTCTCATGTTGCTCAAGTTTTGTTGGTTCTTCGCAATGAAAAGCTTTATGCAAACTTTCTAAGTGCACTTTTGCCACCAACAAACTTGTTTTCTTGGGTTTTGTTGTTTCTTCGGATGGAGTTGAAGTTGATGATGCAAGATACAAGCAATTCGGACTTGGCCTTTTCCGATGTCACTTGAGGAGTTGAGACGTTTTCTTGGTTTTGCCGGATTTTACCGCCGTTTCATCAAGGATTTTTCCACAATTGCTTGCCCCCTCCATGAACTTACAAAGAAGAATGTACCTTTCATTTGGGGCAATGCACATGATTTTGCTTTCAATGAGCTCAAACGGTTATTAACCGAAGCACCACTCCTTGCCCTTCCGGATTTCTCTAAGACATTTGAGATTGAATGCGATGCAAGTGGATTGGGCATTGGTGGAGTGCTTATGCAAAATGGTAGACCCATCGCATACCATAGTGAGAAACTAGATGGAGCTCGCTTGAATTACCCCATTTATGACAAAGAGTTATTTGCTTTGGTTCGTGTTTTGGATGTGTGGCAACATTACCTTCGTCCTAAGGAATTTGTCATTCATTCCGACCATGAATCCTTGAAATATTTGAAAAGTCAAACAAATTTGAACAAAAGACATGCTAAGTGGGTTGAGTTCATTGAGTCTTTCACTTTGTAATCAAATACAAGAAAGGTAAAGACAATGTGGTCGCGGATGCTCTATCCCGCAAGGCCAACCTACTTACACGTCTTGACATTAGTGTCTTGGGTTTGGATGAGATAAAGAGTTGTATGCTACCGATGCTTTCTTTGGAGACATTTTCGCTCAATGTTCGGAGCACAAAGGAATTGGTGATTTCTATTTGCACAAAGGTTTCTTGTTTAAGGCTAACAAACTATGTATACCCGAGTCTTCGCTTCGTTTGGTCCTTTTGAAGGAATCTCATGGAGGAACACTCATGGGTCACTTTGGCCGCGACAAGACCTACGCCATGCTCGCCACCAACTACTATTGGCCAGAATGAAGCGTGATGTGGAACGCCTAGTTCGACGATGTTCTACATGTCTCAAAGCTAAGTCTACTCTAAACTCTCATGGTTATACACACCATTGCCTATTCCACATCACCCATGGTCCGATATAGCTATGGATTTTGTCTTAGGACTCCCACGCACTAAAACAAACAAGGATTCCATCTTTGTCGTCATTGATCGCTTCTCTAAAATGGCACACTTTATACCTTGCAACAAGAGCGACGATGCTTCACACATTGCTACTTTGTTTTTCAGGGAAATCGTCCGTCTTCATGGAGTGCCCAAGACCATTGTGTCGGATCGTGACACCAAGTTCGTGAGCTATTTTTGGAAGACTTTGATGGCCAAGATGGGAATCAAGCAACTATTCTCCACCGCATACCACCCTCAAACCGATGGCCAAACCGAAGTGGTGAACCGAAGCCTATCTACACTCCTTCGTGTGTTGATCAAGCCTAACTTGAAGAATTGGGAAGAGTGCATCCCACACGCCGAGTTCGCCTACAATCGAGCACTACACCGCGCAACAAAGAAACACCCTTCGAGGTCGTCTATGGCTCCAACCCCTACACCGCGCTCGACATGCTACCACTTCCACTCCGTGAGCAAGTTAACATGGACTTCGACAAGCGAGCCGCTTACATGAAGAAACTACATGAGAAACAAGCCACGCTTGAGAAGCACAACAAGACCATGCTACGAAGATGAACAAAACAAGCGCGCCATGATATTTGAAGAAGGAGACCTTGTGTGGCTACACCTTCGCAAAGATCGCTTTCCGGATGCAAGGAAGTCCAAGCTTCACCCTCGTGGAGATGGACCTTTCAAGGTTATCAAGCGCATCAACGACAATGCCTACAAGATCGACATCTCCAACTCCAAACACTTGGTCCATGACACCTTCAACGTCGCCGACCTATCGCCATACCTTGGAACATCAAGCGATGAGGATGACCAAGAGTCGAGGACGACTCTTTTCCAAGGGGGGGAGATGATGTAGCCCAACCTATGGCTCCTACAACAAGTGGCCCAATGACAAGAGCAAGAGTCAAAGCTCTCCATGATAAGGTGAATTCACTCCTATCTATGTGTGATCTCGACACTCCTTTGAATGGGTTGCTACTTCATTCGGATACTTTGTGCATACTCAGGAACCACCTTGACGACGACCCACAATGGAGTGGAGAAGATGACCAAGAGAAGACCCAAGAAGATGGCCAAGAGAGCAGCCAAGAAGGAGAAGATGAAGTCAAACTGCTTCGGGCGGTACTACCGGCTCCGACCCGGTACTACCGCCCCCGCCTGACGTGTCACCTGCTGAAGCTCTACCGGGGTCGGTACTACCGCATCTGGACACCCCGGTACTACCGCATATGGCCACCCCGGTACTACCGCGCCTACTACCGCGCCAACTACCGTATCTCCCAGAAGCTCCTGGTGTCGCCAGGTTCTAACCCGGTAGTGGCCCCGGTAGTGGCCCGGAACTACCGCAGTCCGGTACTACCGGGTTCAGTCCGATACTACCGCTGCGGGCGAATCTGCACGCTGGAAAGGCTCTCTTGCCTTGTAATCTTATCCCTTTGGATCTAGAGTATAAATAGTTCGTCCCCTTCCTAGGGTTAGGGTTAGACTATGATTTGGGAACTAAAGTAGAGCCTTGCTCCTTCTTCTCAAAGTGTCTCTTTCCACCTATGGAGATGACTCAAGGCCTCCACATGTGGAGATGAACCAAGGCCTCCTCTTGAGGAGAAGATCCCTGCGTGGATACCAAGGCTCCGCTTGTAGTTGCGATTACTTGCTAATCTTCCCTCTTTAGTGGCTAGATTGGATTGGTTGGATTGACCAATTGGACAAACAATCCTAAGAGTAAGGTGTGCTTGGGAGAGGAGGATTGGGGGCTGCCCTCGGGGATTTGTTACCAATCGAGTCTTGCCGGGTTGCTACTTGCTATTTACCCTTGTGTGTTTGATTTCCCCTCTTTTGTGTTCTTCGTTCTTCGCGTGTTCTTCGTGTTCATCCTTCCCTCCGTACAAATCCGTGAAAATCGGGACCAACCCACATCACCCATGGACGCGTCCATGGACAGCTGGGCTGCGGTGCACCGTGCTCCCCCTTCTGTCGCCATGTGGTAGCCCTTCCGCGGCGCAAGCGCAGGGAAGAGGCCCGGGGCGCCTATAAAAGGAGGGGCACCACCGTAGCAAAGGATCGATCGCATTCCATCCCAGCTTAGCCACCTACGTGCAAGGAAGAAGAAGACCAAAGTTCCCCTTCCTTGTGCACACCACTGCCAAAAGAGAGCCCTCAGCAAGCTCATTGTACTGTAACCTCCATAAGCAGTGCAATACAGACAAGCAGGAGTAGCGGTGTTACCTCCACACGAGGGCCGTGAACCTGGGTACGGGCTGGTGTTCATCTCTGTCGTGATGTCCCTCCTCATGCTCGACGAGCACCGTCGCCGTGCAGGTTGAGGGTTGTTTGACCAACGTGTTCAGCCCCTTACACGAACTCTCTTCGTGAGCTTGACCATCCCTGTTTCGTGGGAGTCATTCTCCGACAAATTCAACTAGATTACAAATCTCATGATCACATATAGATCACATCATGGGAGAGAGAGATGAACCACATAGCTACCGTACGAGCCCTCAGCCCCGAGGGAAACTACTCACACATGGTCATGGTGATGAGGAGCTTGATGGAGAGCTTGATGAAGAGGTGCAGCCCGGAGTGGAGCGGCGGCCCGTAGCAGCCACGGCACGGCGGCGGCAGCCCGTGGAGGCGGCTGCCCTTGGCGGCACGTCGGCGGCTGCGAGGAGCGGCGGCGGCCCTTGGGGGCAGCGGCCCTTGGCCCCTCTTCTTCCTTGGAGATGGTGGTGGTATGGAGGAGGTTCTCCACCCCCAGACGGCTGCCTGGGAGGAGAAAATTCGTGGTATGGGGGTCCTCCCACGACCTAGGGTTTCCTCCCTTATATGGACTCTCGGATTTCCGTCATCCCATCTAGGGCTGCAGTAAATCTGGAATATCTCGGCCGTCCGGACTCGGAATTGGGCGAATTTTATGTCTAGATCGATGCTCGGAAAATTCTCTGCAACTTTGTCTTCTGTCAGTTTCCGTTTGACGTCGTCTTCGGGCCCAAACGGGACCATCTTCGAAAAACGTTTCCAGACAGATTTCAGAAAGTCCCAATTCGACTCCAATATGGTTTCCTTTTGTATTTTTGATAATTCCTACACAACAAATAGGAAAACAAGAAGATTTTGTACTTTGCCAACTATTAGTAGGTTAGTCCAATAAATGCTATAATATAATATAAATGTGTAAATAAAACATGTGGTATTAATATAAAATAAGCATGAAACATCAAAAATTATAGATACGTTTGGGACGTATCAGGCGTACAACTCCGAGGTAGTGAAGACGTCGCGGCTTTCGAGCTTCTCTAGCATGCGGACGTCTCGGACGTTTCGACAGAACGCCCTGGCGACCAGCATGTCAGGGGCGTCGGGAATGTGGCTCAGGATGTGCCGAAATCTCAGCGTGAAACCTCAAAGGGTTTCGCTGGGTCTCTGCACCACGGCGTCGAGGTCGCCAAGCGATCTGAGGCGCAGGTATTTGCCCTGGATTGACTGCGCGACTCGAGCGCACAGGTCGTGCCACGAGGCTACAGACCCTTCGGGCGAGAACACCAGCCGGGTTCCCGCGGGCGGGGCGACGAAGGGGTTCTCGGCCCCCGTGGCCATGCGCGCGGGGTCGCGGAGGCCGGGCCCAGCGGCGGGCGCGCGCCCTCCAGCCCCCAGCGTGGCGTGATATGGTGTCATGCAAGCTTCGAGTCTTGACGAGGAAGCACGGGCGCCCCCTTCCTGGCGCGTCAGATGTCGCGTGTCGGAACGCGGACACCGGGGATGACGAACACCCCATGTTTGTTCGGTAGAGGGGCGCAAGGTGCTCCGAAGTCGGTTCCCGAGCGCAAGCACGAGCACACAAGATTTTACCCAGGTTCAGGCCGCGTCGCCGCGTAAAACCCTATGTCCTTCTTGTCTGGCTTGATTGATGGACTGCTCTTTTTACAATGGGATGCCTTCAGCTCTCTCTACACCCGCAGACTGCTAGGTTCCACCCGGAAGGTCCCCGAGGTGTCTCCGTCCCAGCCCCCGAGTCCAACTGCTAAGCTAAGTGAAAGCTTCCGGCGTTCTGGTTGTCTTCCTCCTTCCTTTGACCATGGGCCTCCTTTTATATGACAAGGGGACTCCACAAGTGGTCGGGTTGGTCGCTCGCCACCGAGGCGGGGCACGTGTCATGCCTTAGCCCAAGTGGCAGCCACTGGCTGCCTTCGTGGCGCCGTCCACGCCGCGTTGTCCTCCATGCCGCCGGTTCTGCTGAGACGGAGGTGACGGCATGTCTGGTCTTGTCTGCGGCACGGGCATCGCGCCGAGCCCTGCGCCTGCGCGGATGGGACGGCGCGTCGGGTCTCGTCGATGTCAAGCCTGCGCAGGGCAGCAGGTACGAGCGGTCTTGTCCGTGACGCCAGCTGCCCTTCCTTCTCTGCGAAGCTATCCCCTCCTCGGGTAGCGGTGCAGGAATCTTGTGCCACGTCGATTGTCCCCGCCTTCCCGGGCGGAGGTAGTCGTCGGGGCTGTCCGTTGCCGGGAGTGGGCCTGGCGCCTCGGGGCTCCTCCCCCGGGGCCTCTGCCGATCTCTGTCTTGACGCCGCGGTGACGCCGGTGGTTCTCCTCCGGGGGCGCGCCACCGTCGTACGGCGGACCCCCTTTTCCCATACGCCGACACCAGGTATTACTCCGGGCGCATGTAAGGTAAACATCAATAACATGTATATCAAATATACCTTTCTCTTTTCCGGCAATCTTGTCGGCCTTCTTGTTTTCTAGGTACTTGGGGCAGTTGTGCTTCCAGTGACCATCTCCCTTGTAGTAGAAGCATTCCACGCCAGGTTTGGGACCAGGTTTGTTGGCCTTGGATCGGGCAACAGGTTTGCCGTCCTTCCTCGCTTCCAGTTCTTTCCCTTCCCACCGGATTTCTTGAAATCGACGGTGTTGTTGACCATCAACAACATGTGCTCCTTCTTGATCTCCACCTCAGCAGTCTTCAGCATCACGAACACCTCGGACAAGCTCTTAGCCATGCCCTGCATGTTGTAGTTCATGACGAAGCCCTTGAAGCTAGGGGGCAACGATTGCAGCACCCTATCAATCGCCAGCTCATCAGGAATCTTGCATTCCAGAGCATTCAGACGTTGAACGTAGCCAGACATCTTGACCACGCGCTCGCTCACACTGCTGCTCCTCCATCTTGGCTAAGAAGAAGAGCTCAGAAGCTTCATACCTCTCAGACTTGGCCTGTGGCGCAAAGACAACATTGAGATCAGAAATTATCTCAAAATCACTCATCTTCTCAAAGCGCTTTTGCAGGTCAGTTTCCATGGCGTAGAGCATGCCACTCTGCACGAAGGCAGAATCATCCGTCTTGGTCATATAGGCTTTCTTCTCTTCTACAGAGGCGGTGATCGCAGGGCGATCTCCAACGGCAGCTTCCAGGACATAGGCCACCTTGTGGGGAGTGAGGAGGATCCTCAGGTTGCGGAACCAGGACCTGAAGTTCGACCCATTGGTCTTAAGCTTTTCTTTCTTAAGGAACAGGCCTAGGTTAAAGGTGGGCGAGACATCTACAATGGAATTTGCAAAACATAAGACTTTGTTCATAAATATTAACTGAGTTCAAGTTTTAGAAAATAAACTACAGGAACTCCCACTCAAAACGAATATCCCTCTAATCGCTTTAGTGATTACACAATCCTAATCCATTGTGCAACCCCTCATCGCCAGAGCCGGCAACACAACTTCAAAGGTAGACATCGGAATGTCAAGCACAACAACTCTGTGACTCATGCTCGACCTTTCGGTCACTGTGTTCCGAGGCCATGTCTATACATGTTAGGCTCGACATAATAACCTCCAGCGTAAACGCTTGTGCAAACATGTCTTACACCCACTGTATGTGAACGACGATATGTCCGACACCCGATCATCACGGCCTGCCTCATAACATAGAACCTTCTTGGTGGTGCACGCCAAAGGGAGAACACTAATTTAATAAACCTACCATGACCATATCACATTGCCCCTGCAAAATAAAGTTAGATGCTTTCTACTTTATCTTTTGCATATTTTACGTGGCTAGGGGCTGTCGTAAATAGAACCGCTTCATACCTATGAACCTATGACCACAACAACGATCAAATAATTGCATGTTTATTCATCCCCTTTCGGGCCCTCCATTGAAAATGCAAAGCCAACTAAAGAGAGAGAGAGACAGACACCCGACAGCTACATATACGGTACAAGCCGCATGCATGTCAGTTGTGGAACCAGTCTCGCATAAGCGTACGCGTAAGGTCGGTCTGGGCCGCTTCATCAACTCAATGCTGCCGACAATGCAAGTGCACGCCAGAGGGTAGAAAATAAAAGAACGATGCCCCCGTGATAAACACGGGTTCTAAAAGCGTACAGCTATATCTACGCATAGATCGGCTCTGATACCACTGAAGGGGATCGTAGGCAGAAAACAAAAAATTTCCTAACAACGATAACCTTAATCTAGCCAGAATCTATACTATGTAGATATAGTAATAAAGAGGAGACGATGTACATACCCTTGTAGACCGAAAAACGGGGATTACGCTCCCGCACAAGCGTTGTCGATGAAGCCGATGAAGCCGACCTCAAGGTCGTGTAGAGGAAGAAGACCTCCGAGCGCCGCAAGCAAGGCGCCTCGTAGGGAGTCATGGACCGGAAGAACAGCAGCACGGCGGGGTGCGTATGGTGGAGAGAACCTCACCTCGGCGCAACTCCAATGGCGGAGTCACGGGTCCAGGAGAGAGAGAGAGAGAAATTGGTGTATTTGAAAGGCATGGGGGCACCTCTATATAAAGGGGAGGGGTGCAACTCCCAAGGGGCTGCCGCCGGCCCTCGGTGGGCCCTATTCGGCCCACCTAGGCCGGCCCCTCCCAACTCGCATCAAGAGGGGGAACTTCCCCCCCCCCCTATGGGCCTCTTTAGGCCCATCCATGTGTGCAGCCTTTAAAATTCGAATTTAATTAAATAAAAAAATATTTAATCATTAATTCAACTAATTAATATCAAATACATTTTATCTAATTAATTCCAGCTCTGAAAACTATTTCGTCGCTCTCCGATCTCCATCGGAACTGTCCCGGAACGCTTCCGATGTTCTCTTCTATTTTCTCTTCTATTTCCGATCTATTACAAATGTCGTCTTGCCTTAAGCGTGTTACCCTACGGTTCGAGATCTCACCAGACATGATCGAGACACGCTCTCCGATCAATGACTAATTCGTGGACCTTGGATACCCAGAATTAATCCCTGCGAGATAACGAATAACTTTATCGTTCGAACCTTCAGACGTTGAGTCTTAAACCTTTTGCCTGGCCATACTTAGCGTGTCCGAGACTCGTTCATAGATATCGTGATACCTAGCTTGATCTCGTTATCGACAACACTATCTTCTACTCGTCCGTGATAGTATGTCCCCGTGACCTAGTCACATGCTTGCAAGCTCATTTAACATAATCTCACCGAGTGGGCCCGGAGTATCTATCCTGCTATGCGGATTGGCAAATCCCGCTCTTGATCCCTTGTCTCAACATACTCCCTTCCGATACCCGAGATGGACACAGTTATTGTCACACTATTAAGATATGATGTTTGATGCAATCAAAGTATCTTTCAGGAATAGCGATAAGAGTTGATCTCACGGTCAAAGGCGTAATGACTACGTCCTACAAATATTGGGTATGTCCATCACATCGTTCTGCCAACGATATGAATCCATTATCAACTGACACCAATGTCACATGATCGGGAAACCTCGATCATCAATTGCACAATGAACTAGTCACGTAGAGGCTACTAGGGATCTGGTTGTCTAAGTACCACACGTGTATTAATGTTTCCGCTTAATACAGTTATAGCATGATACAAAAACATATAATGAACAAATGAGATATGATAAATAAAACACTTTATTAATTGCCTCTAGGGCATATCTCCTTCAGTCTCCCACTTGCACTAGAGTACAATTTATTCTAGATTACAACTTGGTAAAAGCCTAACACACATAGCATTCTGGTGTTTTACATGCTTGTCTAGTGGAAGAGGCTTCGTCAGAGGATCTGCCACATTCAGATCCGTATGCACTTTGCAAATCTTCACATCGCCTTCCTGTACATACTGTCGTATCACATGGAAGCGTCGGAGAATATGTTTGGCGGTTGAGTGAGACCTTGGTTCCTTCGCGTTAGCAATAGCACCCGTGTTGTCACAGTAGAGGGTTACGGGGTCTTTCGCGCTAGGGAACACTCCAAGCTCGATAATGAACTTCCTCAGCCAGACAGCTTCATTCGCGGCTTCCGAAGCAGCGATGTACTCTGATTCCATTGTAGATTGGGCCACTATGGGTTGCTTCCCGCTTCTCCAGCTTACAGCGCCACCGTTCACCTTGAAAACATATCCTGTCTGTGACTTAGAGTCATCTAGATCTGTGCAGAAACTTGCATCAATGTAACCTGCTACGCCAAGTTCCTCTTCACAGTCTCCGTACACAAGGAACATTTCCTTTGTCTTCTTGAGATGCTTAAGAATGTTCTTAACAGCTATCCAATGATCCTTTCCAGGATTACTTTGGAACCGGCTCGTCAAACTAAGAGTCAACGCTACATCGGGTCGAGTACTTAACATGGCATACATGATCGAACCTAAGGCTGAAGCATAGGGATGTTTAGCCATCTCAGCTTTATCATGTGCCATCACCGGACACTGAGCCCTGCTCAATGTCTTATTCCTGATAACCGGCAGAGAACCTTTCTTTGTCGTCTCCATACCGAACCGTTTCAGTATCTTATCAAGATAAGTACTCTGACTTAACGCTAATAGACACCTTGATCTATCACGATAGATTTTTATGCCTAATACGTATGCAGCTTCTCCTAAGTCCTTCATCAAAATTTACTGTTTAAATATTTCTTCACGCTATTCAGAAGATCCACATTATCCCCTATTAGTAATATATCGTCCACATATAGAACTAGGAACACAATTGAGCTCCCACTCATTTCTTGTAAATGCAGGTCTCTTCCGCATTTTGGACAAATCCAAAACCTTTGATCACTTCATCAAAGCGAAGATTCCAGCTCCAAGATGCTTGCTTGAGTCCATAAATGGAACGCTGAAGTTTGCATACCTTGCCAGCATTTTCTAGATCGACAAAACCTTCAGGTTGTACCATATACAACTCTTCCTCAATTTACCATTTAGGAACGCTGTTTTGACATCCATCTACCATATTTCATAATCGTAATATGCAGCAAGTGCTAGCAAAACCCGAATAGACTTTAGCATCGCTACCGGTGAAAATGTTTCATCGTAGTCAATTCCGTGAACTTGTCGGAAACCTTTTGCGACAAGCCGAGCTTTATAGACGGTCACATTACCGTCAGCATCAGTCTGCTTCTTAAAATCCATTTATTCTCGATGGCCTTGCGCCCTTTGGGAATCTCCATCAAAGTCCATACTTTGTTGTCATACATGGATCCTATTTCGGATTTCATGGCTTCAAGCCATTTCTCGGACTCGAGCCCTGCCATAGCCTCTTTGTAGTTCGTAGGTTCGTCTTGTTCAATCAACATGACGGTGCAGACCATATTGTCGTACCATTCAGGTGCGGCATGGGTCCTTCCAGACCTACAAGGTAGAATAGCATCCTCGACATTTGCTCCCACTCCATCTGTGGAGGACGGTTCCGGAACAGTTTCCGTTGCGCCACTCGGAATTTCGAGTTCAGGATCAACGATCTCGTCGAGGTCTATTTTCCTCCCACTTACTCCTTTGGCGAGAAACTCCTTCTTGAGAAAGGTGCCATTCTTCGCGACAAATGTTTTGCCCTCGGTTGGTTGTAGAAGGTGTATCCTATGGTTTCCCGTGGATACCCTGCAAAGACGACTTTCTCCGATTTCGGTTCGAGTTTGTCGGGCTGTAGTTTCTTAACGTACGCATCACAACCCCAGACCTTCAGGAACGACAACTTGGGTTTCTTGCCATGCCATATCTCATACGGTGTCGTTGCTACGGATTTGAACGGAGCCCTATTTAAAATGAATGCGGTTGTTTCTAACGCATATCCCCAAAATGATACAGGCAAGTCGGTAAGAGACATCATAGACCGAATGCTATCTAATAGGGTACGATTACGTCGCTCGGACACACCGTTGCGTTGCGGTGTTCCAGCCGGCGTAAGTTGCGGCACAATGCCACAAGCCTTTAGATGTGTGCCAAACTCAAAACTCAAATATTCGCCACCACGATCGGATCGAAGGTGCTTAATTTTCTTGTTGAGTTGATTTTCAACTTCACTTTGGAATTCTTTGAACTTTTCAAACGTTTCAGACTTGTACTTCATCAAATAGATATACCCATATCTACTCAAGTCATCGGTGAAGGTGACAAAATAACGATAACCATTGCGTGTCGACACGCTCATTGGACCACACATATCTGTATGTATGACTCCCAATAAATCCGACGCCGTTTCCATAAAGTTGTTGAACGATTTCTTGGTCATCTTGCCCATGAGGCACGGTTCGCATGTGTCGAGGGATCCAAAATCCAACGAGTCTAAAAGTCCATCGGTATAGAGTTTCTTCATGCGCTTTATACCAATATGACCGAGACAACAATGCCACATATACATGGCGGTATCGCTACTAAGTTTAATCCTCTTGGCATCAACGTTATGGATGTGAGTACTACGATCGAGATTCAACAAGAATAAACCATTACTCTTGGGAGCATTAACATAAAAGATATCATTCATCGAAATAGTACAACCACTTGATACTGAATTGAACGAATATCCGTCTTGCAACAAGCAAGACCCACTGATAATGTTTGCACTCAACGACGGTACAAAATAACACTTATTTAAAACCAAAACTAATCTCGATGGTAGATGTAGAGGGAGTGTGCCGACAACCACCACGTCAACTTTTGATCCGTTGCCGACGCGCATCGTCACCTCATCCTTTGCCAGGCGCCGCTTATTCCGCAACTCCACCTGAGAGTTACAAATGTGAGCAACAGAACCGGTATCAAATACCCAGATATTACTCCGGGCGCATGTAAGGTAAACATCAATAACAAGTATATCAAATATACCTTTCTCTTTTCCGGCAATCTTGTCAGCCTTTTTCTCTTCTAGGTACTTGGGGCAGTTGCGCTTCCAGTGACCATCTCCCTTGCAGTAGAAGCATTACACGCCAGGTTTGGGACCAGGTTTGTTGGCCTTGGATCGGGCAACATGTTTGCCGTTCTTCCTTGGCTTCCAGTTCTTCTTTCCCTTCCCACCGGATTTCTTGAAATCGACGGTGTTGTTGACCATCAACAGCGTGTGCTCCTTCTTGATCTCCACCTCAGCAGTCTTCAGTATCACGAACACCTCGGACAGGCTCTTAGCCATGCCCTGCATGTTGTAGTTCATGACGAAGCCCTTGAAGCTAGGGGGCAACGATTGCAGCACCCTATCAATCGCCAGCTCATCAGGAATCTTGCATTCCAGAGCGTTCAGGCGTTGAACGTAGCCAGACATCTTGACCACGTGCTCGCTCACACTGATGTGCTCCTCCATCTTGGCTGAGAAGAAGAGCTCAGAAGCTTCATACCTCTCAGCCTTGGCCTGCGGCGCAAAGACAGCCTTGAGATCAGAAATTATCTCAAAAGCACTCATCTTCCCAAAGCGCTTTTGCAGGTGTTGTCGTATCGGCATCTTGGATAGGAGACGGGGTCCTGCTAGCCGAGGGTGAACGTAGGGCAAGAAGGTGGACATCGTCGAGGTCGGGATTGTACACGGCAGTTTTCCCAGCTTCAGGCTCTACGGCGGTGGCGGAGCCCTACTTGCTGCTATAACTCATTATAAGGCAATAGCCGTGTTACAGGTTACAATGAGTTGGTTGTGTGTTGAGTCGTATGAGAGTATGCCCTAAAGGCTTCCCATGGTCCGGCTTATATAGGCGGCCGGACCTAGGGTTACAAGGTGATTACGTATCCGGCAGGTATACAGAGTCCTAAACCTATCCGTCAAGTCTACCGCCTTCCGCCTTGGGCTTGGTGGCTTCATGGGCTTTGGTCTTGGGCCTCCTCCTTGCCGGCATCCGCCTTCCTTGGTCGTCAGCTATCTGGGCCGCCCGGCAGGCAAAGCCTTCACCACCACTGCGGGCCACCCTGGACTAGCCGGATTGATCCATGCTGGTGATACCCCTAGTCGGTATATCCCCAACATTAGCCCCTGGAAGGGTTTATGTTCTTCAGGCGCCGTCTTCTTTTGTCGGCGACGTCCGTCTTGTCTCGTAGGCGGCTGAAGAGCTTGAAGCATTCCAAAGTTGAAGTAAGCAGCGATCCGTCTAAATTAGTCGGATTATTTGCCGCCATCATTGGAAAGACGGCCTAACCTCCTGTCAGGAATCTTCCACGCATGGTCTTGTTAAAAGTTGACGTGTCCATGTCATTCTTGGTCCATGACAGTTTGAACTCAAGGAGAGACGGAACGATGTCATGATGGCATTTCTGCCGTGTGATGACTCCCAAGTGCAGGAGATCAATTGTAGTACCTTTCAATTAGAAAAGGTTGTCGAACCCACGAGGAGCTGAAGGTATTGGTTAGTAAGATTGATAAATAAAACAATAAAAGATGCAAGTGTTTTTGGTATTTTTGGTTGTATAATTGCAATGAAGAAAATAAACAGTAGCAAGTCAAAAGCTCTCAGAGAGAGAAAGCCCAATCCTCTTATGTGCAAGAGAACAAGCTCAAGTGATGTGTAACTTATATGTGGAAAACGTTCCCGAGGGCGGCATGGATATTGCTAGGCATAGAGATTTATTAAACAACACGTTGAATATCTTGTCAAGTTTTAATCTTCTTTGGACGGAGCCATTATTAGGTATAGCTACATAAATAAACTACAACCCCTTATGATGGTTCATGTGGCCAAGTAAATGACTGCACAAGAATTATTAAGACATAAAGTCCCACCATAGCATTACACTCTAAGGTCCCCGATACTAATACCCTCATAATATAACTTCATGATTCGGTCCCAGGTTTACATGTCCTCCCAAGTCTCCCTCAATTCATTATACTACGGTGTTCTCCTATGAGCCCATATAGGTGAAGTGTTGTGCAGTCGACGTTCGCACAACACCATCATAGAATCACATAAAAGATAAACTCTTGACAAAATACCAACACATGTTATATATAAATCATTGCCAATTTATCCTATGCCCTCAGGAACATACGGGAACTACTCACAACGTGCAAACATGATAATATTCAGTGGCAAAAGTGGTACAACACAATCTGAAAATATAACTTCACCACCAAATAATGACAAGTACTCAATCACAAACATGAATAGTAGCACAAGACAAGTATCTAGGGTATAGCAACTCTCAAACTACGAGGGGACGGAGTGGATCACGGAAATGATGATGGAGATGGTGCTGGTCTTGGTGATGGTGATGATGCAGAGGCCTCCTCCCACGCCAAGGAGGAGAGGTGATGACGATGATGATGATTTCCCCTTCTCCGGAGCTCCGGAGCAGCAGGATCTGATCCCCCTCGGAGGGAATCAGGAGTTTCGCCTCCGCCGCGGCCTCGGATGGTTTCGGGAAAATTAGGTCGTGACTTTTCGGGGACGACGAAGGCGTCGATAAAAAGCCCCAGGCGAGGAGGTGCCCGAGGCGCCGTTTAGTGGGTCCCACGCGGCCCAAGATTCTGGCCGCGTGAGCCCACCTCTTTTGGGCCTCGTGGCTCTCCTCTCTTCGGTCTTCTTCCCTCTGCCTTTCTCTCGACGAAAAACCAGCTGTGTAATTTTCCTTTTATTATTTGGGTCCATGTAGCTCCTGAAACATTAAAAACAAGAAAAATGAGTTTTTCTGCCTTCCAGAAATTAAATACCAAACATAGGGACTTTGTAAGAAAGTCCCATAAATCATCTAAAATATGTAAAAATAATGATATAACAATGCAAATAACATTCTAATATGATACTAAAAGTTGTATAAATGATGATACAAAATGCACGTATCAACATGCCACCGAGGCGATGATGGCGATCATGTCGCTGACGACAAGGCGACCGTGCCACATTAGCAATTAAGCCAGAACATGGAGCTTTATTGTTTTGTACCAATCGATGTCTTCCCACACTGGCCAGGTTTGGGCGATTAGAAACAAAGCTAACAATCTGGCGATCGATTCGCCTACACCGAACGCGATGATGGCGGCATTCCGCCTAACATTGCAGATACGGTTAGACTGAAATTTGACGGCAAGGCGGACGTACCACGGAGGTGACCTTGTTGCTGACAACAAGGCGGCCGTGTCGCTGACGACAAGGCGGCCGTGCCACGGAGGCGCCGCGCCGCGTTAGCAACTAAGCTGGAACGCAGCGATAAACGAGGCGGCCGTGTCGTTGACGACAAAGCGGTTGCGTCGCTGATGATGGAGCTGCATGACGTGCAGCCCCCAAGTATCGGCGAAGGCATTGTCGATGTCAAGCCCCCGAGTATCTGGTGAGGGGCAGTGTCGATGTTGAGCCCTCGGGCTTCGTTGGCCAGAGTTTTTCTTGACCCGCCTATCTGCAGCCCCTGAGCGTTGAGTCGACGTACTTGAAAGTCGGCTCGATGCTCAGAAGAACTCGTGATATTGTAGATCGAATGGCTGTAGTTGTCGAGGTTTTTACCGCCTTGACGAAAAGGCGGCACAAGACGATGAAAGTGCTGCGACTGCAGCCCCCGAGTGTCAAATATCCTGCATAGTAAACATAGCTGCATTAAGATGTACCTTTTAATGTAAGCTGGACAATGTTAAGGCCTGAGCCAGTAGTTTTTGAACAAACACTTAGGGGATGTAAATTGTATGTGGCCCGCCTTAATATTTATCTGGCATATATGCTTAGCTTTTTGTATGTTGGCGGTACCGCAGCGCAGTTACTTCAGCTGAGTCAACCAGGGCTAGTACCAGATAGTTTAGACTCAAAGACCAAATCCGGCATGTTGGTGCCAACGACATACTACTAGGCAACCCACATATAAGCAATCAGAATAAGGATATTAGGCGGTGCAAAACGATTGCTTAATTTGTCCCGGAGGCGGCAAGTATCGAAAAGTTTGAACCACTTAGCACATAGCAGATTTTGGGTAACTTTGATACTAAGAATATACGATCATATGAAAAGACAAAAGACGGCATGATCTCAAAGCATAATGAGAAAACCATAGACTTCTATTTCATGATCATACAATTAATTAAATGTTATAAAGAACTTAGCTATTTGATGGCTTGACGTCGATGTCGAGGAGGGCGTGTCGGAAGACGGCAGCCCCAGACTGAAGAAGACAGCCCCCGGGATGTAGACGGCAACCCTCAGGAATTAGGCGGCAGCCCCCGGATGTAGGCGGCAACCCTCAGGAAGTAGGTGGCAGCCCCCAGATGTAGGCGGCAATCCTCAGGAAGTAGGCGGCAACCCCCGGATGTAGGCGGCAGTCCCAGGATCCTGAGGCTGATTCCAGCAAGGCGGCGGCTTCGTACTTCTCCTCTTATGCTGCAAGCTACAGCTTGTCGGTTGCATCGTGCTTGACGAATAGGCGACGACAAGTAGGCTACATCGGCGATTAAGCCGAGGCGCGGCGATGATGATAAGTATGCTAGAAAGCGTTGTGCCGCGTTAGCGATTAAGCCGGAACGCGACGATAAAATATGCCGGACAGGCGGCGTGCCGCGTCGGAACGCGACGATAAATATGCCGGACAGGCGGCGTGTCGCGTTAGCAATTAAGCCGGAACGCGAAGCTAGACTGTTTTGTACCAATCGTTGTCTTTTCAAACTGGCCAGGTTCGGACGATCGGACATAACAGCTAGCAATTTGATGATGAATGCGTCTAATCCGATCGCGATGATGGCGGCGTCCCGCCTAACATTGCTGAACGACCGGAGTTTGACGGCTTGAATATCCGACCATGCGCACGACGGGGCGCAGCTGAATCGCGCGGGGCGATGCTGCTTTCCGGTCGTACATGCATGTGGATTAATAATCTCGCCGGAAAATCCATGCACTAAATTCACCACACGCAATTAGCTGGGTACCACGATGTGGCAGCTTGGTTGCTTGGATGTACGTGAAGGTGCTTTAGCACACGCAGCGATTAGTATTGCAGGCAATTAGCAATCCGTCTAATCCATGCACGAAGCTAGCCAGGAGCCAGCTATTAACCAACTAGGGTTTAGCGGAAACGATGCCTCCGTTGGGAGGCTCGGATACGTGTTAAATAGAGGCACAGGAAGAGCCCCTGGCGTGGCGTACAAGTTTGTAGGTATACCGGTGGAGTACTACTCCATACGGTATACGCTACGTATTACATGTTTAACAGCCTCCCTTAATCTAAACTCTTACAAAGATTTAGATTACGCTTAAACTCTTCTAAATTTCTAACAGGAGTGCTTTGGTAAAACCATCAGCCACTTGATCCTTACTAGAAATAAATTTTATCTCTAATTTCTTATTTGCTACTCTTTCTCTTACAAAATGAAAATCTATCTCAATGTGTTTTGTACGAGCATGAAACACAGGGTTTGCTGACAAATAGGTAGCACCTAAATTGTCACACCAAAGACATGACTTTTCCTGAAGATTAACACCAAGTTCTTTTAGAAGAGCCTCGACCCATATTACTTCAGCAGTGGCATTGGCAAGAGACTTATACTCAGCTTCAGTACTAGATCGTGAGACTGTTGCCTGTTTGCGTGCACTCCATGAAATCAGATTTGGTCCAAAGAAGATTGCAAAACCTCATGTGGATCTCCTATCATCAGGACAGCCAGCCCAGTCTGCATCTGAAAAAGCACTCAAGAGTGTAGAAGATGATCGTACAAAGGTAATACCAACTTTCAGTGTGTCCTGAATATATCTCAGAATTCTTTTTGCGGCTGTCCAATGAGCTATAGTTGGGGCATGAAGATATTGACAGACTTTGTTAACTGAAAAAGACAAGTCTGGCTTGGTGAGAGTCAAATATTGAAGTGCACCAACTATACTTCTGTATTGTGTAACATCATTAGGTCCTAGAGGTGATCCTTCATGAACAGACAGAGGCTCGGTGGGAGATAGTGGTGTGGGGGTAGATTTACAATTTTTCATGCCAACCCGAGCTAACAAATCTGTAGCATATTTCTCCTGTGTCAAGATTAACCCATTTTGTGTTTTCTTCACCTCAATACCCAAAAAATAATGAAGATCACCAAGGTCTTTGATGGCAAAGTGAACATTAAGATCTCGCAGCAAGGCAGGAACGGCTTCATTTGAAGAGCTGGCTACTATAATATCATCAACATAAATCAAGACAAACATAGTGATACCTGACTTATGATATAAGAATAGAGATGTATCAGCCGTGGATGGAAGAAAACCGAGATCTTGTAGCTTGGAGCTGAGCCGAGAGTACCAAGCTCTCGGTGCTTGCTTTAGTCCATAGAGAGCTTTATCAAGTTTACAGATTGCATGAGGGGCATTTGGATTTTCAAAACCAGGAGGTTGTTTCATATAAACCTCTTCTTCCAGAACACCATGTAAAAACGCGTTCTTGACATCTAGCTGCCATAAACTCCATCCTCGAGATACTGCAACTACTAAGACAAGTCTAATGGTTGCAGCTTTAACAACAGGACTGAAAGTATTTTCATAGTCTATGCCATACCTTTGTTTGAACCCTTTTGCAACAAGACGTGCTTTGTATCTATCAATGGTACCATCTGCATTTCTTTTGATACGATAAACCCATTTGCAGTCAATCAAATTTTTGTTATTGCTAGGGGAAACAAGGTGCCAAGTTTTGTTTTGAAGCAAAGCAGCATATTCCTCCTCCATTGCTTTGCACCACTTGGAATCAACAAGGGCATCCGAGAGAGAGGAGGGTTCTCCTGTGGAAACAAGCATACCAAACTTAGTCGTATCATCAATTGGTTTACCATACTTATCATACCTTACTGTGCCATCTGTAATTTTTTAGGCTTTGAAATGCCCTTTTGTAGACGTGTGCGAGGTGCAGAAGAAGCGGCACCAGTGGAATGCGCAGAAGATCCGGGTGCTGCACCCGCATCAGCATGGGATCTGGCGGCAGAAGATGCGCCTGCAGCTGCCGTGCTGTCGCGCATCGTGGCAGCTGGAGACTGGCTGGGGGGGGTCGCTGTCGGACGCGGCAGTGCCAGCGCCATGCGGAGCAGCACGGGACCGCACGGGAGCCGCGTCATGCAGGGAGACAGCACGGGACCGCGCGGGGGTCCCGCTATCGCTGTCGGACGCGGTAGCGTCACGGTCGGACGACGTGGCCGACGCGGAGTGGCCAGCCGGGGGGGACGGCGAAGCATCTTCTGTCGTGTCGTCAGGGGAGCCAGGTGCAGGGGAATCCACACCGGGATTGGCATGCACATGATCCGAGGTGGCAGCACCTGAATCAACCTCGGATCCAGCGCTGCTGCTGTCTTCTTGCGATTCCGTTTCAACATCATTTTCTTCACTGTATTGACTGTTTTCTTCGTCGTTTTGCGCAGAATTTTCTTCTGCGGGATCCTGGCCATGATTAGTGACAGGAACAACAGGCAAGCACATATGATCATCAATATTTGCATCCCCCTCATTAGACATATTTGGAGCATTTGTAGGAAGGAGAAGAATTTGTTGGCGAAGGAGTGCACCGGCATTTTTATGCATGGAGGCAAAGGGAAAAACGTTTTCATCAAAAACCACATCACGTGAGATGTATATACGACCAGTGGATGGCTCAAGACATTTTACTCCCTTATGGCGTGGACTATAGCCCAAAAACACACATTGTGTAGATCTAAAGGCAAGTTTTCGTTTATTGTATGGACGAAGATTAGGCCAACAAGCACATCCAAAAATGCGTAGAGAGTGATAATTTGGTGGGGTTTGAAGAAGGCGTTCAACAGGAGACTCAAATTGAATAACTTTGCTAGGAAGCAAGTTTATGAGAAAGGTGGCTGTGAGAAAGGCTTCATCCCAAAATTTTAGAGGCATAGATGCATGAGCAAGTAAAGCAAGACCAACTTCAACAATGTGACAATGTTTGCGTTCTGCGGAGCCATTTTGCTGGTGCGCATGAGGACATGAGACATGATGTGTAATACCAATTTTTTGGAAGAAACTATTGAGTTTTTCATATTCACCTCCCCAATCAGTTTGCATAGTTATGATTTTGCGAGCAAACTTTCGTTCAACAAGTTGTTGGAAATTGAGAAAAACTTGATAAACATCAGAACGCTTTTTAAGCAAATAAATCCATGTAAACTTGCTAAAATCATCAATAAAGCTTACATAATAGGTGTGCTTGCCAACAGAGGCTGGGGCAGGACCCCATACATCAGAAAATATTTGTTCCAGTGGAGCTGTAGAAACACTAGTAGAGACAGGATATGGCAATTGGTGGCTCTTAGCTAGTTGACAAGAATCACATATGTAAGGATTTGTTTCTGGGGAATAAGATAAATTGTGTTTCCTAAGAACTCTTTGCATGATAAAAGACGAAGGATGCCCTAGACGACGATGCCATGTGGATGAAGATGGCTTTATTGTAAGAAAAGCATGCTTGGAAGACCCCTTGGAGAATGGCACTAAGGGGTAGAGGCCACCATGGCATGGCCCTTTAAACAGAATGCTCCTTGTTGCCTCGTCCTTGATCACAAAAAAAGAAGCATGAAACTCAATAAATACATCATTGTCAAGAGCAAGTTTGTGTATAGATAACAAATATTTTGAGGCTGTCGGAACATGAAGAATATTGTTAAGTTGTAGAGATGCATGTGGGGTTTGCAAAATTGAATGACCTATATGGCTTATGGGCATACCTTGACCATCTGCTGTATGCACACGGTCACGTCCCTTGTATTTGTCGGCAGTGGAGAGCTTGTGGAGGGCGCCAGTGATGTGGTCGGTGGCACCTGTGTCAGAATACCAATTGGTATCAACACCATATGCAGCCATGTGCGCAGCCTTGTCATCTCCATCGCTCTCACTGTCGAAGTCATCATTCTTGTAGCGCCACCAGCAATCCGAGGCAGGGTGGCCGTGGATCTTGCAGATCTGGCAAGTCACGTCCACAAACGGAGTGGGGGCGCGATCACGACGGCGATCACCATCACGGCCGTCGCGGCGTCCATCATTGCGGCGACGTCGATCAACATCACGTCTTCCTCCATCATCACGGCGGCGATCAGTGCGGCGCCCACCATCATCACGACGACGGCCTCCATTGCCATCATCGCGACGACCATCACGGCGGCCTCCATCGCCGCCATCGCGGCGTCCTCCATCGCGGCGATCACCACGGTGACCACGGTCACCACGGTCCCCGCGGTTGTCTTGGCGTCCACGGTTGCCGTCCCATGGACGGCTGTCATGGGGTACTCCTGAGTGTCGTGACCACGCCGGGCCACGTTAGCGGAGGAGGAGAAGCCACCTCCTTGCCCTCCTTGTCCAGTCTCGGCCAGCATGACCTGGCGCGCATCATGGGAGCAGATCTGCCCGAAGAGATCTTCAAGCGTGGTGCCGGGGTTGCCGTTGGCGGCGGCAACGATGGAGTCGTACGAGCCGTCCAGCCCGTTGAGGATGTACCCCACCATCTCATCTTCTTCGACGATCTTCCCAACCGCGGCAAGCTCGGACGCGAAACCTCGCATCTCCGCGAAGTAGGCGGCGGCGGTGAGATCGTTCTTCTTGGTGCTGCTGAGGGAGCCTCGTAGGCTGTTGATCCTGGAACGAGACTGTGAGGAAAACATGCTTTTTATCACACTCCATACCTCGGCAGTTGTTTCTATCCCGACCACATGGGCGAGAACCTCCGGCGAAAAGGAGTTGAGCAGGAACGTGAGAACAGCCGCATCCCGGATGACCCAGGCAGCATGTGCGGGGTTGGGAACGGTGGTCTTCCTCCCTTTGTCATCTTCAGACTCGATGGTCTTTGCAGGTGCCGCATCCGAGCCATCGAGTAACCCCATGGCCTGGGCGCTGCGTAGCGCTGGGAAGACAAGGGTCTTCCAGAAGAGGAAATTTCCTCGGGTGAGCTTCTGCGTCGGAGGAGATCCTAGAGCGGTAGCCATGCCGCTGGGTGTCGTCGATGTAGAACCCATGGATGCACGGGCAAGGTTTTGGGTCGTGGTTGGCAAGGTTTTGGGTCGTGATTTGTTTTTGTAGATCGTAGGTTTTTGCTTGGGATCGTGAGGCTTTGTTTTTGGATGTGGTTCGTGGGATTTGATCGTGGTTTTGGTCGTAGGTTTGATTTTGAGGCGGCGGCGGCAGAGAGGGCTGCGGCGGCGGCGGTGGTTTTCGGTTTGGATCATAGACGGCGGCTAGGTCATGGAGAAGAGAGGCTCTGATACCATATTAACCAACTAGGGTTTAGCGGAAACGATGCCTCCGTTGGGAGGCTCGGATACGTGTTAAATAGAGGCACAGGAAGAGCCCCTGGCGTGGCGTATAAGTTTGTAGGTATACCGGTGGAGTACTACTCCATATGGTATACGCTACGTATTACATGTTTAACACCGGCTTTTTTACTTCTTTCTTTTTTCTTTTCCTGATCCGCATCATACGTGCAGGCAAGCCAAGGTAAGAGACGCATGATTTCCAAGGATTGGGACTTGCCGTAACCAAAACGGATTTGGTCACCCCTCGACGAGTCGATCCATGGACCGTGCTGCACGGGAAGAGATTCCTTGATGGCTTCTGCAACTCACGATGAACGCGACTTAGGAAACGCCAGAGGCGGCAATTACGCCGGCAAAAAAGCACAGCGGTGCCGGCCACAGGAGTTGTCTGATTAGTCTAAGATGGCGGCGGCGAGCGACCGCCTTTGGCCTTGTAAAATTAATTCGCCGTGCGCGAGGGACATGCTGGGCATCAAGCTCCCGCGCCGACGAAGGTAACCTGGCCAGATGCGATCTGGTCGGTAATGTCGATGAAGATGATCCCGCCTGGAACATGACGCCTGCCGCCTTAGGCCCCACGGTGGGCGCCAACTGTCGTCGTATCGGCATCTTGGATAGGAGACGGGGTCCTGCTAGCCAAGGGTGAACGTAGGGCAAGAAGGTGGACGTCGTCGAGGTCGGGATTGTATACGGCAGTTTACCCAGCTTCAGGCTCCACGGCGGTGGCGGAGCCCTACGTGCTGCTATAACTCACTATAAGGCAATAGCCGTGTTACAGGTTACAATGAGTTGGTTGTGTGTTGAGTCGTATGAGAGTATGCCCTAAAGGCTTCCCGTGGTCCGGCTTATATAGGCGGATGAACCTAGGGTTACAAGGTGATTACGTATCCGGCAAGTATACATAGTCCTAAACCTATCCGTCAAGTCTACCGCCTTCCGCCTTGGGCTTGGTGGCTTCATGGGCTTTGGTCTTGGGCCTCCTCCTTGTCGGCATCCGCCTTCCTTGGTCGTCAGCTATCTGAGCCGCCCGGTAGGCAAAGCCTTCACCACCACTGCGGGCCACCCTGGACTAGCCGGATTGATCCATGCTGGTGATACCCCTAGTCGGTATATCCCCAACAACAGGTCAGCTTCCATGGCGTAGAGCATGCCACTCTGCACGAAGGCGGAATCATCCGTCTTGGTCAGATAGGCTTTCTTCTCTTCTTCAGAGGCGGTGATCGCAGGGGGATCTCCAACGGCAGCTTCCAGGACATAGGACACCTTGTGGGGAGTGAGGAGGATCCTCAGGTTGCGGAACCAGGACATGAAGTTCGACCCATTGGTCTTAAGCTTTTCTTTCTCAAGGAACATGCCTAGCTTAAAGGTGGGGCGAGACATCTACAATGGAATTTGCAAAACATAAGACTTTGTTCATAAATATTAACTGAGTTCAAGTTTTAGAAAACAAACTACAGGAACTCCCACTCAGAACGAATATCCCTCTAATCGCTTTAGTGATTACACGATCATAATCCATTGTGCAACCCCTCATCGTCAGAGCCGGCAACACAACTTCAAAGGTAGACATCGGAATGTCAATCACAACAACTCTGTGACTCATGCTCGACCTTTCGGCCACCGTGTTCCGAGGCCATGTCTGTACATGCTAGGCTCGCCATAATAACCTCCAGCGTAAACGCTTGTGCAAACATGTCTTAAACCCACTGTATGCGAACGACGATATGTCTGACACCCGATCGTCACGGTCTGCCTCATAACGTAGAACCTTCTTGGTGGTGCACGCCAAAGGGAGAACACTAATGGTATTTTGGAGGGATCATCTTATATTACTACGCCGTGTAACTAATATATAACAATATATAGGGTGGTATATTGTACAACCGGTTGTAGATTAGTCAATCTACAACCGGGTAGCTCCTATAAGAGCGCGATGCGCGGCAGGGAAAATGGACCCGCATCGGCTCATCCCAACCTCCACCATGAACCGCCCGCTCCCGCCGCGACCTCCTGCGCGCCGCCCGCCGCCGGACCGGCCACCCGTGCGCCGCTTGCTTCCACCCTCCGCCGGCCGCCGTTGGCCCGGATCCCAGGTCTTGCTGCCTCGCGCCACCAGCGCTCATCCGAGCTCCGACCACCTCACTCCACCAGCGCCCCGTCGTCTTCCTCCCTCCCTGACTTCTCCCCTTCTCGCTGCGAGCAGGGCCAGCCACGGTTCCCCCAACCTCGCCGACGACGCCCACCCAGAACCCTCCCCTTCCTCCTCATCTGCAGGACCCTGGTCCACTCCGCCACACCAGCTCCGGCCGTCGGCCTGCGTCCCCTCGCGATCTACTGCTCGGCAGCGCCTCTCGTCTCTCTGCGCTCTCTGTTTCGATGCGGGCAGTATAACTGGCCTCGTCTCGGCGAGAATACCCGTGCAACTTGCCAGCCTGTATCAGCAGCCTTCGCGTGAAGGCGACCTACATAGACTAGCGAGGTGGACGCGGCCGGGCGCCAGGCCCATGGATGCCAACGACCACGAGCTGGTCCACAAGCAGTACAATTTAGAATTAGTACGAAGTACATTCATTTATCTGAAACGGTGCACATTTTACAAAGGATGGCAAAACAAATCCATGTCTAAAGTTTGATTATACTCCGGACAGCCATTTTCTGTATTGCTTGATACTAAATCATATACTACCGGTAGCTGCTCCAAGTTTGATTATATTTTGGCAAACTCCTGGTGCTTCTCCAAGGTCATGTGCCGTCCGTCGTCGTTCCCTACTCTGTCAATATCTCCAGCATCAAGCTCCGCTAGGCTGTTTTGCACTCACAGCAAAGCCCCGAAGAACCCCGTGTAGCTCAAGTTTCTAGATACCAGTGCGCGTGGATAAATTGCCTGGTTTGGAACTGGTATTGATGCACTGTAAAAAAATAGGATTAATCTGATTTGGAATTTTTAATCTGAGCGTGTACTTCTGTTCAAATCCTTCACCATTTTTTTTCTTCAAAAATACCACCTAGAAACATTGCCTAAAAGTAAAAAATATAAAATATGAGAAGTATAGTCCACACTTTCAGGAAGTACAAAGATATGATATGAACAAATTTTAGTGAATAATACTCGTAACTAATCACGGTGAAACCCGCCTGCAGTACAAGGACACATACCGGGAAGTTCACTCATGTGTCGAGAGAAGCCCAGTTACTTCGTTTCATAGTAAGTACACACAGAAGTATCATGTCACTAATCATCAGCGGAAGTCCAGTATCTCCTCCCCGGAAGTACACATAGTTGTAAAAGGAAGTACACATTTTTAAAAAAAAATCGTAGATAGATCTCGACTCCTTCTTTCTAACACAAAAAGAATCACTCGATTCAGAGGTCGGATGGGTTGTCAAATAATTTTTTAAAGGGCCAAAATAGGTTTGGCCAAACTTTGACCGAGGGAAAAACAAACTTAGAAAATCAATTTTTGATATTGTCGTTACCGGTAGAACTGTTAACTTTAATAGATGCGTCTTTTCAATCCGACCATTTTGAGTGGTCATTCACCTAAAACAAACGTCGTATGGGAAATTTATCATGGTTTTGCTAAACACTAATCACGGAAATTCCGCGGCCAGTACACACGCAGATACCGGGAAGTTCACTCGTGTGTTGAGAGAAGTACAGTAATCTGTTTTTTCAGGACGAAAGAAAATCATACCAATCTTGACGATTCAAGCTATAGATGTCTCAAATGTTAGTATGAATAGCTCCATATGGTGATATATGATTCTAATTTCATTAGATAGTGCATTCCACGAAGAATCATATTGCCTATCTAGTCCATTTCATCCCACCGCCTCCATGAAATCCCCTAATCCGTTTTAGAACTTTTCAAATTAATCTTAAACCGTAAAGTATTTGTAAAAACAACGTGTACGAAAAAGTTTAGTATCGTCGATATCTTTCCGGTGCCATATCATTTGCTTCATTCCGATAACTGTTCAAAAACCGCAGACGAAATATTTTCCGCCCGTATCTGCCTCATTACAGAATAGAGGTTTATTATATTTCTTTTAATCGGTTATGAATTTGGGAAAACCGTAAGAGCAAAAAAGTTGCGAAATGTCCGTAGCTTTCCAACTGCATAACATTTGCATCATTCGAAAAGGTGGTTGGGAAAATATTTAATTATACGTTTGATGTGATATTTTGGATTTCAGTATTGTTAATTTTTCTAAAACCGTAATGAATTTGGAACAATGATCCGAAAGAAAAAGATGCGGAATTACATTGGCTTTCAACGACGTATCATTTGGTTAAATCTGATAAGCGATTGAGGAAATATTTTTAAAATATGTTCTCTGTGTTTTTTAAAAAATTCTAGTTTTTAAAACTTGTTTAAAAATCATAACGAAATTGCAAAAATGGTATTACACAGAAAAGATGCGGAATTTCATTAGATTGTCAACCGTATATCATTAGTTCGATTTAAATAAACGGTTAAACAACTACATCAAAACCACAGTTTATGAACTTCTCAGAAAATAATAACAGTACAGAAAAAACACGAAAGAAGTACATAAGAGGTTATAAGTGGTCGTAGGGATGTACACTTTTTCCTCACAATTTTAGTAGATAGCCCATGGCTACATCTTTCCAACGCAAAAGAATCACTACTTTTCGGAAGTACAGAGGACCAATTTCGGAAGTGCACTGTCCCCGTAGAGAAGTACACATGGTAGCATCGAGAAGTACACATTTTTGAATTGTGAAGTTCAAATGAAAATCCCACCTAGAAGTACAAATATAAAATCTGAGAAGTACAGTCCTCACTTTCGGGAAGTACAAAAATATGATATGAACATGTTTTAGTGAATAATACTCCCAACTATTCACGGATAAAACCGTCGGCAATACACACAGATATATTAGGAAGTTTAATCGTGTGTCCAGGGAAGTCCAGTTACTTCGTTTTATAGTAAGTACACGCAGAAATATCATGTCATTTTCATCATCGGAAGTGCAGTATCAGCTCCCCGGAAGTACACATAGTTGCAGAAGGAAGTACACATTTTCTGGAAAAAAATCGTAGATAGATCCTGACTCCATTTTTCTAACGCAAAAAGAATTACTAGATTCAGAGGTCGGATGGGTAGTCAAATAATTTTTTAATAGGGCAAAATAGGTTTGACCAAACTTTGACCGAGAGGAAAACATACTGGGAAATCGATTTTTTATATTGTCGTTGCCTGTGAAACCGGTAACTTTAATAGATGTGTATTTTCAATTCGAGCATTTTGAGTGGCCATTAATCTAAAATAGACATCGTATGAGAAAGTTATCATTTGATTTACTAAACACACTAATCACAGAAATTCCGCTGGCAGTGCACACGCAGATACAGGGAAGTTCACTCGTGTGTTGAGGGAAGTACAATATTCTGTTTTTTGGGACGGAAATAAATCATACTAATCTTGACGATTTGAGCTATAAGTGCATCAAACGTTGGTATAAATAGCTCCATATGATGTAATATGATTCTAATTTCATTAGATAGTGCATCCCACGACGAATCACATTGTCTATCTAGTAAATTTGATCCAACCACTTTCATGCAACACCGGTAATCCGTTTTTACAACTTTTAAAATTACTCTTAAACCGTAAAGTGTTTGCAAAAACAACGTGTACAAAAAAAGTTGTGTATCGTCGGTATCTTTCCGATGCCATATCATTTGCATCATTTCAATAAGTGGTTCAAAAACCGCGGACGAAATATTGTCCGCCCGTATATGCCTCATTACAGAATATAGTATTTTTAAATTATTTTTAATCTATTATGAATTTGTAAAAACAGTTAAGCAAAAAAGTTGCGGATTTTCAACAGCTTTCCAACGGCGTATCATTTGCCTCATTCCAATAAACGATTGAGAAAATAT
The DNA here is from genome assembly GCA_947311845.1 of Poa pratensis. NCBI lineage: Eukaryota > Viridiplantae > Streptophyta > Magnoliopsida > Poales > Poaceae > Poa > Poa pratensis. Next base: position 3,530,470 of record CAMZMU010000058.1, on the reverse strand, counting down.
TCAAAAAATACGTTTGATGTGATATTTTAGATTTCGGTATTGTTAAAATTGTTTTAAAACCGTAATGAATATGAAACAATGATCTGAAACAAAAAGATGCAAAATTGCATTGACTTTTCAACGGAGTATCATTTGCTTATATACGATAAGTGATTGAGAAATTATTTTAAAAATACGTCTCTGTGCTTTTTCACAGACTCAAGTTTTCTCAAACTTGTTTAAAAACCATAATGAATTTGCAAAAATGATATTACACAAAAAAGATGTGGATTTTTATTAGTTTTCAACGGTATATCGTTTGTTCAATTTGGATAAACGGTTAGGCAATTACGTCAAAAATACAGTTCTTGAACTTCTCAAAAACGCATAGCAGTACAGATAAAGCACGCAGGAAGTACAGAAGTGGTTGTAGGGAGTTGTAGAATAGCTCGTACCACAATATATATATACACACACACACACACACACACACACAATATAAGATGCACCAAAAAACATCAAATGTAATGCGACATGATATGGTCTTGCGCCGATGGTCTCCTTCGCGCCCACAGTTTATAAACAATTACATAAACCTACCTTGACCATATCACATTGCCTCTGCAAAATAAAGTTAGACGCTTTCTACTTTATCTTTTGCATATTTTATGTGGCTAGGGGCTGTCATAAATAGAACCGCTTCATACCTACGAACCTATGACCACAACAACGATCAAATAATTGCATGTTTATTCATCCCCTTTCGGGCCCTTCATTGAAAATGCAAAGCCAACTAAAGAGAGAGAGACAAACACCCGCCAGCCACATATACGGTACAAGCTGCATGTCAGTTGTGGAACCAGTCTCGCGTAAGCGTACGCGTAAGGTCGGTCCGGGCAGCTTCATCAACTCAATGCTGCCGACAATTCAAGTGCACGCGAGAGGGTAGCAAATAAAAGAACGATGCCCCAGTGATAAACACGGGTTCTAAAAGCTTACAGCTATATCTACGCATAGATCGGCTCTGATACCACTGAAGGAGATCGTAGGCAGAAAACAAAAAAAATTCCTAACAACGATAACCTTAATCTAGCCAGAATCTATACTATGAAGATATAGTAATACGGAGGAGACGATGTACATACCCTTGTAGACCGAAAAACGGGGATTACACTCCCGCACAAGCGTTATCGATGAAGCCGACGAAGCCGACCTCAAGGTCGTGTAGAGGAAGAAGACCTCCGAGCACCGCAAGCGAGGCGCCTCGTAGGGAGCCGCACACATACGGCGAAGACGACGACCTCCGGGCTCCGATCCAGGGACGAGCAGCGGAAGACATGGAATGGAAGACCAGCAGCACGGCAGGGTGCGTATGGTGGAGAGAACCTCACATCGGCGCAACTGCAATGGCGGAGTCACGGGTCAAGGAGAGAGAGAGAAATTGGTGTATTTGAAAGGCATGGGGGCACCTCTATATAAAGGGGAGGGGAGGGGTGCAACTCCCATTGGCTTAGCCATGTGGGACTAATCCCACATGGTGCGCCGGCCAAGGGGCAGCTGCCGGCCCTAGGTGGGCCCTATTCGGCCCACCTAGACCGGCCCCCCTCCCAACTCGCATCAAGAGGGGGAACTTCCCCCCCTCATGGCCTCTTTAGGCCCATCCATGTGTGCAGCCTTTAAAATTTGAATTTAATTAAATAAAAAATATATTTAATCATTAATTCAACTAATTAATATCAAATACATTTTATCTAATTAATTCTAGCTCTGAAAACTGTTTCGTCGCTCTCCGATCTCCATCGGAACTGTCCCGGAACGCTCCCGATGTTCTCTTCTATTTTCTCTTCTATTACAAATGTCGTCTTGCCTTAAGCATGTTACCTACGGTTCGAGTTCTCACCAGACATGATCGAGACACGCTCTCCGATCAATGACTAATTCGTGGACCTTGGATACCCAGAATTAATCCATGCGAGATAACGAATAACTTTATCGTTCGAACCTTCAGACATTGAGTCTTAAACCTTTTGCCTGGCGATACTTAGCGTGTCCAAGACTCGTTCATAGATATCGTATACCTAGCTTGATCTCGTTATCGACAACACTATCTTCTACTCGTCTGTGATAGTATGTCCCCATGACCTAGTCACATGCTTGCAAGCTCATTTGACATAATCTCACCGAGTGGGCCCAGAGTATCTATCCTGCTATGTGGATTGGCAAATCCCGCTCTTGATCCCTCGTCTCAACAAACTCCCTTCCGATACCCGAGAGGGACACCGTTATTGTCACACTATTAAGATATGACGTTTGATGCAAGCAAAGCATCTTTCAGGAATAGCGATAAGAGTTGATCTCACGGTCAAAGTCGTAATGACTACGTCCTACAAATATTGGGTATGTCCATCACATCGTTCTGCCAACGATATGCCTCCATTGTCAACTGACACCAATGTCACATGATCGGGAAATCTCGATCATCGATTGCACAATGAACTAGTCACGTAGAGGCTACTAGGGACCTGGTTGTCTACGTACCACACGTGTATTAATGTTTCCGCTTAATACAGTTATAGCATGATATGAAAACATATAATGAACAAATGAGATATGATAAATAAAACACTTTATTAATTGTCTCTAGGGTATATCTCCTTCAAGAATGTCCCCACTAACGGTGGGCCCTATTATCTCCTTCAAGAATGTCCCCACTAACGGTGGGCCCTATTGACCTGCAAGTGCAGTGTTAGTTGTAGCACCATTTGGTAAGTACTGAGTTTGGCGATCGACGAGAAGCTGAAGGTAAATTCAATTGTTCTTTCAAATTAGAATGACATAATGCTAATTATCTATGCACTAAACTAACTACTGAAACTAAACTTTTTTAACTCAAGAAAAAATTGCATGAATGTAAGCAACAGTAATGGAAATAACAGTAACGTACATAAATAGCTCTTTATAAGAGAAAGCTCAATCCCCTATGTTAATATGTTATAAGAGGACAAGCTCACAAGGGGAGGGGAAAGGCTCTATAATTCATTGTATCTACCGTGATCCTATCATCTTCGTTTTTCTAATTCTAAATCGACCAAGATATCAATTCTGAATTTACCGAAATTATTCCAGTAACACTTGCAGAAAAAATAAGGGTAACACTTGCAAAATTTACTACACCAGACTGAAATTGCAGCTTTCATGACACGATAAAGTCAGTCGCTTTTTTCGCTAGAATATTTTTCTAAATGGATGACACTTAAGTGTCGACTTGGATATATACTGCTATTACATAGACATGTCCAGCGAATAGATGGATGTTCAGATTTCAGCTGATCGATCAAGCATAGTTGTTGGCTATGTCAGCGAGGTGTTGGTGGAGAAGCGGGAATGAACCTGTTCCAATATTATGACTTTTAGAAATCATATCATAATCATCTTTTGCACGTCTACAATTTCAAAGCAACTATTCCAAATGAAGAACGGATGTTATACAAAGGCCTCAGTCGTTGCATATAATTTCATGCAAAATAATTGGGAGCCTTATGCTACCTCGAACCAAACAAAATTTCTTCAGTCACATCCTGAAGAGTCAAGCAGTCGGCGATACCAGAACTGCAGCAGGACTCTGCAACATGGTTATTGGATATCAACTAATAGAGATTTGTAGTACTTCACTTATGATGTGTTTGGATGTATGAATTGGGCCTCACGAACCAGGACTGAAATAGCGTGTGACTGTAAGACAATTCAAATCTTTGGTACCTGCACATGAGGGATTCTTGAACTCTTGACCTTACAACTGGTTTGCTATTATCGATTCACATTCGCTGACTACGATCATGACTTTCGGTATAAGAGTATCAAGGTTTTGTATTTACCAGAGCCATGGTGAAGTTCTCATGACCTATATCTCCATAGTAGTACCCCTTAATCGACTCGAATATCGAAAACATAAGAGTGCAACACAACTACACAAGAATAAAACCATATTGAATAAGCCAGCTCGCCGTGAAGTTCTCATGACCTATATCTCCATCGTTCACATCATCACACAAAGAGTTCAAGACTGAATAGTATATAGTATAGTATACTATATATAAAGGATGGAACGATTGACAGCGTTTTAGGCTATCCACGTACCTCACCATCTACTAGATGTTCGATCTGGCGTACGAACGACCTGGATAGCTGGTTCGCGATGCGGATGGAACGGTCACTGTTCATTGCCTATTTATAACCAATCACCGGACTACACGTCTTCCGGTAATCCGTCCGGTTTAAGCCGGTCAGCCGGTCGTCTCTCTATCGTCCTCCTCTCAAGCCTCCGGCCACTGTAGTGTGCCACTGTAGCTTGCAAAAAAAACTCCGCGTTATCCGAAAATTATGTACATGAAATATATGCGCGTCGACGAGTAGGATCCATTCCCGTGATCGGTTTCGAGTTTAGTCGACTCTAACTCTTTAATTTTGGATCCAAATTCGTACAAACGTTCGACGAAATTTGCCAAATTCGCCACACTCGGTCATCCGTTTAAATTTTCCTTTCACGAGTAGATGAATATCACCCTTCCAAACAGTTTTCATGTTTTAACTTTTTAATTTTGACAGACATATATATATTTCTTTCCAATCTTCAAATTCGTTGTATTTTAGGCTGCCAAAAAAGACAAATTCTAACAGAATTCAAAATTTCGAATCCAGGTATTTGGATCCAAAAATTTGTCTTCTAAGAAAAGCTTTTTTTTTATGCCTGTCGTGCACAAATTTTCCTTTAACCGAATTATATTTCTACAATCTCAATTAATAACTCATTTTACAAAAATACGTCACATACCAATACAGAATCCGCAGCGTCTCAGGACGTCCACGTCGCGGGTGATCCTTGGTCGTCCGATCGGCGCGACGGACGGCCCAGATTCGGCCACGTCGTCCCCGTTACCGCGCGGCACTGTTCACTCCGATTTTTGTCCAATCGGGAGGTGCCACGTCGCCCGGTCACGCGCCGGTCGCGCCGGTTCCATCCGGTCGCCGCGCACTTTTCCAAAAACCCCCGCGGAAGGACCTGTTTGTGATCGTCGGAGGACTAAATCGCAAATAAAAATAACTTCAGGGACCTCCGTGCAAAAAAGCCACAGCCCCCTCCCTCCTCTCTCTCCCGCGACGCCGGAATCGCCGCCGAGGCCGCCGCGCATCGCGGCCGCTCCACGCCTCCCCGGCCAAATCCACGGCCACAGCGAGCTCCGCCGCCTCCGCCTCTCCCTCCTCGCCGGAGATCAGGTGCCGGGACGCCCGAATCTCGCCGAAATCGCGGCCGCTACGCTCGCTGCCCTCCGCCGCGTCCGCGGCTCTCCGGCGACGCTCCGGCGACCCAGCAGGGGCGGCGCCGCCACCTTCTGGCAGCCCGCGTCGAGGCGCGTCGAACGCGTCGAGCCGCGCGGCCCAGAACGCACTGCAGCGGCCGCGTCGTCGCCGGTGGATCCGCGGCCAGATCCGCGCCCGCCATTGCTGACGTCAGCGTGGGCCCGTCCTGTCAGCGGCTGTGAAATTTCGGAAAATGTTTAAGAAATTTAAAAAACCTGACAGGTGGGCCCGGCTTATTATATAAAATCCAAAAAAATCATTAAATTTGCAAAAACAATATCTTCTCACTGGTTTATCAGAAAAATATGAATTATATATCAAAATGTTCAGAAAAAAAGATCTAATTTGTTTGTGTTAAAATCCATACATTTTGGAACATTCCAATTTGAAAAATATTTGGAAACAATCTAAAACCATTCTGTATTTATAAATTTAAATTAATCAACTTATTTTCGCTGGTTCGTCAGAAAAATATGAAACAAATATATAAACACGAAAAAAAATATTAATGCGGAAATGTTTTACAAATATTTGAACAATAACTACAACAGTATTTTGAACCTAGAGATATGGAAAAACAATACTTCAAAATACGATCAAAATTCAATTTTGCATATATTAAAATCGTGTATTCCTACAAAATTCAAATATTTAACAAACCAAAAAAAACGAATTTACATACAAATAAGTTACCAATTTTAACAAATTCCAAAAACTAAACAATTTACACATGTATTTTTTAAAAAAATTCAACGGTTTCATATCTGAATAACTTTTAAATATGGACATTTCAAAAATTTGAACAACTTCACAACCCAGACAATTTTTGAATTTCAACAATTTTACGATCGAACAATTCAAAACTTTAGCCCACGGGCGCGGCGGAGTCCGCGGCTAATCCCCTAGTAAAATCATAATGACTTGACTGGAAAACATAAGAGTTCCTAATCCGATTACATGACGCTAGTATTAGGACAAATCCAGGTCATGATGATAGCTTCACCACTGATTCCTGACAGCAAACACAATGGCCCAGCCGTAGAAGAGCAAGCCAGGAACGCCAGTGAGGCACACCATAACCATGGCGACGATGGCTGGTAGGCTGTTGCAGGATATACGCCCGAACTTGATCTGTACCACTTGGATAATTGATAACCATAAGAAAAATATGCCAATAATGGAGACGGCCGCCGCGATCATCATGGTCTTCCGACGGTTCCACAGCATGGCGAGTTCCAGCGCCGCCGGCGGTTGCGGCCCGGCCGGCCCAATGGCGGCGGTGCCGGGGAGGAGCAGAGTCACAACCATCATACCCATCGCCAAGTGGAAGGAGCACAAGTAGCAGAAGAAAGATGCAACCTGGAAGACGAACAACCAGTCGGCGGCGCTCTCCCCGACGATGCATTCTTGGGCCACATTCCAGGATGGAGTGACGGTCCTCTTCAGACCGACGTAGACAACTGTCAGGAGGAAGGCGTTCATCTTGACAATGCCGTCCAACGAGTAGGCCCGCCGCCGTTCCGCCATCTCTACCTGCCAACCCACGGGTCAAATTTAGACAAACACGAGCTAAGAAGCAGGGCGTTGACGCGGTGGCGGACAAAGAGCTGAGGCAGTAGCGTTCTGGCGCCTTCGACGGCGGTGCGGTGAAATTGTATGGATGGAGCCATGGAGGGCGCGGCCTTTGGCACGGACGCTCGGCGGCAGGCACCGGCGCCGGCCCAGGATGGTTGGATCTGGCGGCCTGTCCGTAGGATGGTACTTGATGCCGTGGATCGTGCGTGTGGGGGGGGGGGGGGGACAATGCAAGAGAATGCACTCACCGCGGGATCGTTGGGGTCTTCGAACCGGCTCGGGGAAGGTGGACGCCTGCGTCGAAGCTCCTCAGGAAGGGGAAGAGAAGGGCGGCGGTGAGGAGGGGAGAATTTAGGGTTTTCTGCGAGCGGCGTGCTATTTCATCGAGGACCCGGCTCGCCGGAGACCGTCGATTTGCCCGTTGGCAATGGCTTTGAAGGTTTTTTGCCCGATATGGTACTGCGAGGGGAGGAAGAAAGGAACCACGGGGCATGCCCTTTTCAGGAAACTGGGCCTCAAGTGCCTCTACTGGGCCGGAAGCTTGGGCAGGCCCCCATGGCTCTTTTTCTTCTGCAAAAATTTAGTACCTTTTCTGTTTCTGGTTTTTAGGAAAACCTTTTTAAATGGCTTTGAATTGTGGCAAACGCTAGCCGGCTGTAAGTCTGAAAAATAAGCGCCATCAGGGAATCTGATCATATTAAGTGAATCTATTCCGCCCGTTCGATTAGTGTAGCAAAAACCTTCCGCGTGTAGCACTTTCTTATATAACATCCTATGTAGCAAAAAATTCAGAAAATGCTCCATCAAAAAATTCAGACTAGCCCTTATCATTGTAGCAAAAAACTCGAGCGTAACATTTTTTTGTGCATGTAAAATTTGTTTTCGGAATCTATAAAAACTTGCAAAATGTATCAAAAGATGTTGTAACATTATGGACATAACCGTGTAGCAAAAATCAACAACTTATGCAACAAAACGCAATTTAGTTTTAACAAAAGGTCGGTAAAGCGTGTCACTTTTACAACAAAAAAAATAGAGCATCCAATATTTGTGCCAGACTGATCAAACAAAAAGAGAAACAGATATGCAACATTGTAGCAATCTCTCCGTGTCATACACACAAAAATTATTGTACCACTTTGGTCATACTTATATAACAAAAACGATAAACACATATAGCTAATGGCAACACCATATGTAACATCGGCAAGATCACAAACCTCCACCATCACGAGGTCATCGTCCTCGCCGACGACAAATCAGACCCATCTGAGCGTTCTTGTCGCTGGATTTGGCGATCCACAACCCGTATGCTCGGTCCCCCTATCTTCTCTGAGTTTGGAGTGCACGGACGGCTCGGTGTTGGAGCTTTCTCCATGGGCATCATTCGAAAAGGGGAGGGGAAGAGCTCTCTGATTCATTATATCTAGCGTGATCCTATTATGTTCGTTTGTTTAATTGTAAATCAACTGAGTAGTGAAGTACCACCTGTAAAAATAAATTGAGGGTAGATAGCACTTGCTAAATTTACTACACCAAACTGAAATTGCACCTTCCGTGGCGCTACTAGAATATTTTTCTAAGGGAAAATTTGCTACTCCCTCCGTTCTAAAATACTTGTCTTTCATTTGTCCAAATTCGGATGTACCTAGACATGTTTTTGTGTATAGCTACATCTAAATTTGGACAAATGGAAGACAAGTATTTTGGAACAGAGGGAGTACTAGACACCGATATTTCGTGTCCTTTGCTAAAACACACTAAACTTATGTGTCAGTACCATTACAATTCCATGGCCATTTGCTTTAACACACCGCATGTATTAAAACGGAAAGATTGACCTATTGTGCGGCGAGCACGGCGGCTACCGGCGAGCTTCGAGATGGCTGCGACGCCATGACGGCACGCACCACCCGAGCTGAAAAGATCCGGAATCGTCAGGGTGCCGAAGATACGATCATATGAAGGAGCAGCTCTGCGGGAAGCTTGATCTAATCACAGTCCGTGCCTGACGCTAGAGCTTCCCAGCAACAACGACGGCAGCTTGCTAGGTGGATTGCACGCAGTTCAGATGGTTACGTACGTCGGGAGATGCTAAGCTGCTAAGGAAACAGAGGAGGGATTAATTGCGAACATGGTTGCCACGAAGATTGAGTAAAGCTCGTATTGCACGGAAATTGCTTTTCTGGTCTGCTTCGTTATACGCGATGCCTGGTTTTTTCTTCTTCCTCGCTGACCACTTGCCATGGAACCACTTGCCATGGCCGACCGGACTACATTTCCTAACATCTGTTCAAGTCTGGTGAACCGAGTCGCTGTTGGATTGATCTAAGCTTGATGAGCTGCTAGGGCAAAGAGGTTAATTTTTCCGTTTCAGTACACACAGTGTGTTAGGGCAAATGACTACAAAATTGTAATGGTATTGAGCAAAGGCACGAAAGTTGTATCCCCGGAAAGGACACAAAATAACGATGTCCACTGGCAAATTTTCCCTTTTCTAAATGGATAAGAATTAAATGTCGACTTGGATATATATGACATAGACTGACTCATGTCGAGCAAAAGGATGGATGTTCAGACTTCAGGGGATCGATCAAGCATAGGTGTTGGCGATATCGGCGAGGTGCCGGGCTAGCTCCTCCGGCGCGGAGAGCATCGCCATGTGGTCGGCGTGTTCCATCTCCCTGACCTCCGCCACGGGAATGCTGGCGATCATCTTCCTCTGGTACATCTCGACCATGGCCAGATCCTGCTTGGCGACCACGTAGACCTTGCTCACGGCGCCGTACCGGTCGGCGCTGAACGGCGGCCGTCGCTGCTGGTCGGCGACGTAGTATGAGCTGACCCGCGCGAGGCTCTGTGACAGCGTGTAGTCCTCTTCAGGGCTCAGCTGGTACAGCAGCCGGCGCAAGAACTCCGGCCCGAGGAACACCGACGGCGGGTTGTGTCCGTCGTCCGTGACGGAGTCCATCCAGTCGAGCGGGGGCAGCTCCTCGATGGGTGCGGTGCGTGGGCGCGCGCAGTCCGGCATGAAGGCGGTGAGGAACACGGCGGCGGCCACCTTCTCCGGGAGCTCCTCGGCGGCGAGCGCGACGCTCATCCCGCCGAAGCTGTGGCCCACCAGCACCGCCCGCTCGCCTGGCGGGAGGCCGCGGAGCGCGTCGAGCAGGGGTCGCGAGTAGTCCTCGAAGGTGGGCGCGTCGAGGAGCGGGCGCGGGTCGGCGCCCGAGGCCGCGAGGTCCGGCGCGTCGACGCGGTGCCCGGCGGCGCGGAGCAGCGTGACGACCTTGTACCAGCACCATCCGCCGTGGCCCGTGCCGTGCACCAGGATGATGCGCTTTGACGTCGCCGTGGCGGCCGCTGGCTGAGACGAGGACGACATGGCCGAGCACTGGATAACGCAACACTTGCCTAGCTTCTCCGTCTCTTGGCTCTGATGATACGCCTCTCGGTCTATTTATGCGACTGCTCAAAGAAAGTGGCCAACAGGTGCTGTATTGTCATGGCTGATGCAACGTTTGTCAATGTTTATGCGGCGGCTTCAAGAAAAGTGGCTAGATCCGGTTTTGTCACGGCTGAAGCACCGCTGTCAGTCGTTGATGAACTTCCTACGTACAGTAGTAGGCTCGGGTCAAAGTTGGCTGCTCCATTTCCTCGATCGGCAGGATGCGAAGAAGCAATGCATGCTGCTTGCTGCAACAGTCCACGGGAGAACTTTCTTAACCACGGGTCATGGCCTTTGTTCCATCGTGGTGGATGATCCAACGGTGGTGCCGGCATCCATTCTAACCCATGCCCATGTGGACTATTGGTGCACTGGTATGCAAATCGAACATTATATTCAAAGCAGTTAAATCTGAACATTTTTTAAAAAAAATTGAACCTTTTCAATCGAACAATTTTCAAGTATGAACAGTTTTTCAGATCTGATTTTTTCAATAATAAACATTTTCGAAATCTAGGAATTTTTTAAAACTGAACTTTATTCAAAACCAGAAGAAAGTGAAAAAAGAGTAAATGGAAAAATAAAAGAATATTTTTGAAATCTGAACAATTTTATATCCTGAACAAAATCATTAGGTCAGGAAAGGAAAAAGGAAAGGACACGAAAGAAAATAAAGAGGAAAGAAAACAGCATAAAAGAAAAAAGAAAAAGAACAAAAAATAATTTGTGTTAACTTGGCCTTCCCTACGCGGAAGCGCTTCAAGCGGTGCCAGCCAGCCACGCCGCAGCATGGGGCATATAGGATTCGCACCCCGCAACAACGGCTTAAAGGTGCTTTGCCTATGTACTGCCCCGCTACGGCGCAGAGGCGTCCCGTCCCCTGAAGGAAAATCTACATGGACCGCTTCGAAATGCCGTTCGATAAAACGAAGTAATTTTTCCTTTTAACTTTTAAAATATTAAATATTTTCTAAATTTGAACATTTTAAGCCGAATATATTTTATAACTGAACTTTTTTTACAATCTGGAAATTTTGAAAATCTGAACAATTTTCAACTTTAAATAGTTTTTAAATTTGAGCATATTTTATATTTGAACATTTTAAAAATATAAACAATTTCTATATCTAGAAAATTAAAGATTTGATTTTTTTCAAATTTGAACATATTTAAATCTGAATATTTTCAAATTCACTAAAAGTGAAAAAAGAAAAACAAAAAAGATAAATAAAAACAATGAAGAAAATAGAAATAATGTATTAGAGTGGGTGGGTCGATCCACGCAATCCTTCAAGTAGCGCGAGCGTCAAATGGGCTTGGCACTCTAATTTCCCATACTGATCTTCATAAATGATAAATGTGCTTGGCACTCTAATTTCAACAAAATATCGTCGTCTATGAAGAATATTGACTCGCGCCAAATACATACTGTATGTATCACGACACATATCATACTGATCTCCATAAATGCAGTAACTTGCCCTCGCTGATGTACATATGGCTAAGACATGTAGTATCAGCCAACCTTATTGAACGGACAAATAGCCTAAACAATACGAGATACAAGGAAAAATAACTACACTAACATTCGAAGGTAAATAAACATATCTTGCATATTGGCATGCGTTCCGCGCAACAATTACTCAACGGATCCCTACTGGATGAGGGTTCTGAATATGGCAATTTCTCCTTCTGAATCATCCTTGGCTCATCAATTTCAAGTCATGCGCACTCAATGAAAGACAGACTTTGGTGTCTACAGGCTCGAACAGGTGGTTCGTTGTCTGGCAAGAATGCTGGATTTCTCAGACAGGCCTGTCAATCGATCTGCAAAATCCACGATCGATCATTGCTCGACAATTCAAAAAACATCTCCTCAACCTATATTATTGGGCATATTTAACACATCCGAAAACAGTTGGATGAAAACAAAGTTGAAGTATTTAATTAAGTGGTGCGACCCACGTGGTAGATATAACATGCTATACCAGTTGTTATATACTCTCTCCGTTTTTTAATATAAGATGTTTTAGATGTTGTACATGTTGTCTAGATACATACTAAATGAGTGAACATACACACTAAAACATGTCCACATACATTTATATGTATATGAATGTGGAAAATGATAAAACATCTTATATTAAAAAACGGAGGGAGTAACATGCTATACAGCGTGGAGTAATATAATGTACATGCATATTCGATCTATATATTGCAATATTATTAACCAATACATGCACCAGACACTTTTTTATGCAACTCGATCACACCAGCTGTCACAAAATCATGACAAACATACTCCTACAGCTACAGGAGGACGAGATTGGAATGTTTATATTCTTTTTGAATTCCACACGGCATCTTCTTGGTCAAAATCAAAAGATCCATTTCCCTTATTAAATGAATAGTCTTTGGGGTTAGCAGGACCAGATAATGCAAAAGCTTTACCAGTTATGCGATCTGGACGTTCATGGGACCCATTGGTACATCCAGCAGGCTGCTGTTGCTGCTTGCGTGATCTGTCAAGCATAGAAGAGATATTCTGAAAACGGAACAACTGGATAGCGTAAATCTTTGTTACTGTGGTGAAGGGAGACGTACCTGCTGGTCGTCTGGTAACGAAGAAGCAAGCGCCGATAACAATGTAGCAGAGGAGGAGGAGCACCCCCTTGAGGTAATGTGACGTACCATCCTGCAAATCAAACTCAGCGAATCAGCACTTGTTTTTCTTTTGGTTTCAGAGTTGATTTAATTTGAATAGTACAGTATGTGTGCTTATGAACTCCTGCTGCTGTCTGAATAGTTTTTCTTTTACCTGGAGGGCGAATGCTGTCACCAGCACCGAGATGAACAGAGAGCCGGTCTCTAGCAGCTTGAAGTCAAGATCCATCGGAATGCCCATGATCCAAGCGACAAGGACACTCAATGGCACCTACCACACTTACAAGAATAGTTAATTCCATCTGTTCACCATGCATGATTTGGAAATAGACATGCAATGCAGTGCATGTACCCACCACGAACATGGAATCTGTGTCGCCGACCCCAAGGCCACACCGAGGGTGATGTCGAGCTTGTTCTTGAGCGCGAAGATGATGGCTCCGGCGTGCTCCGCCGCGTTCCCGACGATGGGGAGCAGGATGATGCTGATGAAGCTCACGGAGAGCCCCCACGACTTGGAGGTGGGCTCGATGGTGCCGACGACGTACTCGGAGAGCACGGAGATGATGACGGTCATGAGGATGAGCCAGAAGAGCGCGCTACCGAAGCCCAGGACCGCCTCCTCCTCCTCCTCGTCGCCTCCCTCCACCTCCTGCGGCTCGAAGAGCTGGCGGTGCGTCTTGAGCTGGAAGAAGAGGTAGGCGACGTAGGCGAGGAGCATGACGAAGCAGCACGCGCGGGATAGCTCCAGCACCGTGGTGTCCGTGGCCACGGCGTGCTCCCCGGCGCTCACCGAGTAGCGAAGTAGCAGTGGCAGCGACTGGCACAGCACGCCCAGGACCAGCAGGCCCGTGTTCACATCCGCTTGTTTCTGCATGCGTCAAGCATAAGAATGTTGCGATCGATCTCGTCTGAGAAATGATCTGATAAATCGCGAGCGTACGTACCCTGTCGTAGGGCTGTTCGGAGCCAAGGTTCTTGATGCCGCCGCAGAAGAGGGAGGTGCCCAGGACGAGTAGAAGGTTGGAGAGCACGGAGCCGAGCAGCGAGCACTTGACCACCTCGATTTGACCGTCCATGAGCGCGAACAGCGCGATGATGAGCTCCGTCGCGTTGCCGCAGGTCGCGTTCAGGAGCCCGCCAACTGCAACGGGCGGAAGCAAAATAAGTCTAGTTACATGAACTCGTAGCTAGCATTCCAGTGACGGATCGAACAGAAATTAATTAATCGACATGTTTGCCTAGGATTTCCTTGTGTATATAGGTTGAGAAGGTTTCGCGCGACTTACTAGTGGGGCCAGTGTAGAGCGCAAGCTGCCTGCAAGAATCACCAGCAAAACAACAGGTTTCAGCAGCATATAGTATAATCCAGCATCCCATGACAAGAGGATTTATTTAATAACCTGCATGTAACATGAGGACCAAGGAGGAGCAAAGACTTACTCTGTGAGGAAGCTGACTCGCTCAGCGAGAGGAATGAGGCCGATTAGACTAAGCGCGAACACCCATACCTGCCAAAGAGTAGTTTTATATATTTAGATTAGAAATGAGGTCCAATAGACTAAAACCAATTTAAATCTAACAGGTCGTTTAAGTCTTAATTTCGAACAACGGCAAAGAGAGTAGCACATTAACAGAATTCCCTGAACCAGGCCATGAACAAGCAGACTGCAGTCACAATGAATGATCAGCGGCTAATTATGGTAATGTGCACAAAATCTAGGACCTCTTTGGTTCAAAGAAATTAGATATGAATTTGGGATGATTCTATTACTTTTACTGCGAAGCATGTTTCGTTTGTAGGAAAAATTTCTGTGTTTCAATGACAGCTGAACTTGATTCTTCAGAAAATTTATTGTGTTTCTTCTTTGGCGCAACCAAACAACCTCTGTTTCTTGTAGGATTCACCATATTATGACATCCTATTTCTATGTATTTTATATTCCTCTATTGTTGGAATCTTGCGATCAAAAGAAACCTGTTTGTGCATTGGCTGAATCAGCACTGAGATTTATGATCAAATTTGTGGGTGCATACAATGCACAAGTGCACCAGATCATGCCAAACTGCTAAAGCTAAGTTCACCAAATCCCCAAAGTGAACTCTTGGGGGCAAAACAGAACTTAGCTACCATGCAAGATAACAACACAACTAGCCAAGTGGATGCCAACTAGCCAGCGAGAACACCCAAAGCCGGGATGATGATATAGCGTCGTCTCCGCCGCTGCACCCGCTCAACCTTGTCGTCTACTCTTCTCTTGGCGGCGCTGCCGGTGCACATTTGGCCGTTAGTCCAGAGCCGCATCGATCCGGGTTTTACGTCAAGGCACTCTGGTCCGTGCACCCCCGTTTTAGGAAAGATTCTACAGTATCACTTCTTGGGAACGCTGTTAAATTCTACCTCCGTGAAAAACCGCCGGAATCCTTCGGAAAAATAGCGGGACGTCCCTACCTCCGTATATTTCTCTGGCCGTTTCGGCTAGATTACCGGTAATCCAAGCGAGGCCTTAAGGTTCTTGAAATCTGGAAGCTACCGAGTAAATTGCATTTTGCAGTTGGAAAAACAAACTGCATGTTAATCAAGGTTTGCCACTAACTACTGATTAACGACAGGTCATACGGCCGGCTAATCAACGTTTAGTCGTGCAAGCGATGACTTGGTTAAGTGCATATTTTAAACAAGACGGTGAGTGGTCGTTGGCACAGAGAGCATACGTATGTAGAAGCCTACACGACACCACTAAAAATTTAAAAACACTGAGCTGAGCTGACACCATTTAAAAATTTAAAAACCCTAACCAGGCAGGCATGCGCTAGCTGTTTTATCAACAGCAAATTAAAGCGTTCGTTCCGTTCCATTCTCACAAGACACGCAGTAGGAATTTTTGGTGTTGAACACGAGTTGCTTGCTTAGTTTTGAACAAAAACAAAAACAGCATTAGAAGGTCCTGGAGCAGCACAGTAGGTGTCTCGTGCGTGTCAGTGTGTGGTGCAGCGGCGCCCCATGTGTCCGTAGCATTACCAGGCCAGATGAGCTACAGGACACCACGCAAAGGGACAAGTGTAATTAAGGCCGGATCCACAGGCAAGCTGATCACCTGATCACGACAGTGCAAGAAGAGAGCATTGTTGATCTCTCGACAGACGACGGTGCAAATTAATGACGGGATCGCGTTACGTACCTGGCCGAAGTGGAAGCACTGGGCGGCGACGGCGAGCGGGACGGCGAGGAAGAGGACGGCGAGCTTGGTGCCGAGGAGGACCTCCTGGAGGTTGGCGAGCACGGGGCGCAGCGTCTGCACGGGCACCTTGTTCACGAGCGTGGCGTCCGACTTCTTGCGGAGGGAGGAGGAGGACATGCCGTGCGCGGTGCGGGCCAGGCCGCTGTGGCCGTGCGGGTGCCCGGCGTGCCGCGACGGCAGCCGCCCGGACTCCTTCCTCGTCGGCGCGCCGCCCGCCTCCATCGCCGCCGCGGAGTGATGATCCATGGCCGAGCTAGCCTAGATCGACGATTGATCTCCCAACTCCCGACTCAACCGCTAGCAGCTACTGCGGCGCCACGAGGAGACAAGTTGTCTCTAGCTAGACTAGACTATCCCAGCCGGCGCGCGTGAAGTAAGTACGTACGAACCTCGTGCTCGTGCTGTGTTATTGTGCGCGAGATGTGAGAGGAGGTGGAGCGTATATTTATGGAGGGGGCATTAGAGCAATTATTCCCTGAGAGGAGGAATGAATTATTGACCCATCACACCATGTTATTACCAGCATCACAATAATACTCCACAGATAAGCAACGACTCATGGATCTTTGCGATGATCTTCAGAGATAGTAATGCATATTCTCATTGAGAATATACTCCCTCCGTTCCAAATTACTTGACTTGTGTTTGTACAAAAATGGATGTATCTATACTTGTTTAGTGTCTAGATACATCCGTATTTGGACAAACTCAAGTCAAGTAATTTGGAACGAAGTGAGTAGATCTTTTCATTCAGAATAACAAGAAAACACGGTCGACGGGATGTAGACGGGATTTGTACGGCTGATATGGATGGATCGACGTGTAGTAGTGTAGATGGATCTAAGAAGGGAAAGTGGGGTTTTGATTTCTAACCCGGTTGGCTTAAATGAGACGATGCCTCCATATACGGTGCACTCTGCAGAGGCAGTTAAGATTGGGGATGGGGACGAAGCTTCCGCGAAGCTTCCTTCGCTTCGGAGCTTTGCTTGCATGGCGTGCTGCGCGACGCCACGTCCCTGCCTAGCTGGCTGGGCCTTGTCGTGTGTCCGCTTGCACGTTGGCTATTTCGTATCGACCTGATGCCAACGTTACGATCCGGGCTGGGCCTAATCTACATTGCCCAGCCGGGCTGATATCGCCATCTCGTGTTACTTTGATCGGATTAGGCCGGCCGGCTGCACAAAAAGCTTTGCTAGCCTAGATATTATTTTCTTTTTTTTGAATTTTCATTTTTTGAAAATGTTCAAATTTTAAAAATGTTCAGATTCGAAAAATGTTCATATATAAAAATCGTTTAAAAATAATTTCCGTTCGTAGAAATTTTTCAGTTCACTTTTTAAAAAATCGTTCAAACATAATTTCTGTTCGTAGACTTTTTCTGTTCAATTTTTGAAATCGTTCAAAAAAGATTTCGTTCACCAGCATTTTCAGTTTACTTTTAAAAATCGTTCAAAAACAATTTCCGTTCACCGCTATTTTCTGGCCATTATTTAAAATCGTTTAAAAATAGTTTTCGTTCACCGTCATTTTCTGTTCACTTTAAAAATCGTTCAAAAATAATTTCCGTTCATAGACTTTTTTCTGTTCACCTTTTTAAAAATGGTTCAAAAAACATTTCCGTCCATAGACTTTTTATGTTCACTTTTTAAAATCGCTCAAAAAAGATTTCGTTCACCGGCCTTTTTTGTTCATATTTAAAATCGTTCAAAAATAGTTTCCGTTCACCGCTATTTGTTGGTAATTTTTTAAAATGGTTCAAAAATAGTTTTCGTTCACCAGCCTTTTCTATTCACTTTTAAAATCGTTTAAAAATAGTTTTCGTTCACCGCCAATTTATGTTCAATTTTAAAATCGTTCAAAAATAGTTTTCGTCCATAGACTATTTCTGTTCACATTTTAAAAAATCGTCAAAAATAATTTCCGTCCATAGACTTTTTCTGTTCACTTATTAAAATCGTTCAAAAAAGATTTCGTTCACCGGCTTTTTCTGTTCACTTTTAAAATCGTTCAAAAACATGTTCCATTCACCGCTATTTTTTGGATATTTTTTAAAATCGTTCAAAAATAGTTTTCGTTCACCGGCCTTTTTTGTTCACTTTTAAAATCGTTCAAAAATAGTTTTCGTTCATAGCCATTTTCTGTTCACTTTAAAATCGTTCAAAAATATTTTTCATTCATAGACTTTTTTTGTTCACTTTTTAAAAAGTCGTTCAAAAATAATTTCCGTCCGTAGACTTTTTTCTGTTCACTTTTTAAAATCGTTCAAAAAAGATTTCATTCAGCTCCCTTTTCTGTTCACTTTTAAAATCGTTCAAAAACAGTTTCCGTTCTCCGCTATTTCTGGGCCTTATCTTTTCACTTTTAAAATCGTTCAAAAGTAGTTTTCGTTCACCGCCATTTTCTGTTCACTTTTAAAATCGTTCAAAAATAGTTTCGTCATAGACTTTTTTCTGTTCACTTTCTAAAATCGTTCAAAAAAGATTTCGTTCACCGACCTATTCTGTTCCTTTTTAAAATCGATCAAAAACAGTTTCCGTTCACGTTTGTACTTAAATGGTTTTCAACAAATTTCCATCGTGTACTCTATGCAAAGTCCATACACGTTTGTCATTTGGAAATCACCCGAATCAGAAATGCGAACAATGAAAATCTATCCCAGCAAAAGCAAGGAATCACGAAGGAAGATTATCTCGTATATGACCGTCGAAACAAAAAAGTTACAACATGAAAGTTGTGTGAAACGTTGACATTAACATACTCATTAAAGGATATTTCAAACGGTCAACCGAGTGCGACGAATTTGATAAAATTTGTCTAAAATTTTTTTGAACATCGATTCAAAATTGAGAAGTTACAATCGACGAAACTCGAAACCGAGTATAGGAATGGAACCTATCCGTTGACGAGCATAATTTTCATGTATATTTTATTTTTAAATTGAAATAATTGTTGTCTAAATATATGTGCATTTTTATAAAACTTCACTCATATCACAGTTTTGAAAAAAACACCCAGTACAAAGTAATTGGAACGTGCCAGAAACACAGCAGAACCTACACTAGGACACGTATGCATTTGTTGACACATTCTACTTCTGCGCTAAGCAAGCGAACCAGCAGCACAACGCATTACAAACCAAACGCGACCAAAGGAAACAGCAGCCGAACCTGAGCCGGCCCAAAATCACGCAGGGGTGTGCGGAGGGATTTTTCCTCCGCACGGGTCGGTAACTAGGCGCACCCTTATTTGCCTAGTAGAATGGGACGTATCGAATTCTTGCTTGATATTGGTCGACCACGATGGCAAAAATTAGTCGTACGGACAGCGGCTATTTTAGCCAGTCACCAACCGTGGACTAGCTTTGTTTGAATATAGTGGTGTACGCTCGGCTACTCCTTTCAACGTGAAATACAATCCATATACGAATGGCATTCGTAAGCAAAACGGAGACTCATTACAGCCACACACGTAAGGCATTTGTTGTGTGGTCGACTCCTCTTCATGGCCGGGTAAGGCCTTAGGCGCGCCCTTCACCGCTTACTAAGGCCTCACGTACCATTGAAACATAACAGTAAATAACATAAGGGATACAAAGTAAATGGTTCAAATTTCCGAGATTGTTTGTTGGAGGTTCAACTCATACTTCGTTTGTTTAGAACGGACTTTTTTAATATACACGGCAAGAAAAATATTAGTTGCGCATGCCTTCAGCATCTTCTTGGGCAAAAATTTCGAGTGACATATATAAGTACACGATTTTCATATTCCCGTCAACAAATATATTTATTTCAACTTTTCATAAATCGCAAATTAATTTTCAAGTCAAGTGGCTTTCCATCCTTGTTGGAATTTAGATAGCTTAGCCTGAGCTTTTCTTATTTCCGTAATAAGGCAATATACTCAAATGAATATGATGGAAGAAAATAACTACAGCTGCGCAGGTACGATGGTACTTGAGAGTGAGACCAAGTAGGGGTAGTGGCACACGTACCTTTTTTCTCGAGCAACCGACAAGAGCACTGTTTTTTCATATAGATAGAAGGAAAAAGTATGTACAAAATCTGCATTTTAAAAAAAGGGAGGGAAAGGTAAACCCCTAAGAAACCCATAAAAACTCGTATAGACGATCATATCATTCAACCATAGCATCAAGATCCTAGTATATGTAAGACGCTATACTGTTACCGCAGGAGAAGGGATATGATAAGGGGAAATCATCCTTGACTCATATGTGTAAATACACCCACTACCCAAAATTTGTATTTTGAAATATCAAAAATTGAAACAAAAATTCAGATGTACACCGGGATATTCTATGTTTGCACAAAAAAAAATCATGAGAAAAATTCATTTTTTGTGACCTGCGTAAGAAAGACAAGTTTCATTGCTACAAAAAATGAATTTTCACAAGACATTTGTTTTTTTACACAACCCCCAAAAATAGTCTCTCTTTTTTTCCACAAAATTTTGTGTGCTTAGATAGAATGTCCAGATATTCACCTGATTTTTTTAATTTTTTGACATTTGAACCTTACCGACAAGTCCAAAAATATTTACCGACAAGTCGTGCTTTCATTTGAACCTTCAATTTGCTCGACGCGAAGAGAATTATGCTGCGAAACTTGGTCATAATATTTTGCAATTTACAAAGTGACTATATTTTACGTGCCATTCTTTTATGTTCGATGTGGAAGAGATTTTGATACATAGCTCAACGTGACGTTGCGCAAAGGTTAAACAAAGACAAAGCATTTCACCCTAAAATCTCACACGTTAGCTAGAAAAGCATGTGAAAGGGAAAGAACGAAATAGAAAGGGCACAAGGGACGCGGCAGCAACGCGGACTCCACGCGGTCAGATGAGTATCATCAACGCAATTTTGATATGTCTGATTTCCTGCATCGTAGAGAAAACAAAATGAGATCTGATTTGGACAGCAATCATTAGCGTGGATTTTAACATAATGGAGCAGATTCCAGCTTACGTCGTGATCATGCTGGTCTCATCTTCAACATCTTCATCTACCTCTCCAAAATGATTGGCCCTTGGTTGCTGCAGACGAGACGATCAATGAATGTGAGGATCGATGGTACTGTCTGCCGTCGCGCTGGAAGAGTCTGGTCCATCTAGACTGATTGAGAATTTGAGATCCCAGACAAGTCACACTCTCGAAAACAAAAAAGGAAAAACAGAGACGAATCACTACGTCTCTTCGGAGCTCGGCGAGGCAGCTCTTCTTACCCGGATCAGACGACCTCATTGGCAGATCAGTTGCCCGTATCTGGGCCCGTTTGTCTCTGGTTCTCAACTGTTTACTTTTGCTTCCCGCACTAACTTGGGCCACAGTATGACTGGGTCCATACCAGCGCCCGGACGTCCCAAGTTCAAGACCCTTTTTAAATCAACTCGGGCATGCCAAGAAATTTCATTATGTATTTTTATTTTATTTTTGAACAGGGAATGGTCCCGAAGGACCTAGAGTTTTTCCATTAATTCTCAGCGGTGGAATTACACATTACAAAAAGGGACTCAAGATAAATAGAAATTACAAACCAGTCCCTACATTTTGCACAAAGGACCTCAAGATGAGAGAAAGAAACGCAATCAAGGCCTGCTCCTGCTCCGCCGCAAACTGAAGCCGCCGTGCAGTCACCTTCATCGTCGCCGGGGACGAGACCACTTGGGGCGATGAAGGGGGAGCGAACTACACAGCCAGCAAGGGCCTCCGCTTCGGCAACTATGCCTGGAGGTTGTTGATGGCCATCTGGCGCCGGTCGGAAGAAACCGTCCCCGGCGCAAGAGGTGGGAGAGGTCGCCGTTCGACCATGGGATGCACCGACGAGATGCTCGCCGGCGTTGGGAATCTCTCGAGAGAAGCAGAAACTCCTCCCCTGCTGCAGAGACAAACCAGAGCTCCATCCAACACCCACTTCCTTCTCCTCAACACCTCCACGGCGAGAAGAACGAGGAAGAACAGGAGCAAAAGAAGCTCCATCGCCGCTGCAATTTACGCACCTTTTTATTGAAGAGGCCGAAGAAATGACGCTGCAGCTCGCCTCCTCCACCCTCTGGAGCTTAGCAATCTGCCTCATCTTCTCCACCGTGCAGCAGAAGAGGCACCAGAACTTCTGCGACACGAACCTCGCAGCAGCAACTCCGGATCTGACGATGAAGTGACGACACCATTCCCTCCCCTCGCCTCCACGGCCGTCCAGAGAGAAATCCACGCCACCACACCTCGAAACGCGAAGATGCCAAGATCTGCCCTTATTTAAGCAGCTCTCCGTCGGATCCACCACCTCATAAAGCTTCCACCACAGATGCTCGTCGGAGATAGGCAGAGACGGCCAGCTAGTACTTGGCACGAGAACTAGCTGAGAAGAGCGGGGGGAGAAAGACGTCATTAAGGCAAACTCTAGCATGAAGGCTAAACCTAATCTATAGCTAGTATATACATGCCAAGCAACGCATCTGCGTCCACGCCGAACGGCAGCGCCGCCGGAGAGGAACGAAGAGCGCGCCGGCGAGGAGGAAGGAAAGCTAGCTACGACTCTCAAAACAGAGAGAGCGGAGGAGAGAGGCTAATCAGTTCCCAACCGCTCAGATACAAGAAATTTCATTATAATTCGTAGTTGTAAGAGTTGTTTTGTAGTTTATTTGATAGTGGATTCAAATCAGTTTAACCGTAATTGTTGCGAGTACAAATAAAGTTACTGGTATTTCTAAAAGAATGATACCTCACAACAAAGAAAAAGAAAACTAATATCCCTCAACCATGTTTCACTGCATAGTTTTATGGTATGTTTTAAAAGAGAAAAGAAAATGGATACTAACCTCAACCAAAATCAAATAAGAATACATTGCACGCTTATGCGACACAAATCCTATCCCTAGACGGCCCTACCCATATTGGTTGAATATATCATGTGCTATGCTTCCAGTAGTTGCATCTACGGTCGAGAGACGCTCTTACCTCCGCATAGAGGAGGAAAATCGACATGTATATTCAATCAGCAGCCTTGTGGGTGACATGCAAGAATTGTAGATCTTGGCCTTGCAAAAAATAAAAGTATAGTATGCCACTTTTTAGTGTCTATGAATTGGGACAAGGAGGTAGGGAGGCGGAGGCGGAAGTGGATGAGTACGATAGGCTAGCTTCTAAGCTTCGAGATGCAGGTCTCTCACATGGCCCACGGACACGAAATCATTAGTAGAGTCCTCATTGGCAACATCAACACTAGAGGAGGCCTAGAGAAGAGAAACGACGGCTACAGATTGGAGGGGAGCTGGGGATGGAAATTTCATGCGAGGATGGCTACAAATCGGGAGGGGAGAGGTGAACGACGAGTTAGGAAGGGTGATAGGTCAAGGGTGAGAGAGCGAACAAGACAGAAAAATCACGAAGCTCGGTTGTGTTAGCGTCGTAGTCATCGAGGAACGAGATCGGTGATGTACGAAGTGACGTATAGCCATCAACTTTCGTTTGGTAAGTAAGTAAGAACAATCTCACAATTATCGATAAAAAAAATGTTAAAACATATCAAAATAAGATCTAGTTTGACGATCTCAACGTGATAATGAAAATTAGACCATCAACCGAATTAACGGTACAAGATAAAATAATTTAAATAATCAAAATTGTAGGAAATCTTTGCTAGTGTCATGTTTCCATATATCAAAATATTTAATTGTGTGCGTGTGTATACATGAGGGCATGTACAACGTGCTTATAAAAACAGGACGGTTTAATTTTAAGCACCAATGCTTTTTTTTACCAAAATACCTAATTAAGCTTCTCTCTTAACAAAAATTGGTTATTTAAGGTAAGTATGTGGAGGTTATGCCGAACGGGTATACCTGCCACGGTGGATAAAACCTGGCCCACCAAGGAGCCCCATCAGCTAAAGCCGGAGGGCTTAATGGAGGAGGCCTCATGGGCTTAGGCGCAAGGATAAGCACTGGGCCGGCTTAGTGAAGTCCAAGACGAAGGCCAGACCGTGTTCGCCTTAGGGAGCAAGTTAGGGTTTGTTACCGTGTTAGTCTAGGACTCGTGATCTATGTCGGTTAAGGCTTTCCTTGTAGGGGAAGGCTTGGCGCCTTTATAAGCCAGCCTTCCAGCAGACTTAGGGCACGCATACAATCTCATTGTAAGCTGTACACATATTCTCCTTGAGTGAATTATAGCAGCACGTAGGATCTCGCCACCGTCGTGAGATCCGAAGCTGGGTAAGATCGTGTGTGCAATCCCGTCACTGGAACCCTCTACGTTCTTCCCCACCTCCTCTACGGTACGTATGAATCCATATAGTAGTTCCGCGTTACCAATACCTCGACAAAGTATCTTTTATTTTTTACATGCTCTAAGGTTAAAGAAAAAACACAACTTCTATCATGCGGCCCGCTACATACTTTCATTTACTTTTTCTTTTTATCTTCTTTCGACAAAGTGAGTGTAATAAGGGATACAATAATATTAGAATGATAGAAATTACACCAATCTTTGCTCCAACATAAATTCACTAACTAGTTTGAGATATTGAAAATGCACACATCTGAAAAAGCAAGAGTCCAATAAGAAGAAACAAAAAAAAGACCCGGCACAAAGATTTTTTTTTTTGCAAAACACACTACAACGCATACGCTTACATACACGTGCACACACTCACCCCTATGAACGCACGCACTGAGCCGGCGGTCGGGTCTTGAGATTGACAAAGTTACCACAGGCGCCTCGCTGTCGACGGGATGTTGCCTCCCACTGAAGAATATTCCGCCTAAATGGGAAAAACCTATGTTAAATCTACGATTTGAACTCTGATGGGCTGGGGGTCAGCCTCCTAACCATCTTGCCACAGGCAAGTTCTCGGCACAAAGATCACTCAGAACTATAGATGAGATTATTTTTACATGTGGCGTCATTTATTTATTTTACATGGGAATCATACGCAGAAAATAAAAACAGTTCGAGACCTGCTGTAGTACCAACTTAATTGTCGACCAAACCAAGCAGCAAGAATTGAAGATCTTCATTTGTGCGGTTCCGTTGCCGCCGCCTGTAATTCGGCCAGCCTCTTCTTACCACTCTCGACCAAGCGCTCGACCGGCGGCATGGCGGCCTTGGCCGCGTCGAGCGCGCAGAACCTGTCCTTCCAGGCGGCCAGCAGCGGCGTCCTGGCCGGGTCGACGATCTTGAGCCCGGTCGTCGGCTCAGACGCGTTCATTGCCGGCACGAACCCACCGAGCGCGATGTCCACGTACCCAACGCCGTTGCCGCCGAACCACCCCTTCCCACCGGAGCATTCCGGGAACGCCCCCTCCAGTGCGTCCACCGCCGAGAGCGTCCGCTCCACCGCCTCCGCCTTCTCCTCCTCCGTCGTCGTCGCGAAGATCCCCATCCACGAGCTCAGAAGCTGCAAGTACGATTGATCCAACTAATCAATATTACGTTCCCCAGACGAGCTACGATGCGATTCCTTCCTGCTAGATCACTAAAACTGGTGAAGCGGACCGTGTATGTATCGGCGCGCGTACCTTGTCGTCAACGTAGGCGGCCCAGAAGCGGGCGACGGCGCGGTCATGGGGGTCGGCGGGGAGGAAGGCGGGGCCGGAGCCGGGGAAGGCGTCGTCGAGATACTGCACGATGAGCATGGACTCGCAGACGGGCTTGCCGCCGTGGAGGAGCACCGGGACCTTCTTGTGCACGGGCCGGGTTGGCAGCCAGGAGCAGGCCACTCTTGTCCTTGAGGTCCACCTCCACGTACTCATACTCCAGCGCCTTGAGGTGCAGCGCGAGACGCACCCGGACCAAGAACGGGCTCGCCCAAGCGCCCAGCACCGTCAGCTCGTCGCCGGATCCTCCTCCAGCGGCGGCGGCCATCGATTCCCTTTCCGATCGCGGTCAGACCAATGATCAATCAAATGAATTGAGCTGGTTTCTTTCCAGAGATAATTAGACCACGAGGTGTATATCGATATGGTGGAACTTGGAGGTGTTTGGGTTCGGATTTGCTTTGGCTCCGTGGTAAGCACGCTGATGATGTGTAGACTAGTCCGTGTGTCTTGTCGTCCTATAAACCAAGCCAAGTCCAGATGAGATCGCGACAGATGAGATCCATGGCCATCGTTCTCTTTACTAGTCAAAAGTTTGTACTACCGATGTTGATGTGCTGTAGATCCATCCATCCATCTATATAAAGTTGACGCCTCTCACCAACTAAGCACACGTTTCTTCACCCAATTCGGTCACTCGAGTTGAGAACGATGGTTCTTGGATTGTTCTTGGTAGCTGCAGCCTCAGTGCCATGGAGATGGAGCACCCTCCTGGTGTACGGTCCCCTGTGCCTCGTGCTCCACCGGCTGCTGGACCGGCTGTGGTGGCGGCCTCGGCGGCTCGAGCGGGAGCTGCGCGCGCAGGGCATCCGCGGCACGTCCTACCGCTTCCTCGCCGGCGATCTCAGGGAACAGGGCCGGCAGAACATGGAAGCCTGGTCGAGGCCGCTGCCGCCGCGATGCCACGACATCGGCCCCCGCGTCGCGCCTTTCCTCTCCAAGTCCATCCAGGAGCACGGCAAAGTGAGCCTCTCCTGGTTCGGCCCCACCCCCAAGGTAACCATCGCCGACCCCGACCTCGCCAAACAGGTGCTTTCCAACAAGTTCGGGCACTTGGAGAAGCCCAAGTTCCCGGCACTCTGGAAGCTGCTCGCCAATGGCCTCTCCAACCACGAGGGCGACAAGTGGGTCAAGCACCGGCGGCTGCTCAACCCTGCTTTCAATCTCGAGAAGATCAAGGTATACAAAACATTTTTTTGCTGCTAATTAAGTACTTAATGTCGTCGATTGCACAATTGATCCATGGTATGGGATGCACGTATGACTCTGCACTTCTGCAGGGCATGCTGCCGGAGTTTTCTGCGTGCTGTGAGGAGTTGGTCAGCAGATGGATGGAGTGCATCGGCTCGAATGGTTCGTGCGAGCTCGATGTTTGGCCGGAGCTCCAAAGCCTGACCGGAGATGTCATTTCTCGCACTGCATTCGGTAGCAGCTACCTCGAAGGGCGGAAGATATTCCAGCTGCAATCCGAACAAGCTGAGCGCCTCATGACAAACATTCGGAAGATAATCATTCCCGGTTATTTGTGAGTCAACTCTCACTACCAACTGAACTTGGAGTAGCATATCTACTAAGAATTTAATATGGACCATGCATGTTCAGCTATACTAAACATCTGTAATGGGAATTGTAATTTTCAGATCTTTGCCAACCAAAAACAATAGAAGGATGTACCAAATCAACAATGAGATTGAATCGATTCTACGAGGTCTCATTGCGAAAAGAACTAAAGCACTGAGGGAAGGCCAAAGCACCAAACATGACTTACTCGGTTTATTGCTAGAATCGAACATCAGGGATACAGATGAGAATGGTGAATGCAACACGGGTATGACAATCGAAGACGTCATCGAAGAGTGCAAGTTGTTCTACTTCGGAGGTATGGAAACTACATCGGTACTTCTCACATGGACCATGATCGTTCTGAGTATGCACCCGGAGTGGCAGAACGTGCAAGAGAGGAGGTGCTATGTCTATTTGGGAAAAACAAACCTGGATATGAAGGCCTGAACCGACTCAAAACGGTGAGTACCAATTGCTAGAATTACCGCAGACTTTCGTCACAGAGTGGCTATGAATGTGTCAACTTTTCTATTAGAAGTGTAACTCCTTGGCAATCTTTGCACTTTGTAGGTGACCATGATCCTCTATGAGGTTCTTCGGTTGTATCCCCCGGGCATCCATTTTAGCCGGAAGACATACAAGGAGGTGCTTATCGAAGACAAAAAGTACCCCGCTGGTGTGATGATTGAGCTTGCCGTATTGTTCATGCACCATGACCCTGACATTTGGGGCACTGATGTGCATGAATTCAAGCCGGAGAGGTTTGCCGAGGGGATCTCGATGGCATCGAAGAATCCATGCGCGTTTCTACCATTCGGTTGGGGACCACGGATTTGCATCGGACAGAACTTCGCGCTTCTTGAAGCCAAGATAGCTATTTGCATGATCCTTCAGCGCTTTGACTTCAGGCTTGCGACGTCCTATACACATGCACCACATACTGTGGTAACATTGCATCCAATGCATGGTGCACAAATTAAACTTAGACTCGTTTGATTTCTATCATGTTTTCTTGTCTATTTGGTTTAATAAACATTTTTTTGTATTTAGATGTCTTTGTAGGTATAACATTTGAAGTAAATATTCATAAGTTCAAAAGAAACCACGGAGATAGATAAAATGTTTCTTTACTTCATGACAAGCTCTTGTCCACAAATGTGATATTTCCTCGTGCTCCCTAGGAATACTTTTTGAAACAAATATATACAAATGATTCTCAAATTTCCACTATTAATAATTAAAATTATATACATACTAAAAAAGTTTTAAAGTTTGAACGAAGTCATGTCTGAAACAACACATCTCTGTGATACGAAAGGTGTCTAGCGCTCTTATCCTATATAATTTTCAACTCACTTACAACTCAAAGGTCACATGAACCGCGACGCAAATCTAATGGTTATTGTGTTGTTGCATCCATGTGTAACTGAAAAAAATTAGGTGCACCCAATCGCAAATCTCAGCGACAACGCAAATTATGATGCAAGACCCATGTGTAACCAACAAGTTTCAGATGCAACTCACAGATCACACGAAAGCATTGCAATTCTAATGACTAGGGAGGCGACTGAGATTTAGACGCGTAAGAACTAGCAATTCCGATAGTCTAAACAAATAAACAGAAGATATAATTTTCTTTATTTTCCCAAATTAATACGAAAAATTCTAGCTTTCATATATGGGTTTCATCTGCTCCAAGCCTCCAGGGACGAAGAAATTTAACGAAACACTAAAGCCAACTAATGTGTAGTATCACACATATATATGTAGGTGAAAACTACTTGATCAGTGGAGTGGAGTAGAACCCTATATACTATCACCATGTGCCTTGGTCTCTGGTCTACTTGGTGGTTTCTGTGAAGTAGCTACAGTGGTTCACCGAGTATCCAACGGCTGAACATGGCAAAGCACCTCTCCGGTTCGTACTCCGGCGCTGTGTGCCCGCCACCCTGCATCAACTCAATAGAACATGATCACTGATGCGCGTAGATGCATTCACCAGGCACGTCTGTGTAGTTGCAAGCAAATTAAGAAATGGTGATCGGTGTTACCTTGATGGTAGCAAATGTCATGTTGTTGGAGTACGTTAAGGTGAATCTGCAACACAACCATGCATTAACCACTATATTCAGCAAAGAATGCTGCTGCCAAAAACTAGTCAAGAACTCTAGGTCTCTAGCTAATATCAGTAAGGTGGTGGTATAGTACCCAGCAGACTGGCCATGGAGATGCCATGCCCTCCAGTCGTGGACGACGGGGAAGCCGAGTGACCTGATCCACGCCTGAGTCCCCAGGTGAGGCACCAACGAATCGTGGTCGCCGCTGTATACGAGCGCCCGGTAGCCACTGTTAGCCGTGACGTTCCGGTGATACTCGATGCTGCTCCTGAGGTCGATGGAGTAGGGAAGATCACCGTTGCGGCACCTGACCCACTCTTCCACGGTGCCCTCCTTGATCCCAAGAGCATCCCGGGTCTCCTCCGCGTTTGCCCAGAAGTACGACAGGTAGTATCGATATGTCTGCCACAATTGATGTCAGTTTGCCCCGCACTACAGGAAACGCACAAGACGCCGACGGCCGGGCGCCGTCGGCGTATGCATGTATGCCGTCGGCGTCTGACCGTCGACGTATCGCGTTGTCGGCGTAGCCTATCTGCCGTCGGCGTAGAAAAGCCGTCGGCGTAAACTTGGCTAATGCCGTCGGCGTATGAATTGGTAAAATTTTGTTTAAAAACATTTCAAAACAAAAAACTTTGAAAAAAATCAATTTTTTTTTGAATTGTTTAGCCACTTAATCGCACTAGAGACACATTTATCTCTAACCATTATTAATTGCAACCTTAATTACTCGTTTCTACTAACACTTCCCCACAGGTCACCCATCCTGAAACTATTCCAGTCCCAGCACGCTTAACTTCTTAGTTCCTTCCCTGTGAGCTACCTAGAAACAACAGATGCTTTACTGACAATAGTAGTCTTTCAATCATATTAACTCATGGATTATGATGTCACACACCTTTATTTTATGAATCCAAATAATTATTTGAATAAAAATAAATGAATCATTAATCATAATCTTGAATTCAAATAATAATTAACTTATTTGCCTTTTTCCATTTAATATTGAATAATTCATATCTACAAATCTGTAAATCGAAATTTGACAAATAATATGTCTAAATCGATTAGAAAAATGAGATAAATCCAAATATGACATTCATATCATCCATAACCCAACTCTTGACAAGTTTCCCTCCGGCTTGTCCAATCGGGGACTATCACGCTATAAGTGCATGTAAACTCCCTAGAGAGACGTGGATGTCGGGGACTATCACGCTATAAGTGCATGTAAACTCCCTAGCTATAAGTACATGGTATGACACTCCCTAGCTTGTGGTGGGAACCCGACGCTCCGGAGCCCCTCTCCGGTGAAACCGTAGCCCCACTGTAGAAAAACCAGACTTATACGACTAAAGTCGGTACCGACGTAAAAATGGGGTATCAAAGTGTAACTAGTTGCTTGGTTGTGTTAGGCTAGGCCCTAGGAAGTCACAAGATAAAGGTATAACCCAACTCTTGACAAGATTTCCTCATGTTTGTTCGATCGGGGACTATCACGCTATAAATGCATGTAAACTCCCTAGAGAGACGTGGATGTCGGGGACTATCACGCTATAAGTGCATGTAAACTCCCTAGCTATAAGTACATGGTATGACACCCCCTAGCTTGTGGTGGGAACCCGACGCTCCGGAGCCCCTCTCCGGTGAAACCATAGCCCCACTGGAAAAAAATCAGGCTTATACGACTACAGCCGGTACCAGCGTCAAAATGGGGTAGAAAAGTGCAACTCTTTGCTTGGTTGTGTTAGGGTGGACCCTAGGAAATCCCAAAACAAAGTTATACCCCAACTCTTCACAAGATTCCCTCCAATTCGACCGAAGTGGGAGTTTCCAGGTGTAAGTCCAGAAACTCACTAGAGAGAAACTGATGACGGCGAAGCCTCTAACATCTCGGAGTGGAATCTTGGACATTTACAACCCAAAACATACTTATACTCACTTGGTATGGCACCACCTAACTTTTGGTTCGATTCCGACGCTCCGGAGCCCCTCTTCGGCTAAACCCATTTGAACATGGAATTTTTTGTCCTTACTCATGATTTTTTTTTAAGAATATAGTTTGAGCAATGTGTATGATGATGCAGATCTACTTATCCTCTTCGAAACGAGCTAAAGAACATCGAAATCCGACTTCCAATGCAAAAGTTATGCTCAAAACGGTGAGTAAGTAAAAAAAAAAGAAAATATAGGCCGATGGCATTGCCGTCGGCGTATCTCAGAAAAATATATATATATAGGCCGACGGCATGCCGTCGGCGTATCTCAAAAAAAAAAAACAGAAAATAATGCCGTCGGCGTAGCTAAAATAAAAAAGAAAAGACCAAATCTAGCCTGGTCGGGGTCTACGCCGACGGCCCCGATATTTGGCCGTCGGCGTATGTCCTGGCCGTCGGCGTCTTGTGTCTTTCCCGTAGTGCGTATGTAAGCACAATAAGTTGTTAAAGCTCTATAATTTATTTTGGTTTTTCCTCTCTTTTTTGAGACATAGTGCCTTTAACTATGTACCATAGTCCATACAGTAAGAAAAAGGCCGCAGTAGGAAATTTCCTACTATTTCCTGTAATGAAGTTGTTAAAGCAACGGAGTCCACCTAGCGTGTGCATATGGAAGATGGAGGTAGACTTACAACACATCCAAATGGAGGACGAGCGGGTGGATTTCCAACTAGGATCCTCCTACCAGCACCAGTACCCGAGTATTCGGACTCGGTATCAGCTGCTGGTCCAGTGGGAGCAGACGCAAAAACGCAGGTGTCCAACAATACTTGGGCTTGCTGAACTTCGTACAGGAGCTGCAACGAGTTCACTCACGCTCAAACTCCCATCCATACACTAGAACAGTATGCGACCTAAATCAGTTCTAGCAAGCACAAGATGTTTTTAATCTTCTTCTTACATGATTGAAAGTATCCAGAGCTTGGGCGCACGGTGCATTTGAAGGAACCACGTAGTCCAGTCCTTGGCAATGCCGCAATATCGTCTGCATATATTTTTTTTAGATAAAGATCGTCTGCATATATGTGAGCAAGAAAGAACATTATCCATGACCACTTTGATTGCGATAAAACGGATTGTATACATGTATACGAGGAGGATCTAGACACTCAAGTTAAGTTACCTCGTATAATTGATCTGATATTATACCAACTCCGTGAGCATATGGCACTTTAGAACTTGTATCAATGATCTCACCGGTTGACGGGTTACCTACTAGATAGCCCTGAAATCAACAAACATGCATATACAACAATGATGCTTACTATTATCGCTAGTAAATTGTACTGCAATAACGATTATGGCACCTTAAGATTAATGCCCGGAGCGTTTCCTGCTTCAATACCTGAAGAGGAGCTAGCGAACATGAATATGCAGAGTTCAAACAGAGCTTAGTGAAATGAAGCAATTAATCGTACCAGTTTGCAATAAGAGACAGAGTTTCCAAACAGGGCAGGGGGTATATATTTGTGTATGTTAGGTACCTTGTGAAATGATATGGGCGATAAATGGAACAAGTTTTCCAGCATAGGAGTCTCCCCCGATGTAGAAAGGGTTTTGTAGGTATTTGGGGTGGTCGCTGAACCACTTGATAAGGAAGTCATGGAGCTGCAGTGAGGAGGATACATCCCCAACCTGGTAACCTTGTGGTTGTCTGGAAAAGGAAAATCCAGCCCCAACCGGTGAATCAACAAACAGGATGTGTGCTACCTGCGCGAGATGGGCATTTCCTTTGGTAGTCATGTAAGTACATGTATACTACAGGAAGCAGCATGCTGCTGCAGATGAAACAAGAAGGTTGGAATACCTTCGTCCATGAGTTTGGATTGATCTCCAGGCGTGGCAAGCTGCCATTGTAGGGCTCCACCACGAATCTAATGGGACCTGCATATCCGCATTAGATAGGAGTACGAAGTTTAATGTACAGTGAATATGATGATAGGGATCATGCATGTTGCAGAAGGAGACGGTGCTGCGATTAATAATGGGTTAAATTGATTGATTAGTTAAATAGAGAGAGACCTATTTCGTATGCGAGGCCGCTCAAGACGGAGCAACGGTCGCCGCCGGTGAGCCAGAGAAGGAAAGGGGCCTCCTCGGTGCGGGCGTCCGACTCGACGAAGTAGTAGAAGAGCTCGGTGCCCTCGTCCACCTCCACGTACCTTGCAATTCAATCATTTCGTACGTTGATTTAAGAAGAAAGAATCCGACAGAACAAACTTAATTATTGGAAATTTAGATGGAGATGGAGGTACCAACCCAGTGTGGAGGTTGAAGGGGAGGCGGCCGTGGAAGCCAGGGAGGCTGGTCACCAACTTGGAATCGGTGATGCGCGGGGTTAAGGCAAGCATCATCAACAACAGGAGGTAGCGGCAGAGCTGCCGCAGCGCGGCCATCTTCGCAGTTGTATGAGCAGCAGCAGATGAAGCAGAGCTTAATTTTGGCCTGCTTGCCCTCCCTCTGTCGCCGGAACTCGTGGACAAAGGTGGAGGTTCTCTTTCAGAACTTTCTTTTTTCTTTCCTCAGCTATTGTCGCTACCTGCGTGTCCACCAACTTATCCACACGTGTAACACATGTCCGACTGGTAGCAACCACGCCGGGGAGAAAAGTGGCGTCCAGGCTCCCCAGTAGGCCCCCGATCTCTACCGCTACGTCTGCGTGGAGCCAACAAAGCACGTCGTAGAAGATCACAAAAAACTATTTTGGCGCTGGTTTAAATAATATCCATACGATATCCATTACATCATCCGTCTCTAAAAGAGCGTACTTCCAATTTTATAAGAAAACAAAACTATCTCAAAATTTAATCGAGATTATACAAAAATATTCTATGTTTGTAAACCAAATAGGTATATAATGAAAATATATTTTGTCATAAACTAATTCTACTAATTTGGTGGCATAAATGTTGGTATTTTCTTTTGTACAAATACACGGTCAAACATAAAAGCCTGACTTATCATAGATGTTGGTATTTTTTATACACCAACTATTGGGATAATGAGCTGCAGCTAGATTTAATTTATCATTTATCTTCGTTAACTTGATTGTTGATAAATGTCCCGCTCGTAAGTGACCATGAGCAAATAAACCGGCCACATCAGACCAAAGAAAAAAATGTGAAAGAAGGAGGTGGGTTTATTCTTTGGTTGTGATCATTCTTGCTTGAAAAGTGGAGGTAGGTGGCTACGTGACCGGTTTTATTTGACAAGTGCGTGTCAGTAGTTAGGTTAACAAAAAAGCAGATCTAGATGCAGCTCATTA
The DNA here is from genome assembly GCA_947311845.1 of Poa pratensis. Taxonomy (NCBI): domain Eukaryota; kingdom Viridiplantae; phylum Streptophyta; class Magnoliopsida; order Poales; family Poaceae; genus Poa; species Poa pratensis. Next base: position 3,495,656 of record CAMZMU010000058.1, on the reverse strand, counting down.
CCCCAATAGTTGGTGTTCTATGCAACAAACGCCTGACATGAATGTTGTTTCTTTTCGCTCGTCAAGTCATCGGCTTCAGAAAACCTAGCCGTCGCCTCCACCTTCGCCTCCTCCATAGGTCGGTTCCCCCTCCTCCGGCCGCCTCACCGTCGTTGGGATGGGTGGGGAACCCAATCTATGAGGGGAGTTTTTAATAAAAGTAGGGCTTTTTGTAGATAAGGTTAGGGTTTTGGTAGCCATTTCTTCATCAATGGAGATGGCATCATCTCCAATAAGTAATCTCCGTCTCTTCGTCCCGACGTCAATGGTGGTGTTGGATAATTATATTTTTCTAGGTATGGTCCTTCAGATATTGTTTCGTCAGATCGATTTTGGATTTTTTTTCTTCTCATGGTTGTCGCAAGGAGATTTGTCCTTACAATATTTGTCCCGACTGTTACGTCTTCGACAATGATGATTCGTATTCTCGGCTCTTAACGACGTCGACTAGCTTGTTCGGTTGCTTGTCTCTGAAATACTAGTGTTGGTAGCCTTGCCAATGTTGCTTGATAATTTAATGGTTGCGTCATGCACATTGTTTTAGCATTGCAGTTTAAAAGAGAATATTGTTGATATTTACAGGTCTGTGTCGTGGTATCTATATTTTCACAGCTGTCAGGAAAATATAAGACTGTGTTATGCAAGAAGAAAAAGAGTGTGAAGATTTTGAAAATTTGCTCTTTTTTGTTAGACTTTCTTTTGTAATCGTCGTAGTCAGTTAACGTATCTCTAACATATAATATTCGCTAGTCTCTACTATATAATATGGCTTCAGGTGATGGTCGGTACGTTTTTTTAATTTCCAATTTTACCCTTGCATATTATCTAATACCAGCGGAAGATAATCGGATCCGGAAAGAAAACGAATCGCCTCAAGTCAGGGTCTCGCCCGTGCACGAGTCCTGGTCTTGTCTGCTCGTTGCTCTGCCTCGAGCAGCTCACGAAAGCCGCACAAAGCACAACGCTACTGCAGCGACTTGGCCCAATAGCAACACCACGCGGCCCAACCCCACGATTGCTATTTTTCTTATTTTTTTTCTTCTTAGACAAGCTAGCTGAATAAGTATATTGTATACATGCAGTTTTTTCGGATAATGAAGTATACTTACAGTTACAAAACATGCGTACATATTAAATTTTCCCCGTAATCAAGGTCAGGTGCCACCAGACCTCGCCTCACCAACCTCTGCAGGAGGTTCTTTCCACTACCACTTGAGCGGACCAAAATTTGAACAATCAATCGGAAAAAAAATACCACGGCAACGGAGGCGAGGTGCGCTGTGACTATGCATCCACAGCCTCTGGCGTCGAGGTCAATCAATCGAAAAAAAAATATCACGACCTCGGATATATAGGGAGAATCGCCCCAACCTTCGGCATGACGGCCATGCCGGGGACGTGGCCGCCTAGGGCCCGCATAGACGAGGGCCAACAAGTGAGGGGGAGCGAGAGAAAGTGGATGGTATTATCTTTCAAATGATAATTAAATGTCTTTGTTCGTATATTATCTCGTGTGCACTAGACATGCATGTGTGGCGATGCAACAATCTGGATAGCCCGTAGCAACGCACGGCCACTCAACTAGTATAAATATATCATGCTATTGGTTGTCAAAACAAAAACGTTTAATATGAATGTTCTGTGAAAAACAGCATAAATACGTGGTCGTTTGTGCAATTTCCTCGAGCGACGGAGCTAAGCAGAAACTGACGGGTGGAGACGAAGAACCATCTCAGCCGTCGACAACAAAACAAACGCCGCACGCTTCCGTGCGATCTCAACCGTTGGAGGCAAACAAACAGCCGCAGTTTTGCTCGACCGCTCACTCAACCACGGCCTTGTCCTGACCGTTTCTGCCTTGTCGGAAAACGCGACCGAGCAGCGGCCAGTGCGGCAGTGTCTCCTGGCCCTCGGCGACCACCGTCTCCGCCGCAACCAGAGCCTCCTACTCCTGCTCTCCGCGCGGCAGATCGGCGCATTTCTCGATCTCAGCACCCACCGACTCTGCGGCGCCCAAATTCCACAAACCCTAGAGCCAAATCCCCCATTTGCCCGTGCCGAATCCCCACCGAGCCGGATTTGCTGACAGGAGCGGCAAATCGAGCCCCCTGTCGCTGCCCCGCATGTCGCCACGCGCTTACGCATGAGCTCGGCCATGGACGAGATGAACCTGCTGCGGCAGACGCAACGACAGCACCAGCACCACATGGCGGTACGCGGCATCGGCGAGGAGATCGACCAGTGTGAAGATCCCTCTTTCTCCGACGCCGCACTCGTGGGCGTCACCTCCTCTCAAGACCCCGTCGTCCCCGCCGACGGCCACAAGAGCTTCCTAATCCCATGCTCGCAGCCTGCCGCGGTGGACGGCCAGCCGCAGCCCACGCCGCCGCAGAGGGAGGAACATGAGGGGACCCTGAGGCTGCCGGCGCATACCAAGAAGAAGAAGAAGGTGGTGAAGAAGTGGCGGGAAGAGTGGGCGGACACCTACAGGTGGGCGTATGTGGCCGTGCACGACAACACGAGCAGAATCTTCTGCACTGTCTGCAAGGAGTACGGCCGGAAGCATCGCCGGAACCCCTATGGAAACGAGGGGAGCAGGAACATGCAGATGAGTGCGCTGGAGGAGCACAACAATAGCTTGCTGCATAAGGAGGCACTCCGACTGCAGTCGGCTTCCAAGGAGAAGGTGCAAAGTCCTGAGATAGAGAGGCCGGTCTATGTCAAAGGTTGGTAATGTTGCCTGAGCTCCTGCTATTAAGCTGTGGGTTTGCTTGTTGGACGTTTCTAGGAACTAGGAAATGTATACCAAATTTGTGCTTAACAAGTACTAGTGTCTTAATTAGATATTTAAGCAAGTGTCTTCACTTTCCGTGTTAAATAATTTAAATTGACCTGTGGGAAGTAACTTGATTTTCAGTATGTCATAATGTTGTTACCTTCGAAATGTATTGCTTTGATGATCCCGTGTCACCCGTACACAGTTGGCACTTGAAAGTGCTTCTGTGTTCAGTGTAAGAAAATGAACATACCCTAAAGCAAATGATAGGATGATTAGTTGTCTGAAGCTTTTCAACGCACTCCATCTTCTATCGAATTGGAAATATACTTCTTTAAATTCAAGGTTTTATCTGAATTATGCATCTTCCATTTCAGCTTTGTCGAAAACAGCAGCTTCAATAGTTGAATCTGTCTTAAAGAAGGATCCTCATGAAGCTGAATTTATACAGTCTATCCAGGAGGTGGTTCATTCTATAGAACCAGTTTTGGTGAAGAACTCCCAGTAATTCTCCCTCCCCTTCCCTTCCAGAGGAACAGCATGCCTAAGCTCAATTATAACAAGATTCCTGATGGTGTTTTTTTTTCAGATATGTTCAGATATTGGAACGCTTATTAGAACCTGAGAGATCTTTTATATTTAGAGTGCCATGGGTTGATGACAGAGGAGAAGCACATGTCCATCGAGGTTTCCGAGTGCAGTTCAGTCAGGCTTTAGGTCCATGCAGAGGTGGTCTTCGCTTCCATCCTTCCATGAACTTAAGTGTGGCAAAGTTTCTAGCTTTTGAGCAGGTATTAGCCTACTTGTCCTTCATTCGTGTTTGCAATGCTATTTTTATGATGTCTGAATTCATTAAAGTGTGATGGTGAGAAGTGACCACTTAACCAAGATGATGTTCTCAATGGATGTCAAAATTAGCTGCCTATTTGAGAGCAATATAGCATTTGAGTTATTTCTCTTTATACAGACTTTGAAAAATGCCCTGTCACTATATAAACTTGGAGGTGCTGCTGGAGGGAGTGATTTTGATCCAAAGGGTAAAAGTGAAAGTGAGGTAGTTGTATTTTTTTATTTCCTTCAGGCAATAGTATTTTGCTTCACGTAATATGAATTTGATCTATACCAGGTAATGCGTTTTTGTCAAAGTTTTATGGATGAGCTGTATAGACATTTGGGCCCTGATCAGGTATTTCACAATCAGAGATTATGTCCTGTCTAGGTCCTGTCTGTATAGACTTGAGTTGTTTATTTTTAAAATTAATTAAATCGGGGGCAGAACTTTAATTTAAACATGAAATTCATGCTTCAGTTTCTGCTGTAGGATCTTCCTGCTGAAGATGTTGGTGTTGGTCCAAGGGAAATGGGTTACCTTTTTGGGCAGTACAGACGCCTTTCTGGTCATTTTCAGGTACACCACACGTGTGACCCAAAATAAGGCTTGTGTATTATAGTCCAATTCTATATTATCATGGTAGTTGTCTTACCAACAATTTGTTTCATGTACAATTGTAGTTGTTACATGCTTGTTTCATGAAGTACAAAATGTAGTTGTATATATTTGCATGCTCGAAATTACAGAATTGTGTTTCTTGATATTTAGTTACAACTTGATACACCTGTCCTGATGCTTAACTCGTCACTTGATTCCACCTATCCCTTTCCTCTACTATAGAGGTTCTACTTTTACATGTTAGGTTCCTATATCTTTGTTCTTTTCTGTAGATTGCAGTATTTCACTCCTGTCCTTATGCAGGGAAATTTTACAGGCCCTAAAATCTTCTGGTCTGGTTCTAGTTTCCGAACAGAAGCTACTGGATATGGGCTGGTAAAGTGGTATTTTAACTTCTCTTTTGAGCAGAAATTAGTCTATATCTTGTCATGTGGCAGTTCTTTCACAAAGTAATACTTTTGCCACATGTGTTGACCATAGTGTTCCTTTTGGAAAAAAAATGTTGCAAAATTTATGTAGGTATTTTGTGCACGTGTTGTACTTGCTGATATGAACAAGGAGCTCAAAGGATTAAGGTTGTTGGCAGATATATTTATTTGGTTTTCTGTTGTATTTTAATCATTATCAGTATCATAATGTGCATAGTGCGTGCAGATGTGCGATAAGTGGCTCTGGAAAGATAGCAATGCATGTCTTGGAAAAGCTTTTGTCATGTGAAGCAATCCCTGTTACAGTCTCAGGTATACAGATTTAGCTTGTGTTATTTGAAAAAGCAATGTCATGGGGTGCCACTATTGGCATGGGTACAATAAAAAGTCTGCTATTAGGTATTGGCATGCGGAGGCACATAGAATCTAGTGATTTGAATACTACTACTTGTACTCATTTAGACTAGTTAATAATAGTATCTGATTCCGAAGGGCCTTCTAATTATATACTCTTAATGGGGCTCATAGTTGTACATTCTTACAATACGTCTCTGTGGTTCTTGTTGGTTTAGCCATAATAATGCCATAAAGGACTTTAAAGGTTTCATATTCCTTATTATCTCTTACGAAACAGGTGGTTGAATAGTGGGCATTTGTCCATCAAAATCTATTATTGTACCTGTACAGTAGCTATATTGATTCTAACCAGTGAAACCTCTGAACTGCCGCAATTGTTGCAGATTCAAAAGGCTATCTGTTAGATGGAGACGGGTTTGATTATGTGAAATATTCACTTATAAGGAACATTAGGGCTCAGCAAAAGAGCCTCAAGTGGGTACTTGCCTTTCCCTTATTTTCAGTTTGTAAATGTTAAGCTTTTGAGGTAGCATTTTCCATTGAACTATACAGGGAGTACTTAAAAACATTCCCGCGTGCCAAGTACATCGATGATGCTAAGCCATGGGGTGAGCAGTGTGATGTTGCATTCCCTTGTGCATCACAAAATGAGATTGACCAAGGGGAGGCTCTTGCAATTGTCACCTCTGGTTGCCGTGTTCTTATAGAATGTATGCAGTCTTGAATTATGTCTTCTTGGTTGCCCTCTCGGTATTTAAACGCCTATTGATATTAATTTTTGTGCCAACTGCAGGTTCAAATATGCCGTGCACTGCTCAAGCAGTTGATATCCTAAGAAAGGCCAAAGTTCATGTTGCTCCAGCAAAGGCAACTGCTGCTGGTGGGGTAATTCACCGTTTGAATCTTTCTTGCCATTCTTTCCATTTTTCTGAAAAATAATCCAAAACTGCATACCACTTTTGAAGGATGGTTGCTGAACTTCCTAACTGGGCACCTAACCTAGACTGCACACGTTAACTTAAATAAAAACAACTTGAAAAGATATGGTCTCTAGAGTTAACCATGAAGTAGTTGCATGGTTCGCCAGCATGTTCATATTTTTTCGTCTGCCTTGAACAAACAGGTAGCGGTTGGAGAACTTGAACTAAATTCTGAGTTCAGTTTAATGCAGTGGTCGGTGGAAGATTTTGAGAACAAAATACAGGTATGATCTGCTGCTCCTGCCCGATGGTTCATACTATGTCTTAATAGTTAATACAGACGTGCTAAGCTTCTCTTTTGTTCTATAAACAGGATGCAGTAAAGCAAACCTATGACAGGTCAATGAAAGCTGCTCAAGATTATGGATTCATGAAAGAGAACCCAGAGTTAGTTTCCTTGTGCATTTCTGTCGATATCTTCTCCCACATGCTTCCACTTGGTTTCACTCCCAGAAACTGATCTCTCCCTCTCTGTACAGGTCGTTGGTCCATGGTGCAAACATATCTGCCTTCCTTAACATTGCGCAAGCCATGACTGATCAAGGATGTGTCTAGTTGAGCATTTGGTTCTGTCAAGAAGCAGGATTAGACACTGATGCAGCTTTTGTTGGAATCGTTGCAGTCATCTGTCATGAGGAAACATATACTCTGTTTATTCCTACTCTCACAAATGGATTTTATATTTGGACCTTTGTAGGAAAAAAGGCTTGGATCTGTTGTAGAATGTAGAAGGGCCTTTTGTTGTAGATCACCAATGTATTTATTCATTATTGCACATCAATATTAAATTATAAAGGGAACAGAAACAATTATTTTATACTTGGAACTTGTTGTTATTCTGATAAGACTGCCAAATAATGTATAGGCTTTTGCTGCAAGCGATAAATTAAGTGTCTCAAGTTTGTCTAAAAGTGGATGTATCTATACATGAAACATGTCTAAATACATCCACTTTTGGGCAAACTTGAGACACTTATTTTGGGACGGAGGGAGTACTATTTATCTCAAGCTGGGATCTACAAGAACAGTGGATTTGGGCCGACTTGTTTACAGAGTAGGATCCTTACATAAACGAACCCTGACCAGCACACGATAAATTACATTACGAAGTACACATTATGCAGATGCTTTTTGATAATCCGCAGCTCGACAAAGATCAGCAGGAGAGCCCACTGCTGCTTTAGGTAGCCTCTTCACGGTATTTCCTGCAATAGGCGACCAAATGATGCGAAAACAAAACTGTTGTGGGCAGCATGTATGACCACTTCAGGCTTTCCCTACAATAGATTTTGGGAAACATGTCCCGTCTTGTAATCTTGAAGCCTAAGCTGATGACTTCCCTGTCTGTTCTGCTAAGAAATGCTCAAGCATGTCCTCCTCGTCATCTATACGAACATTAGGATGGGAAGTTTGTAAGGTGGGTGTCACTAACCAAAGTCCACGAAAAAATGCTAGGATACTGACCTTCAAAATCGTCATCAAATTCGATGTCCTCCTCTTCCTCATCGTCTTCTTCGGCAACTGTACTTGCCCCTTTCTGAAAAGACAATACATTTAATGTGAGTTCAATGATAAATATATCCACAAAGAACATCTGATAAGTAAAGAAAAAAAGGTAACAGCAGATAAGGATATCACTAAGTATGTTGCACTACGGCTAAATCACAGGCAATGGCACATAGTCTTATGTAGGATGAAGTACCACTATATGCCTTCCACTTTCAAAATACTGCCTCCCCGTTAGTCTCTTTTCCTTTGGGACTGTAAGAGCTGACTCTGGCATAAGCCTGCAAGATAATGGAAATTCAGAAGATTATCTGTAACCACATGTTGGAACAATCAACAACAATATTTAGGAAAGAGATGCTCTCAAAAGGAAACATGTCATCTTAAGAAGATCCCATTATCCATGAGATCATTGAGAGCAAGGAAAATACAAAAATAGAATAAAAACTTGAATGCTTACTTCGCACGCTGTAACGCCAATTCAGCTTCAAAACGTTCTCTCCAGGCCATAAAGCTCTCCACGGTAACAGCTTCACCGTGGGGTACAATGACCTAACATGTCGCAAATGTTCCATTCATAAAGTATATGCATCGAAATTATATTTGCTAAGGGTGAACATAACAGAAAACTTCTACAGTTAAAGATTCAGTTATACAGCACATCTAATACTTAGATTTGCTCGTGTAAGTGGCTCAGTTGGACAAGCACAAGAAACACTTCAAAACATACAGCCAAGAGCCAGTGGCAGTAATTTTTCAAATATATGTACTCTTCGGTTAGAAAAGAAATTGATTTTGTGCCACTGCAGCAATGCATCGCTATATACACCCACAGCTTTATTTCACCATATATCCGCTGATTCTGGGTGGTTACAAATACATAACCCTTACACTTGCCACATTCACAGCAATTGTGGAAACCCGTTCATACAGATCAATAGCAAAGAACATATGAAATAGACAATGGGATAAACTAAGAATACCTCCTCTGCTGGTTCTTCAATTTCATCAGATTCTCCATCTCCAGCATTTTGACCATATTTCTCAGTTAACCATTCTTTAGCAGAGTCGAGAAGAGTATAAACCATAGCCATGCCAAGATTCTCAGTTGCCTAAACGATTGGAAGGTTGAAAAGAACATGAGCTGATGATACACCGCATGACCAATACTGTTTGAGCACACATGTTCATAAACTGTAATTTTGTACGATCCCAATCAAAACTCAAGCAAGTGTTGACATATGAGTCAAAATGAGCTTTTCACAATTCCTAGAATACTACATCTGAGTCATATGTGTAGGTTGTTTAAGATATTGACACGGTGAATAAATTGACACTTAGAACATGAGTTCTAATGAAAATATGTTGCTTCAAGCATGTATTAAGAAAGTGCATTTCATCATAGATCTAGTAATAAAAACATAGTGCTGTACATGCATTTTTATATATATAGACGGTCAAAAGTATTATATCAGCAGTCCAAAGCGACCTACATTGTGATGTTGGGAGTAGTACATAAAAAGGGTCGCGTACCATTTTTCTCCTTAAAAACTTGCCTTTTTTCCTATATTTCTACACTTCGCAACTGACTGGCTGAGCTCTGCTATTTTTGTGACAAATAACAAGAACAAACACGTTTTACACCCTAACAATAATAAAATATCAGCCCATACTTATTTGGTTCATTTTAATTATTTAATTTCAAAGACATTCAGCTTAACTTTTACTGCACTGTCAAACGAGACAAGGATATTGGAGCCAAAACGAAGTACTTACGTACCTCTTGGTCAAGCTTTTCTTTCAAGGATGTAAGGTCTTCTGGTTTAATTCCCCGTACACTGCATGAGTTTGGTTGCAATTAAGTTTTAAAAATACAATAACATACATCTTGCAACAAAAGCAAGATCATCCATAGACGCACACAATGTTTTGCTTCAAGCCATGCAGGACCATCAAGTTAATAAACCGAACCTTTTGACATTCACGAGTGGAGGCTCGTCCGGATACTTCTCAGTGTGTGCAAAAATCAGAGCCATTTGAACTGCAAATCAGGGCCAGATTACATCAAATCTGATATGAACGCAGCATTCAGGGATATATGCAAGCTTGTTTGTTTTATTCTATACAAATAGGTTTACCTGGTACATGAGCTGCCTCGTCGAAATCATCATCCTAGTCAAATATAAAGCAGGGATGAATCACTAATTTCATCGAAAGAGGTTGCAAACGCATTTGTAAAATGAGTAGCATAGAATTTTTTAAAAGCTTGAACGTGTGACGTTCAACGTTTTCAGCCGGGCCAGATTCAATGAAGTGCGATAATAATGCACACAACGGATCGATTCATCTATAGAACTGCAAGTACCTGAGGGGATATCAGGATCTCGAAGCAGCGGGCGGTGGTGTCGATCCCGCTCTCGCTGGGGTCGATCTCTGCAACAAATCCCGCAAAAAAACGGTGGTTAAATTTGGCGAGGAAAAGCAAGGCTGAGCTAGAGAAAGCGAAAAAAGCGAGGAAATTCGGAAAGGAAAGAAGAGAAGGACCCTTGATGTCGTCCATGAGGATGGACTGCAGGGCCTCCAGTTCCATCTCCTGCTCCTGCTCGTAGTCTGCCATGCCATCCACAGATACAGCACCATAAGCGCAGTTACACACAAAGGTTGCAGTGAGTACCACAGCGGAAGGGGATGGGGAAGGGTACAGAGGAGTCGGCGCGAGGAAGATACAGGGTTCGAATTCATCGTACCTGCCATGACCGGTGAAGTCTCTGTTGCTTCTTACTCTGCTGCTCTGCTCGTGGAGGGTCCAATTATCCTACTGGAGAGAGACTTCGGAGGCGGCGGCGGAGGGGCGAGGCGGCGGCGGCGTGCGTCGCCGGAAGAGGAGTGGGATGAGAGAACGAGACGGGCTTTGCCAGGGCTAGGAAGGCTCGCTCCGCTGTGGCCTGTGGATGGGCTAGATCACATAGGGCGTGTTTGGTAGCCCGTGTCTCGTCAGAGATTCCCACCCCACCCCAGTTCTGAGTGTTTGGTAGCCCGTTTTACCCACCTGGGCCATGCCCACCGCATACGGAAAACGCCTCTCAGCCCTGCCTGCTAGAGTCGAGCTTCTCTCCTCAGCTTGGGCGAGGTCATACCGAAAACTCCCACGCGTGGGCCCCACCCGCGCGTCCAGCAGCCAGCCCGTCCCAAAATTCTTCCTCATTTCCCCCCGGCCTCCTTTCCTCGTGTCCGCGTGGCTCGCGCTCCTGTGGACTCCGCCGGCGCCGCCTCGCTCCGCCCGCGGTGGCGTCGTCCTCGACCGCGGCAGCGGCGTCCTCGACTCCACCGGCGCCGCCCCGACTCCACCGGCTCGTGCTCGTCATCCCATCTCCGTGCTATTCCATTCCATAGTCCTACGCAGCCATCACATCTCCGTGCTCGTCACGGTCGCCGCATCAACTCCACCGACGCCGCCTCGCTCCGCCCGACGCCCCTACCACCGGAGCTCCGCCGCCGGCGAGCTAGTCGGCCACGACGGGGTGGTCGGAAGAAACGAGGACGGGATTGCTTTTTTCAATTTCTGTTTAGGGTCCTCTTTGTAAGAATTGGGATCTATTTGTAATATCAATTTCTGGAGTTGGAGGATCTTCCTATAAAACTGTGATATTTGTTATCTCAGCCCATACAGCCTACCAAACACTATCTCATCTCAGCCTGTCTAAACACATACAAGCCACCAAACACACACACACACAACAATCTCAGCCCAACATGGATAAGGGCAGCTTGGCCCAGTTAGGAAACACATGTTGGGGTCACCCAGGCTACCAAACACACCCATAGTGGACATCAACCCATAAGGATGAGATAAGAGAAAATGACAGAAAACTACGACATTTGGGGCTGAGTTGTCACATAACTACGACAATTGGAGTAAATGTCACACGGCTACCATTTCAGGGGCATGGTCGTGAAAGAAAGCACTGACCACTCGTTTTACTCGGCTTAACAGGATTTCTGACTGCGTGGGCCCATTTGTCAGGTCCGACGTGGCACGACGTTGACGGAGGGAGACGACGGTCGTTAGGTCTTCGTTGTTTACATGTCTAAGTAGTCGTTCGAGGCCCGGTCGCACCATTTCTCATGCTCATGTCCCTCTCCTCTCCCCTGCCATTGCTCTGGTTCCCGACTCCCGCCGCCACCGAGCCGTAGATCGACGCCACGGTATCGTGGAGCGACGGCGATGAGAATTCCCCTGATTCGAGCTCGCTTGGAACCGAAGTAAGTGTTCCCCTCTCGTGTATTTTTGAGTTCGGGATTTGGGGATTTAGGTTTAGGGTTCATATGATTTGGGATTTGAGCACGATTCTGAGGTCTTGCGCTGAATTTTTTTTCTTGTTAGGGCCCAAATACCATGTACGATTCCGATTATTGCGGATTAGCCGACGAAGATGAGCTCCCTATCCGTTGTCGTTGCAACCGCACGGCCCAGAAATTTGTTGCTTTCGAAGGATGTTGGACTGGCAGGAGGTTCTTGGACTGCGCAGGGACGGTATGTCCAATTCTCTGTATCTTCCTTAGCAACTACTACCCATGCAACTGGATATATATTGTTATTCCCATCTCTGGCAGTAGCTGCAAGTATCTGAGCTCCTGTTGTTAGCTTGATAAAACAGCCATCTAGGCCAATGAATGGCCTACACCCTTCAAGAAATCCTTCCCTTGCAGCATTCACACCGAAGAACAGGCCATGAAATCTTGGTGTGTTGCTGATATGAACAGCTTGTCCTTTCTTCATTGCCTCTATCTGATGTTCTGTTGGTCCAATAACAATGGTCACAATGCACCTAGAACCTGGATTTTTATCTAGTACAGTCTGCATGTAGTCTCTGAGCCTGTAGTACTGCTTCTTGTGATCTCCAAGAACCATCTGCATTGCTTTTGTCCTGGCCCTGTAAGCTGTTCTCTTGCCAACAGTCACACCAAAATCTTTTCTTGTTTTGTCTTGTATAGTAGTGATGCATGTGGTAATGTCTGACTTGTACTCCTCAACATATACACTGCTCAGCCACTTTGCAAACCCTGGTCTTCTTAGGATTTGTTGGACAACTGTGTGGCCCTTCCATTTTTTTTAATGCAAAATGTATGCTCATGCTTTATTTTAGATGTTGTCATGCAGAATTCACAACCAAACGTCTCCTTCGGCAAGCACCTCACAATTATAGCATCTGGAGTGTTCATGTGGAAGTAAAAAATTCTTTGCTGAGCTATGTGGAGCCTTGACAGTGCTTCTCTAAATTGATAGACATCTCTGAAACAAAGTGACAGCCTAAACTATTGCTCTGGATTCTCTCTAGTTTCATCATACCAAACCCTTTCCTTTGACTTCTTTGCTCTGTTCTTTCTGCCTCCTTTAGGCAGTACAAATGGCACTAGCTCATAGCCATCATCATCTTCAAGCCCAGCTCTTCCTCTTCATCAGAAGGAACCCATTGTGGCATAGCTTCTTTCACTACCTGAGAATGTGATCTTGTAGGTTGTCCTTGCCTCTTAGGTTTCTTCTTCACTGGTTGTTCTGATGCAAGCTCTTCTGGATCCTCTTGGATGTCAAATATATCCTCTACATCTGTCTCACCCTCACAATGGAGCATTGGATCATTCTTCCTCTTCTTACCCTCTGCAATTGAATTCTACAACTCTTTCTCCTCCTCCTCATATGTGCTAATGTAACCAGACGTGTCCTCTTGCTCTGCCTCCTCTGCTTGCATTTCTAGACAGTACACACTTTCTTGAGTCTGAAACTTAATTGGTTTGTGTTCATCAACCTGTGTTGTGTGCAAATTCTCATAGTTCACACTACTCTGAGTGCTCATATGGATAGGAATGGGTTCTTCAGCATCTGAATCATGATCAATATGAATTGATCTCGGCTTCTTCATTGGGGATACAACAATTGTTTTACACCCCCTGTCCTTCATCATAGTCAAAACAACTGCCTTTGTACCCTCATACTTCCTAATCATCTCTTCAACCTTCAAATGACTGTCAATTAGTTCTAACCCATTCAGTCCCTCCAGTTCATGCTTAACAAAATACAGAGAATCATTCATTCCATACCCCTCTAACTCCATGATTGACAGCAAATGCAGATATCTAATTTGGGATCGGCACACTCGTTTTTCTCAATTTTAGCTCCATCAAACTGAATGTAAAGATCCCACATCTCGGTCTGAACCCTAAAGTCAAATCTAACAAACAATTCAAACTAAATTCTAGAGCTATAGATCCTACACCGTTCGCTGAATTGGACAGAGAGGTCGCACGGACAGAAATCGACTTACCCGTCAAGATCGGAGACGTAGTGGCTCGTCGGGTCCTCGCAGCTCGATGTGGTACCCGCCGACGTCCAAGCTTTCTGAGATGCGGGTCACGGGGGACTAGCCGCGCGCAGGCGCGGCGCACCTTGCTCGGCGTCGTTAGATTCACCGCCTCCGCCGCCACCATCGCCGTCGCCTACTGACCGGTGGCGCGACGGGCCGCCGCCACCTCCAGTCGCCATTCGTCTTCGAGGTCAGAGGGAAAGAGTGAGAGTGAGCGAGTCAATGCGTGGTCTCCGTCGTCTAGACAGGTAAACAACGAAGACCTAACGACCGTCGTCTCCCTCCGTCAACGCCGTGCCACGTCGGACCTGACAGATGGGCCCGCGCAGTCAGAAATCCTGTTAAGCCGAGTAAAACGAGTGATCAGTGCTTTCTGTCACGACCATGCCCCTGAAATGGTAGTCATGTGACATTTACTCCAATTGTCATAGTTATGTGACAACTAGTCCCTAAATGTCGTAGTTTTCTGTCATTTTCTCATGAGATGATGAGACTCCGTTCTAGTGGTACCATGACTAACCAAGTTTTTCTATCTCTTAAAACAAAAAGGCAAGTTTTTCTTTTTTAGATAAAGAGTATATATTAATATCGCGGAGATACCAATTACACCCAGCCTCTGCAACGACGCAATAACCTAGGGAATTACGGATGCACATAGCCAAAAAACAATAAAAAGAAGAAACTAAAAAAGAAAAGTCCCGCTACGGAGTTACAGTCCTTGCAACAGCAGCACAACCACCACCAAGACAGCATCTGATGTCCAAGTTCTCCAAAAACAACGCCTACAAGAATGAAACAGTGCACAAGCGCCGTCGTCGCCCAATCGAAGATCTTGGGTTTTCACCCTGGAGATAGTACCCGCTCTCAAAACAATGTCTTCAAGAAGACTATTGCCAGACACAACCAATTAAGGCCAGAACTTGGATTTTCACCCTGAAAGGTAAGACTTTTGAACTTCACCTATGCTGACACCCCCACTTACATACCGCTGCTACGAGACCTAAAGCTCCAAGCAAGTTCCTCGTCGCCGCCAAAGGCTCGAATCACCATTACTAGTCCTCCAATATCGCTTCCATGACATTCTCCGCCTCCGACTTCATCATGGATTTGCCCATGATGGCAACAGAAGCAGAGATTCGCGCCGCTCCCTCCGGCGCGACCGAATGGATCCGATACAACGGTCTCTAGGCATAAAAGTACATGCGAGATCACCGGCGGACCCTTCTGGAACCCGACACTCCAGCCAGATCAAAGAGGACAGGTGTCAGGTAGATCTTCACCTTGGCGCAAGACGAACCCTAGGACCGCCGCCTTTATTTGAGCAAACCAGCCGGCCCCACACCACCGGACGGAGCAGCCAAGGGGAAAGTGACCGCAGCGCATCCAACCACACTCCATGGCAGGACATGGCGTCGCCCAGACCAGACCCGCGTCCATGAGCAGTGATCGGTTCATCGATGATCTGACTGTCATCGAGTCGTCAGCCTCACGATCCGGTCGCCGCTGTCCCATGTCGCCCGTGTCACGATCTCCTGCGTCGCTGCCTCCCAAACTGACAGGTCGCCGGTCTTTCGACCTAGAAAATGCACAACACGTCTGGAACAACAAGCAACCAACAGCTTGCACGTCCGTGGATGCATCCTTCCTCATGCACGCGGGGCGCTGGGCGTACACACACACATGATCTGCTCATGGCCGCTGATAACCCACAAGTATAGGGGATCGCAACAGTCTTCGAGGGAAGTAAAACCCAAATTTATTGATTCGACACAAGGGGAGACAAAGAATACTTATAAGCCTTAACAACTGAGTTGTCAATTCAGCTGCACCTGGAAAAGCACTAGTAACTGGGGTGATGTGAAAGCAGCAGTAATATGAGAGCAATAGTAACAGTAACACACCAGCAGTAACACGGAGGCAATGACACCAGAAAATAGTTGATACTACTTCTAATGACATATAGGACCAGAGAGCAATGATGATGACAAATGGACCGGGGTTCCCAGCTATCTACACTAGTGGTAACTCTCCAAACAAATAACAGGTGTTGGGTGAACAAATTACAGTTGGGCAATTGATAATTGTAAGGGCATGACAATGCATGCTTATGATAAGATAAGGTTTACTGTAGTATTTAATTGGGCATTACGACAAGGTACACAGACCGCTATCCAGCATGCATCTGTGCCTAAATAATCCACCTTCCGGTTAGCATCCGCATCCCTTCCAGTATTAAGTTGCAAACAACAGATTATTGCATTAAGTATTGTGCATAATGTAAACAACACATTCATCCTTAGACAAAGCATTGCTGTTTTACCCCTAGTGGCAACAACACATCTACAACCTTAGAACTTGCTGTCACTATCCCAGGTTAAATAGAGGCTGAACCCAACTATCTAGCATAAATACTCCCTCTTGGAGATACAAGCAACTACTTGATCAGGGTAACCACAAGTACCGGAGAGCATGCAAGATCTTAAATAAACAATAGTATGATAATATGATGAACAATCTGATCATAATGTAACAATTCATCGGATCCCAACAAACACAACACCAATTACATCATATGGATCTCAATCATGTAAGGCAGCTCATGAGATCATTGTATTGAAGTACATGGGAGAGAGAGTACCAACTAGCTACAGCCAAGAACCCGTAGTCCATGGGGGAACTACTCACAAACCATCATGGAGTCGAAGTGGAGGCGGTGGAGTCGATGGAGATGGCTCCGGGGGTCAATCCCCGTCCCGACAGGGTGCCAGAACAGGAACTTCTGACCCCCGAAACAAGGTCTCGCGATGGCGACGGCGCTGCGGCAGTCTTTCTGGAGTATTAGATATATATCTAGGGTTTTCGCGTCGGGGTGACTAAATAGGCGAAGGGGCAACGTCGGTGGCGTCCCGAGTGGGCCAAACCACCTGCTCGCGCCGCCCCCCTTTTGGCCGCGCCAAGAGGTGGTTTGGAGGCCGTGGGCCTCCCCCTGGCTTGCCCTTCTGGCTCCGTGTGACCCTCGGAAAAATAGGAGGTTTGGCTTTTGTTTCGTCGAATTCCGAGAATATTGCCCGAACAGCTTTACTGGAACCAAAAACAGCAGAAAACAGGAACTGGCACTGTGGCATCTTGTTAATAGGTTAGTCCCAGAAAATGTATAATAATGATATATAATGCATATAAAACATGTGACAATGATACATAAAACAAGCATGAAACATCAGAAATTATAGATACGTTGGAGACGTATCAGCCGCCGGCCGGATTAGATAGGACACGAGGGGAACTTGTTGCAATTGGCACAAACGACACTAGATGCAACCTTGAAAGAGCATACTTGCTCTTAAATCTATTTTGGAGTCTAATGACAACACATTATCAGGACTAATGTGCGCTTGACAATTGCAGATATATCTTGTTGATACATTATGTCTTGTGGAGCTTGTTACCCTGGAAATCAGCACAGTGAGCATTTCTGTGTCTGGCGGTAGTACCGCTGTCGCAGCGGTAGTACCGCTCCACCTGGAGCGGGACTCCTGCAGCACAGCTGGTACTCCTCCTGGCGGTAGTACCGTGTGGTACCGCTGGCTTCAGCCAGCGGTACTACCGCTGGTGGTACCGCCAGGGGTACCGCTAGGCCGTTTTTGCTCTCTGTATTGGTTGCGGTACCCCGCGGTAGTTGCCTCGTACTACCGCTGGGTTCCTTCTTTTTTAATCGAACGATCCCAGCGGTACTACCGGGCAGTGCCGCGGTACTACCGCTCTGCCTGGCAACTTCGGTACCTCTGCGAGGTACCGCTGCAGCTGGGTTCTGCAGTGCACTAGGTACCGCAGGGAAGCAGGCAGCGGTAGTACCGCTGTCCCAGCGGTAGTACCGCTGTGCAGTTTTTCTGCACATAACGGTTGGATTTTCAGGGACCCCTATATAAAGACTGCTTCTTCTCCAAGAAGCTAGCTCGACTGAAATAGAAGTCCACCATTATTACAAGCTCAAGAATCACTAGATCTCCCAATCCCTCCACCCAATCTCGTTGATCTTTGGAGGATTGAAGGAGAAGGCCCCGATCTACATCTTCACCAAGCCGTTCTTCATTTCCCCCTCATTCACTTGAGGGACCATTAGCTAGGGTTTCCACTAGGAAAACCTAGCCCCCTATTGTACTCACTTGATTGTCTTTGTGACAGATTGTAGCTGTTTGGGAGCCCCCAATCCTTTGTGGGTTGTGCCCCAAGTCGTTGTTGTAAAGGCTCCGGACTCCGCCTCGAAGGTTTCCGATAGTTGAAGTGAACCAAACCTTTGTGGTGCGGTTCACCGGAGAAGAGGGTGAGGCCTTTGTGGCCGTTGAACCATTGTGTTGGTTCACACCTCTCCAACGAGACGTACTCCCCTAAAAAGGAGGAACTCGGGATTACATCCGTGTCTCCGCGTGCTTTGACTTCGGTTACCTCTATCCTTGTTTACCGCCTTATTATATCGTGCTTAGTTGCTAGCTTGTCATATAGGTAAATTCACCGTAGTTGCATATCTAGAGAATTTACCTTTTGTGTCAAGCCTAATTGAAAAAGACTAAAATTGGAGTAGCACCTATTCACCCCCCCCCCTCTAGGTGTCATACCGATCCTTTCAATTGGTATCAGAGCAAGGCTCTCTTGTTTTGGGCTTAACCGCCTAAGAGAAGTATGACACAAAGTGAGGATGAGGCCGATCTTGCCAAGGCCAAAGAGACCATGGCATCCATGGCCGATATCAAAAAGTTGGAAACAACATTGACATCGTCCATGAATGACATGAATGTCAAATTTGGTGAGTTGCGTGACATGCTCATGAAACTCACAAATGCCAAGGTTTCGGAAACCATCCCACTAGAGGGCATCTCTAACTCCGATGAAGGTGATTCCGAGGAGGGTAAAAAGAAAAATGAGAAGGGGGTGGAAACCACCTCCGGATCTAAACCAACTCCTCCACCTCCTACCAAGCATGAAGATGGGAAGGAAGAGTACCATACCGTTCCGGGATGGTACCCTATCGACCCACCTATCACCACCCGCATAAACCCCATTGGTCCTCCACCTAAGCTTAATGCATTAGCTTTTGCTAGTTGGCAACGCTCAATGAAATCTCATATTAACAGTGCCTCTATCGAGCTTTGGAGGATCATTGAAGATGGTTACAAGGTTGCGGATCCAAGCAATGTGACAAGAAGAGAATTTGCCGAAAAGCAACTCAATGCCTCCGCACTCCATATGATTGAACTTTCAGTGAGTGAAAGTGACAAGCATTATGTTCTCAATGCCACCACCGCCAAAGAAGCTTGGAATTGTCTTGAGGTTGCATTTCTTGGGAATGAAAGCATGAAGAGAAACCGATATGAGTCTTTGAGCAATGATGCCGAAGGCTTCTACATGTTTGACAATGAGAATCATGAAGACATGTATGGAAGACTCAAGACTCTTGCAAAGGCCTTCTTTGATGTGGGGGCAACCTATGTGGATGATGCTTATGTCAAGAGGAAGTATGTGAATGCTCTCTTGCCTTTCGAGCCCATCGAGTTGAAGTCCATTCAAGGAAGACACAACTACAACGAAATGACATCCAATGAAGTTATGCAAGAAGTGCAAGCCTCCAAGGTTGCCACCAAGAATGCCGAAGATAACCGTGCTAGGGCCATGGGGATGAAACAAGGCCCCTCACTTGCTTTGAAGGCCAAGGTGGTATGTCTTGATGAGGTTGAAGCGTGCCCAAGCAACATTGCTCCAAATGATCTTGAACCGGCTCTAAATGGTCATATAGCTCTTGCCACAAGAGAGTTTTGGCAAGACCCGGCAAAAGCTAAAGCCAAGGTTGATAAAGAGAACAACTCAAGTGGGAAGAAAGAGCTAGCCTCAAAGTGGAAGACGTGCTACAATTGTCATGACAAGAACCACTACATAAGAGAGTGTCCTTATGAGAACCGAGAGCAAAATGGTGGGAAGCTCATCCCCAAGGACCACTCAAGGTTGATCCAAAAGAAGCCCGCAAGACCAAGGAAGCCTTTCTTCAAGAAGGCACCAAGAATTGTGTTGGTGGCTCAAGAAGAATATGCCACAAGTGATTCCGAAGATGAAGATGCATCTACTAATGAGGTAGCCGCATTGGCTATTGTATCAACTTCATCATCTTCTCTCTTTGAATCCCCCAATGAGAACTTCTCCACCAACAACGCTCGTTGCCTCATGGCTAATGTCACCGAGGTATCATCTCTTCTCCCAAGACTATGCATGAAATGAGTGATCAATCTAGTCTTGTGATTAAGAAGGAACTTGTTGCCTTCGATACTTTCATGACTAACTTGCAAGGTGAAGCTAAGGAACATGTTGAGTCTCTCATGAGACAACTATGTGCGGCCGAAGAACTTCTTCAAGAAAAGAGTAAGATTGAGAGAGAGGATTCTCTCACCATTGCCTCTTTGAATGCTTCCGTAGCATCCTTGAATGCCTCTCTTGATGAAGAGAGTGAAGAAAGATGTTCTCTTGAGGAAAGACTTGAGTCTCTTGATGCTAAAAATGATGATATCATTAATAAAATCATTAAGGATAGAGATCATGTCTTTGCTAAATATAAAGTGCTTAAAAAGGAGAAAGTTGAACTTGGGGTTGCTAATGCTAGACTTCTTGAGGATATGGAGAAGCTTGACAAGGCTCACAAGGCCTTGGAAACGACTCACTCCCTTTTAGTCAAGTCTCATGAGCAACTTCAAACTCAACTTTCTAAATCTAGCTCAACTAGCATATCTATTCTTCCTCGTGTTCATGAAAATGTTATTGAAGAAAATGTTAGTGCCAAGACCTCTATTCCCAAAGGTAAAGATAAGGGTATTGCTTACTTATTTGAGCAAAAACCACACAAAGGGAAGGAGGGTCTTGGTTATGTAGCCGAGCCCAAGAAGAAAGTGGCAACAACAAGAAGATCAAGACCAAGCCCGCACAAGCCAAGATTTCCATTGCGAGTGGTAGTGCCACAAGGGGCAAGACCACTCGTAGTGACTTTGCGGGGCATAACAACCCCAACTATATTCTTTATGTTGATTATTATGGGGATGTTTATGCTCAATATGTTGGTCCATATGATGGTTACATTGATTACTCTATTTGGGTTCCTAAGACCCTTGTTGCTAACCAAAGGGACCCATTGAGAAATGGGTACCTAAATCCAAGCAATGATTTCTTGTAGGACTATGCTTCCGGTGGATCGAAATGGGTGGTTGATAGTGGATGCACTAGTCATATGACCGGAAGCAAGGAGATTATGACGGAGTTGAGACCAAATCTAAATAACTCATCCGTCTCTTATGGTGACAAGTCAAAGGCCGAGGTAAAGAGTCTCGGCAAGGTGGTAGTTGCAAGGGATATCACCCTTGTAAATGTCATGCTTGTTGAGTCTCTAGGTTACAATCTTATGTCCGTTCGTGCTCTTAATAAGATGAACTTTGATGTCCATTTTACTATTGATATGGTGGTACTCTTGAGGAGCAAGACTCTAAAGGTCATGTTCGTTGGGTATGTTGAAAATGAGTTGTTTGTGGTAGACTTTTCGGGGTCTACCAACACTCAAGCAATATGCCTATTCGGAAAGGCCGACGTGGGGTGGTTGTGGCATCGCCGCTTGTCCCATGTCAACATGAGAACTTTGCAAAGTCTTCACAAGGGTGGCCACATTCTTGGACTAAAAGAATGTTTCTTTTTCTAGAGATCGTCTTTGTAGGGCTTGTGTTGAAGGAAAGATGCATGATTCTCCCCATCCGGGCAAGACCATCATTTCATCAAGAGGATATTGGAACTTCTTCATGTTGATCTCTTTGGTGCCGTGCCTCAACCTAGTCTTGGTGGGAAGAAATATTGTTTGGTGATTGTTGATGACTATTCAAGATTTACTTGGGTTTATTTCTTCAAGACGAAGGATGAGACCCAACAAGCCGTCATCGACTTTTCCAATATTGTTCAACGCCAATACAATGTCCCTATTTTGGTCATTAGGAGTGATAATGGCTCCGAGTTCAAGAACTACACCTTAAATGAGTTTCTTAGTGAAGAGGGGATTCGTCATCAATATTCCGCTGCATATACCCCTCAACAAAATGGTGTAGCCGAAAGGAAGAACCGGACTCTCATGGATATGGCAAGGTCTATGTTGGCGGAGTTTAAGTCTCCACTATTCTTATGGGCCGAGGCTATCTCCACGGCGTGTCACTCATCTAACCGGTTATTCTTTCGTGTTGGCAAGAAGTTTACATCTTATGAGATGCTCACCGGCAACAAGCCCAATGTCTCCTACTACCGAGTATTTGGTTGTAAGTGTTTCTATAAGAACAAAAGTGTTCGTTTGTCTAAATTTGAATCTAAAGCTTTAGAGGGTGTTTTTGTTGGGTACGGTGCCGAATCTCACACCTATAGAGTCTATGACAAGACCGTTGGGAAAGTCATAGAATCTTGTGATGTGAGGTTCGATGAGAATGACGGCTCCCAAGTGGCGCAATTTCATGTTTGTGATGTAGATAATGAGGAACCTCAAGATGCAATAAGAAGAATGGGGGTTGGTTTCCATCGCCCCATTGAAATCCATCATGAGCCTCCTCAAGCAAGTCCTAGCTCCACTCAGTGGAGACTCCATCATCACAAGTTGAAGTTGCACCTTCTATGGAAGCAAATGATGCACCTACCCAAGAACAAGTTCAAGACCCTCCTCATGTTGACCATGTTGCTATGCAAGAATCAAGTTCTCCTATTGTTGATGCTAGCCAAGGTCATGACCAAGATCAACCCTCTCCTTCCTTTGTTGAAGATGTGCTTCAAGATGATCAAGGTCAACACTCCGGTCAAGACGGGGACTCAAATGATCAAGATGATCAAGCGGAAATTCCTCGCATCAATGAGGATATCGAAACCCGTCGTGTAGCAAGAGTCAAAAAGGATTGGAGAAGAAAGAGTCTTCATCTAGAAAATATCATTGTTAATGTCAAGAACAAGGTCACCACAAGAAAACAATTGGCAAATTTTAATGAACATCAAGCCCACATCTCTATGGTGGAACCAAAGAAAGTCTTTGAAGCTCTTGAAGATCCGGATTGGTTGGAAGCCATGCATGAAGAGCTCAATAACTTCAAGCGCAACAAAGTGTGGAATCTAGTGGAGAAGCCAAAAGATTGCCTCAATGTTATAGGCACCAAGTGGATATTCAAGAACAAGCAAGATGAGCATGGAATGGTTGTGAGGAACAAGGCAAGATTGGTAGCTCAAGGGTACTCTCAAGTTGAAGGCATTGATTTTGGAGAGACCTATGCTCCCGTGGCTCGCCTTGAGTCCATCCGTATCCTTCTTGCATATGCATCACATCATAATTTCAAGTTGCAACAAATGGATGTGAAAAGTGCCTTTCTTAATGGTCCTTTAAAGGAGTTGGTATATGTTAAGCAACCTCCGGGATTTGAGGACCCACACTTCCCTAACCATGTCTACAAACTTGATAAGGCGCTCTATGGTCTCAAACAAGCACCTCGTGCTTGGTATGAGCACCTAAGAGAGCTATTGGTAGACCGTGGCTTTGAAGTGGGGCAAATCGATCCCACTCTTTTTACCAAGAGGGTTAAAGGGGAGCTTTTCATATGCCAACTTTATGTTGATGATATCATATTTGGCTCTTCTAACAAAGCTTTTAATGATGAATTTTCAAAGCTTATGACCGATAGGTTCGAGATGTCCATGATGGGAGAGTTGAAGTACTTCCTTGGTTTTGAGATCAAGCAATTGAGTGGAGGGACCTTCATCTCTCAAGCCAAATATATCCAAGACATGCTCAAGAGGTTCAAGATGCAAAATGCTAAAGAGAAGAAGTTTCCTATGGACACCAAGTGTCATCTTGAACTTAATCCAAAGGGTAAAGATAAGGATGTTGATCAAAAACTCTATCGCTCTATGATTGGTTCTTTGCTTTATCTTTGTGCATCTAGACCCGATATTGTGTTGAGTGTAGGAGTGTGTGCAAGGTACCAAGCGGCTCCCAAAGAAAGCCACCAAACGGCGGTTCTTCGAATCTTTCGATATTTAGTTCATACCCCAAGGTTTGGTTTGTGGTATCCTAAAGGCTCAACTTTCTCTCTTGCCGGTTACACGGATTCGGATTGGGCCGGTTGCAAGGATGATAGGAAATCAACTTCCGGGCTTGCCAATTCCTTGGTAGGTCCTTGGTGAGTTGGTCTTCTAAGAAGCAAAATTGCATATCTCTCTCCACCACCGAAGCCGAGTATGTGGCGGCCGCTAGTTGTTGCACTCAATTGTTGTGGATGAGGCAAACTTTAAAGGAATACGGTGTCCATTGTGACAAAGTGCCTCTTTTATGCGACAATGAAAGTGCTATCAAGATTGGCCACAACCCGGTGGAGCACTCAAGAACGAAGCATATTGAGATTCGCTATCACTTCATCCGTGATCACATCAACCGGGGTGACATTGAGCTTGGCTATATTCCCACGAAGATCCAACTTGCCGATATGTTCACGAAGCCACTTGATGAAGCAAGGTTCACTTATTTGAGGCATGAGCTAAATATCATCGATTCGGGGAGCGTCGCTTGAATATCTTGCATACACACCTATTTCTTAGCTATATGTTTGGTTTAGGTGTAGGCATGGACATAGGGGGAGTGCGGTCCTAATCCATTGGACTATCCCTCCCCCCATTATGCCGATAGTAAGAACTCATTTTGTCTCTATTTTGTTCATTTTATGAATGATGAGCTTAAATGACGAGTAGTGGCGGTGAACCCAAGATATATCTTCGCGGTGTCACACCACATATACTCATACATGGTGGCCTAGGCCACCGCCCTCCTCCTTTTGAGGAGTTGATCTTATTTGATCTTATTTGGGTATTTTTAGACCTCTTTTGCGTTTTGTGGAGAGCACCAAGTTTGGCCTTTATCTTTGATTCTTGCAAACTTGGGTTGTCTCTCTTCCCCCAGTTACTTTCTCTATCCTAAGCCAATGCCGTACACCTTAAAAACATCTCTCTCTTTTTGCAAAAATCTTTGTGACCAACCCGTCGAAGTTTCGTGGCAAAAGTGCCCGGTACTATCGGTGCCCTCGCGGTACTACCGTTGCCTGGAGTTTCCAGGCACAGCAGTCCCTCGAGCGGTACGTAGTCACCAGGTACCCGGTACTACCGTTGAATTCCCAGAATTTTTTGCTGGAAGTCAATAGTACCAGGTAGCGGTACTACCGGCAGCTCAGCGGTACTACCGTTCCTTCCCAGGAACGGTACCACCGCTGGCTACCGTAAGTACCAGTGCGGGCGGTACTACCGCTGGGTCAGCGGTACTACCGCTGGGTGCGTTTTCACCAGAGGTTAAGTTGGGCGTGGAGGGGTAGTTTCTTTTCTATCCCCTCCACCCCCGACCCTCTCCTTCGAAAACCGCCCCCCGCTGCCGCCGCCGCCAGGATTCTTCGCCGGGGAGCCCTACTCCGGCCTGGATAGCCCCTCTCCGGCCAGAGGAAGCTCAAGGACCATCTCCTTCCTCCTCTCCTCCACGATGAGCTCCGGTAATTTCTCTCTCCTATCTCTCAACCTAGTTGATTCGTTGAGATGCAATGGAGTTAGGTTTTCCGTAGTTCTTGTGGTAGAAGTTGTAGGAACGAGTTGGTGCTTAGTTTAGGATCCTTCTTGCGAAGTTTGGTTGGAAGATTCCATAGATCGAGCAAGTACCGTAAAGTCAACCGCTAGATCTGGTGGTAGCGGTACTACCGCCCTCGTGGCGGTACTACCGGTACTACCGCTCCACGGTACTACCGGTGGACCAGCGGTACTACCGCTGGAACTGGCATTTTCCAGAACTGTGCAATCTGGATTCTTTTCGTTTGGTCTCGATGTTTTTGGCAATACTTATCTCCCTGCTATCCTCCTATGCTATCACAGGTGCTGGTAAGAAGGCTAGTGGGAGTCACACCAAGCGGGCTGCTAAGCGTGCTCGTTCAGGCAAAGACCTAGCTGACGAAGATGAAGAGCCTGAAGTTTGCCTGAAAAGACCACTCGCCGTCAGAAGTCAAATGCTGCAAAGCTCAGAGCTGCTCAGAGCAAGTCGCTCAAACTCATGTCATCAAGGGATTTTGTCAAAGAAAGAAGGATGAACCCCTATGCCACTCCTAAGCTCCGTACTTACACCACTCCGGGGTTCCACAATCTGTTTCAAGAGAAGATCTTTTATGAAGTCCTTCCCAAGCACAAGACCAAGGTTTGTGAACAGTTTTGCATTGACACCGATCACATGGAGAAGCACCTTGGGTATTTTGGCGATGCTATTGAGATTTGCAAAGAGTTTGGGATCTATGACTATATTGGGCTGCAGCAGAATTTCAATGATCACCTTGTCATGCAATTCTTTGCCACCGTTCACTTCTTCGCGGATGAGCCAAGACGGATTAAATGGATGTCAAAAGATGAGGTTCTTGAGGCCACATGGGCTGATTTTGCTTCTCTTCTTGGGTTGGCTGAAAATGGGTTTGTGTTGAATGAAGATGCTCAGCAACAATTCTTTCGCATCAACTATAACTCAAATCCGATGAAGCACGAGGTTCTCTTTGACTTGTACATCCAAGGACGTGCCATGGTGGGGTTCCAAAAGAATTTGCTAAAGGTTTGGGACATCATGCATCGGATCTATCGCAACACCGTTATGCCTCGTGTGGGAAACTTTGACCAAATCCATGGCAAACTCATTGATCTTATGTTTGAATCCTCTATCATGGTTGGGCAAGGCAAGAAGCTGGATGTGATGGACATCATATGGCATGAAATGTATGCTGTGGTGATGAAAAGGCGACCTTCTATATTTGGTGCTCACATTATGCAATTGATCATTTCCACGTGGGTCAAGAAGAAGCTTCCGTTGGCTCTTTTGGACAATGAGGAGGATCCCACCGACCACAAGGTCAAGGAGCTGAGCATAAAGAAACATCTTCATCCACTTATTCCCACTGAACAAG
Organism: Poa pratensis; assembly: GCA_947311845.1. Classification (NCBI taxonomy): domain Eukaryota; kingdom Viridiplantae; phylum Streptophyta; class Magnoliopsida; order Poales; family Poaceae; genus Poa; species Poa pratensis. The sequence continues at coordinate 3,468,751 of CAMZMU010000058.1, read as the reverse complement.
AAAGTTCCGATGATGATGAGGAGGATCCCTTGTTTGAACTTCCCCCCAAGGCAAATGCTCAAGACAAAGGGTTCAAGAAGTGGCTGGCTGGTGCTGTAAAAACCATCTTTTGCCGTATAGATGATGCTGACAAGAGGGCCTATAAAGAACATGAGAGGAACAAGCAAGAGCGTCAACTCCCGTCAGCGTTTTGAGCATTTAGGCGTTCCGGTTAAGGCCGGATCTGAGGATAGAATTACTGCAGAAGATGAGTGGCTCAAACCCCATCGCCTTGGGTGGACTATGATTTTCAGGATGATGCATCCTCTTCTCAGCCAGATATCCCTTGGTCTCGCACTCAGATTGGTCGCTCCGCTGCTCTGCATGCAGAAGCTTCTGAGGATGATGATGGTGAGGATGATGAGGAGGGTGATGCAAGTGTGAGGATGGTTCAGTTTCAGCCGATAAAAGTGACGACATTGCTGCAGCCTCCACCTCCGATGAAGAGTGACTTCCACTTGGGACGTTAGCTATGCCTCTCCCTTTTTGGTGTCATGATGCCAAGGGGAGAGGTTCTATTAGGTTGTCCGGGGAGTTGCATGGTTGAGGGCACAAGCTTGTTTTTCTCGATTTGGTGTTTGTTCGCTTGTGCACCTCTTGTATCTCGTTTTACTTTCGTTGAACTCATGGGGTAAGACATGTGGACCTTAAATTATTGTAAGACTATGTGGACTTTATGTGCTTTATCTCATGTCTTACCGTTGTGCAAGTTGTGCTTTATTGTTTGTTTCAATAAACTTGCCCGGTTTATAAAATCTAGGGGGAGTGTTGATCCTAACCTATATGCATTTTGCATTCAAACGCAAAATTCTACTAATGCATATAGTTAGGGGGAGCCCGCCTATATTTTGTGAACCTTTTTAATGTGTTGTCATCATACTCCAAAAAGGGGGAGATTGAAAGAGCATACTTGCTCTTAAATCTATTTTGGAGTCTAATGACAACACATTATCAGGACTAATGTGCGCTTGACAATTGCAGATATATCTTGTTGATACATTATGTCTTGTGGAGCTTGTTACCCTGGAAATCAGCACAGTGAGCATTTCTGTGTCTGGCGGTAGTACCGCTGTCGCAGCGGTAGTACCGCTCCACCTGGAGCGGGACTCCTGCAGCACAGCTGGTACTCCTCCTGGCGGTAGTACCGTGTGGTACCGCTGGCTTCAGCCAGCGGTACTACCGCTGGTGGTACCGCCAGGGGTACCGCTAGGCCGTTTTTGCTCTCTGTATTGGTTGCGGTACCCCGCGGTAGTTGCTCGTACTACCGCTGGGTTCCTTCTTTTTTAATCGAACGATCCCAGCGGTACTACCGGGCAGTGCCGCGGTACTACCGCTCTGCCTGGCAACTTCGGTACCTCTGCGAGGTACCGCTGCAGCTGGGTTCTGCAGTGCACTAGGTACCGCAGGGAAGCAGGCAGCGGTAGTACCGCTGTCCCAGCGGTAGTACCGCTGTGCAGTTTTTCTGCACATAACGGTTGGATTTTCAGGGACCCCTATATAAAGACTGCTTCTTCTCCAAGAAGCTAGCTCGACTGAAATAGAAGTCCACCATTATTACAAGCTCAAGAATCACTAGATCTCCCAATCCCTCCACCCAATCTCGTTGATCTTTGGAGGATTGAAGGAGAAGGCCCCGATCTACATCTTCACCAAGCCGTTCTTCATTTCCCCCTCATTCACTTGAGGGACCATTAGCTAGGGTTTCCACTAGGAAAACCTAGCCCCCTATTGTACTCACTTGATTGTCTTTGTGACAGATTGTAGCTGTTTGGGAGCCCCCAATCCTTTGTGGGTTGTGCCCCAAGTCGTTGTTGTAAAGGCTCCGGACTCCGCCTCGAAGGTTTCCGATAGTTGAAGTGAACCAAACCTTTGTGGTGCGGTTCACCGGAGAAGAGGGTGAGGCCTTTGTGGCCGTTGAACCATTGTGTTGGTTCACACCTCTCCAACGAGACGTACTCCCCTAAAAAGGAGGAACTCGGGATTACATCCGTGTCTCCGCGTGCTTTGACTTCGGTTACCTCTATCCTTGTTTACCGCCTTATTATATCGTGCTTAGTTGCTAGCTTGTCATATAGGTAAATTCACCGTAGTTGCATATCTAGAGAATTTACCTTTTGTGTCAAGCCTAAATTGAAAAAGACTAAAATTGGAGTAGCACCTATTCACCCCCCCTCTAGGTGTCATACCGATCCTTTCAAACCTGCCCCATGCACGACCAGCTCGTGTGGACATGATCTGTCGCCGGCCGGATTGGATAGGCGGGCAGCCCGGGACCTAGGCCCAACCGACCGCCGTCGCCGCCAGAGATGCGCCAGAGCACCGCGCCGACCTCCGCCCTCCACGCCACTCCGGCATCAAGGCCCCAGCCGCACGACCGCGCCTCCAAGTGCGCCTCGTACGCCCCGCCGCCACCCTCGGGACGCAACCGTGACACCCTCTCCTCCCCTCCAACAACTGGCGAGAGGGGTCCGGTCACCGCCGCCGGCGACCGGCAACAGTGACGGCCAAGATCAATCGAGTAGGGGGAAGGGGCTGGCGGCGGCTCGGGGCGCCTCCGGAGTCGCCCGGGTGGGGGCGGCTCGGGAGGTTAGGTTAGGTTAGGTAAGTGCCGCCTTGCTAGAGTACAGGTAAAAAAAGTTTTTCTAGAGTAAGCATAGTTGATCCGTACTTGTCGAATAGACCTAATTTGGCCACCCACTTCGAAAATACATAATTTTAAGGTCATAAATGCACGAGGAGACTCCCCTGCGGTCACAAAATGCGCGTAAATAAAATGACCTCATTTGAATTATCTATTTCTTGCGTCAAACACAACACCACACGATGAATCCTCCATTGTACCACCCACGAGGAAGTAAACCCATGACACTTACACGGATGGCAAATTTTAAGTAGTGTTAGTTTAAGTTGTTACCTGGTCAAGTAAACCATCTCTAAATCGTTCATAACCATGGACATTGGCTATCCCAATAAATTTAACACTATAGGGGTTCAACAATGTTACCCATACATCGTTCCACCTACTCCTGTTGCCATAATGTTGAAAAAAACTCATGTTTCATATAGTCAACACACTTCATGGTGTATGCTGGTAGAGAAGATCGACACGAGTCCACAGAGCCACCCAGCTGACTCTAAACCTCATCAAAAGTTCGACGAAAGATTCAAGGCGAACCCCGTTGTTGCGAGGATGGATAAAATGGTTTAGAGTCCACCGGAATAACCATTTAGCAATACGTGTTGCAAGACCTATATGTATGCAACACATAAAGTAACAACATCATTTGAAATTGTCCCTTAAGGGGATTATATAGTACAAGAAGGTGGCTTGGTTGCCAAGTAAAGAGATTACAATTAAGGAAAAATCTAAACTAATCTAACGTGCTCTACTTTTTTCCATAAAAATAATATATTAATATCACAAAATTATCAATTACACCCAGACTGATGCGCTCAATCTTGGACTAAGATAACAAGAACTTGGGTGCTAGACGACCCAAGTACGACACACCACGGTTGTATTCTCCATGCATGGCCTCCAACATTTGCCTTCCTATCTTACTACTCCCTCCGTCCATAAAAGTATGTCTCAATCCAGATCAAATTTGTATGTATCTAGACATGATTTAGTGTGTAGATACATACAAATTTGGGCTAGGTTGAGACATCATTTTGTGGACAGAGGGAGTAGCATATTTCATTTCATATCATAAGAATTGTGTCAGATCTAGGTTAACAACTACCCAAGTACCCATAAGCATTTAAAATTTAAAATGAGAATATTTCATTTTCTCTCTCTCAAGTCGAGATGAAAAAATGGAGTCGTGATCATTTTCGAGCCGTAGGCACAACATGACCAAAATGGGCTTGCAGGTCAGGAGAGGCCCGTCCAAGCGAGGCAATAGCCCAACCGACGCTCGCAAGGACCCAAACCCCCCTTTCTCCTCCCCAGACGGCGAGACCCCACACCTCCCCTCCGCCTCCTCCCCTTTCTACTTCTCCATAGCACGGAGACCTCCAGCCTCCACGGAGAACCGGAGCTGCATCTCCCGCCGCCGCTCGCGCTCGCTGAGCGCCGCCTCCGCGCCTTTGCTTGTTTCATCCGCTTCCCTCTACGCGTTCTTGGACAAGAAAGTCGTTATTGGCTTGATCAATTTTTCTCTGAGGCGGAGGGGCAGGTGATGGTGGTGGGGCGGTGAGGGCGGCGACGGTGCCGGGATGGGAAGCGTCGGTGGAGAAGACGAGTTCCCCGCCGGAGTTACGGGGGCGGACGCGGAGGTGGGGGCGCTAGTCTGGGTGCGCCGCCGCAACGGATCCTGGTGGCCCGGCCGGATCCTCGGCCAGGACGAGCTGCCCGAGAACATTGTCGTTCCGCCCCGCTCCGCCGGAACGCCCATCAAGCTCCTCGGCCGCCCCGATGGCAGCATGTCCGTAGTACAACCCCTCTTTCTGATTGCTTGTCTCTGTTTCTTTCTTGCGCTTGTGCGTGCGTAGATTCGATCTGTTCAGATGGTGGTTTACTAGTCTTATCAAGGAATGATTTTTCTTCTTCTTCTGATCTTGCCATCGATAGCTTACACTACAGCTAATGATGCTAATTAGCATCAGATGTGGTCTGTCTGCCATTGGGGGCATAGAGCCATAGAGTTGCACTGGTACCCAGGTTCTGCTAAGACTTGGAAATAGTGAAACCTAGGTTACATCATTGACTCTCACTGTCTACTTGCCCACCACAATTTGAAGAAAAAAAATGCAAAACTAAGATCAATTAGGTGACAAACATATTAGTTTCTCTGAATACGAAGGAAAAAGTGTCATACACTAATATTTGGATTTAATTGTTATGTGGTCTCGTGGAAATGCGGTGATGTTATATCTGAACATATGCTCAATACTGTCCTGCATAGTTTGAAAATATCCAAATGTTAATCCTGTGATTCCCCTAAGGTTTCTCAACCTTAGCTTGGAGCAAAATTTCCTGTATGTGATCAGCTCATGGCTTCCTGTCGTCTGTGTGCTTTACACTTCAATAGTTGACTGAGTTGTTCTTAATTTCCTGATCATGTTTGTACATTAATGTTTCTTTACCTCCTTTGGCCTTGCATATTTTCTCTGTACATTGGTTTCGAAAAGAGATTTTCATTTTGTTTACTCGCACGCAATTCCCTTTTCTCTATTTGGCTTAGGTTATTATTGTTTTTTTAGTCTTGCATTTTAAGTTTGATCTTTTCATCTTGTTCCTTTAACTTGCATCACAGTGACTGGTATAATCTCGAGAAGTCTAAGCGTGTGAAGGCATTCCGGTGTGGGGAATATGAAGAGTGTATAGAAAAGGCGATACTTTTAGCTCGCCAGCAAAAGAGGACATACAATGAAGGAAAGTATGTTCGCAGAGAGGATGCCATTATGCATGCCCTTGAAATTGAAAGATCTCGCTTTCCAGATGAAGATGGGGTGGATGATACAATGTGTGCATCCCAGAATACATATTCTGCAAAGTCTAAAAACATAAGTGGGACTAGCAAAAGATCTCATGTTGAAAAAGATATATATGGTATTGAAGAAAATTCAGGTCAAGGTTTATCTCAAGCCTCATTGTTCAAGGTGCCACAAAATATATCCTCTTCAAGCACTAGGTATGCTTCATCATCAAAGAAGAAAAGGAAGGCATCGGGATCGGGAAGAAAAGGTCAAGGTTTATCTCAGGCTGATACAGTTAAGGGATTTCGCCGTATGAGGGACCTTATCGGATCCAATAAGGTTCCCAAGCAGAAGTCGAGTGCAGGTTCTTTTTCAAACGGGTATCGGGATCTACCTCTTTTTGAAAGTGGGCCAAGCTTTGGCTATGAGTTGTCTAGCTCCAATGGAATAAACATGAGTAATCAGTCTCATTCATTGACAAAAAGGAAACGATCCAATATTGGGCAAGCTTATGAAAATTCGAGGAAGAAAGATAGGCGACGTCCTCTGTCAATGTTGTGTCAAGATTCACCACTGACAGTTCCATCATATTGGGACCCTTCAGGGCAGTCTTCTGTCCAGTACCCTGGACACAAACTGTCCAATGTGTTTGAATCAAAAAGGGGGGAATCTGCTTTGTCAGAGAATGTAAATTGTTCCTACAGCTCAGGCGCTTCAAGTGTGGAGACCTTAGCTGATGCATTATGCACTAATCACAGTGCTGCCAGAGCTTTTCAACTAAAGGAAGCTGCAGTCTTGAATGGGACTGGGTTTCTTAGTGACGGCTGCTCTGATGATGATGAATTTCTTGATGCTCCCCATACTATGGACGAGGCTGTCAGGGCAGAAGGTAAACACATAGCACTGCTTCCCTTCTTTTCAGTTGCATTATACTTTTAAGCACACTGTATGGCCATTAGCAGATAGATACACAAGAAGTCGAAAACAGCATATGTGGTTGTAGTACTCTTCAAGCAACTTGTCAAAAAAGGGTTTGCGACACCAGTATTGTAGAATAAGCTGTTCCATGCTTTGTAATCAAGTCGATCGTGTGTTAGAGTTGAATTACTGTAGGCATTGGCATGTTTCCTCTACAGCCAGGTCTTTCATATTTCTAGCATACAACTACTGAGATTTATCACATTTCGTTTAATTTCCACATCCATCATTTCAATCTATTATTTTCATGGAAGTTACCAATTTTGTTGCAATGTGTGTCCATTTTTGCACTGTCTACCACAAAACTTACTGATTAATGCTTCTCAACTGATATTCTGTCAGGCCATTTGCGCATGCGTGGATCATGCGCATCTGTAAAGGATGAGATCTTAAAACGCGATACTCAAACTACTGACTATAGCAAAGAGCAGATACCCTCACTTCATGATAATACAAGTTACGAGAACAGAAATATACAGGTAACTCCAGTAAGCTGCAACCTCAATAAGACTTCCCTGGTGCAACAATATGAAAAGACAATAAAATGTAAGGAACAAGACGAAGATGTTACTGGGTTGGAGGCAAGAGCGGGAAGTCAATCTTTATGTAAGCCCACTGATCTGGGGAATAACATGAAATTTGTGCTAGTTCCTCCAGACGGCGGTGCCGGTGTTATGGAGCAACAATATGCTGAAAGCGGACCTGATCATGATGAGTCATCTGAAACTCTAAGCAACCATTCATACTCTGAGAAAGTTAAGGCATCATCTCCATACTATGGGTCGCCGATTCATGTAATACTGCCTGAGCAGAAACCTAATCTGAAATCTATAAGATGCCCCGTGGTAAAGCCAATCAAGGGTGTACGTACAGACTACAGACTTTATGATGTTGAGTTGGCAGCTGAAGGAACCTACAAGAACCACCGTGCACCTCTTGTTTCTCTCATGAGTCAGTGGAATCGTAAACCTGTTCTGGGGTACCCTTTACCTGTTGTGGTTTTGGATGATAGTTGTCCAGTGGAAAGTAGAGATGATCACCATCTGGCAACAAGTAGTTTTAACCAATTACTAAAGAGTGAAGTTGCAGAAGCACGTCAGCAAAGGTCATCACATGCATCTAGATCGAAACACAGTGGCCGCAAAAAGATCTCGGAGCATGACATGGATAAGTCTTGGCGGCCACATACCAAGAAATCAGAATCTTCACCCAAAAAAATGCGCAGGCTCTCATCTTTTGCTAGCAGTCGTAGAGAGAGTGCAAGAAGGAATACTTTAGTTCAGAAAATTGGTGGATCCACTATTGCCTGCATCCCGGTTCGACTTGTTTTCAGTCGGATCAATGAAGCATTAAGTTTTCCAGTGAGATCAGAAAATCCTACCTGAGGTGCTCCGCCAGGACTTTGCATTAAAGAGAGTCTCCGATCATACATTTACTAGCTTTTCATGTACATTAGTCGACATATTTTTTTAAAGTTTAATGCCTGGCATGTTAATATGATTATCATCTTCTTGTAATCCGTAATTGTTGTAGGCGATTGATCATTACCCACCGTGAGTGTTAGGGACATCCCCATGGTGGAAGGACATAAGCAGCATCAGTAGTTATGCGCTGATGGTGGAAGCGGGGAAGGAAACAAGCAGAATTAGTATTTCTCTTCGTTGATAGAAAACCTGGCTTTTGCCTACTTCGCCTACAACAGATTATAAATAAGCACAGCTTCCAAATTTAAATCTTGAAAGTTGGATTCATAGCCCTAAGAAAATTGTGGTTGGTGTTTGCATGTGTGCAAGCTAATGGAAGTATGAATGGTGATTGGATGCATCTTTGATACTGAATAGTGTTGCTCTTGTTTTAAATGCCTTTGTTGGTCTTAAAATGTGCAGCCAAATATTTTGAACTTTGACTTGTAGTGAGATACAAAAACTGCTGTGACCGGTGGAGTCACAATTGAAATATTAGTATTTTCATGGATTTGTTTTTGTCAGGAATTACACTGAACCTGACGAAGATAAACACTAAGTGTTCAGTTAGCAGACCATCTTCAGTTGTCACAGTCATTCTGAACCGCCCCTATTCGATCAAATGAACGGCATCGCTACTAGATCCAGCCTAATGCTCCTGTTTGGCTAAGTCGTAAACCCTAGATCCAGCCTAATGCTCCTCGGAAAGAAGCCAGTAGACAGATGGATTCTTGATCTAGAGCGATGAGAAGTTGGGAGTCTTGTGAAAGCCTTCTCTGCTGCTTTGGATTTCAGCGACGGTGTGGTCTTGATGCAAGATCTGAACAGTGGTGAAGAGGTACTGGTTTCGTTCTTGCCAACATTCCTTGGTACTGTTGTGTGGTTACATAGCTGATAGGTTTGCAGGGACATCAGGCTGTGATAATGTGAAGCTTTTCATGATCTTACTCAAACCTCTACTATCAGTCATTACATAGAGCAGTTTGAACATTTAGTGAATCTAGTCGGGAGATCCTAATCTCCCAAATGACTACTATGTCAACTGTTACATTTCTGGTCATAGTGCCTATATCCAACATCATCTGCAATGCTACAAGCCTAAGAACATGTAACAGGCCACAAGGTTGGCAATGAGAATTGAATAAGCCAATCCAGCTAGAAAACTTGTCTATCAACCAATGGCTGCTACTGCTAGAATACAAGTTTTATTTGAACCAGCTAAGGGGTGTTTGTTTGGGCTTCCTGTGGCTTTCCACAAAAATAAGCCAGCAAACCCAGCCAAACAGGGTAGCTTCGCTGCTGGCTTTGCCAAAGCCGAACTCCCGATTGCACTACGGAGAGAAAGCACCTCCGGAGGTGCTTCCCGCGGCTTCCCGCAAAGTGATGTGAAGCGTTTTGTAAAAAAGACATGTCGTTCGAAGGAATTACAACCAAATGCCACCGCCTAGTCTTTTCCCCAGCCCGAGTCTTTTCTTTTTCCTGCATCCCATTTTCTCCACCCGACCACTCGACCCCGACCCCGTCCTGTGCGAGCTAGGATTCCACGCCGGCGCCGCCAGCTCGCAGCACAACTTAATCAGCTACAAGCTCTTTCAAATATAATTCAACAGAAAAGACTCAAAGTCAAAGGAATACCAAATGCAAGGATTATGGTTTCCTGGTCTAAACAAGTATGGAAATTTGGCATAAAGGCCCAAATAATGCCTCACAAAATCAGGCTGAAGAAATAGATGACATTGTCACTGAATCTGAGAATCAAGATACAGATACCATTCATCAGCCTGACAAACTTCTGCAACCTTTTATGCATACTAGGGAACTTAGCGCGGCAATGCCGCGCCTGTGTGCTAAATAAAATTTAAATTTTGGTAATGTGCGCATTTATAAATTGTGTAGGTTTGGAAATTTTTGAAGTTTGGAAAAGTTTGCGTTCTGAAGTTGTCTAGATTTTGAAAATTGTTCATGTTGGGGTGTTTTGTAGATTTGATTTTTGTTTACTTTTGCGAAGTGGTCAGGTTTGGAAGATATTTAAAAGTTTGAAATATCTAAAATTGAAATTTAATCATACGCCATAAATAGTCAGCATTTTTTTGTGTTTATTCAATATATTTTTCGTTGGTGAATAAGTTTTTTTGATGGCTATAGTTTAAGTTACTGATTTTGCAGCATTTAGTAGATTTTGGAAATTGTGTAAATACCCTAAAACAATATTTAGAAAGTGTTTCAAATTGTTTGGAACATGTTCTATTTTAAATTTTGTTTGTTGATTCAACTATGTTTATTTGGGAAATAAGTTTGGCATAGCTACAGATTGTTGGAAATTAATCTAAAATTATGCGGTATTACTATTATTTTTCGTTGGTGAATTAGTTTTTCTGTAATTTGTGTAAGTATGGGAAATAGTCATATACATTTGAATATTCTGTAGCTGGTAGAAAGTGCAGAAATATACTCATATACGTTTGAATTATCCAAAAAAATAAATACATTGTGAATTAGGGGGAAGTTTTGGTATTTTAAGTATGTTTAAGAGTTGTTTATTTTTGTTTTGTCAAATAACCATGGTTAATTTTTTCGAGCAATCGTGAATTCGATATAAATAAGTAGAATTTATTTTTTAGAAAGCATTTAGGTATGTTCAATATTTTTTTCCATGGAGTATTAATTAGTTATGAATTGTTTGGAAATTAATGTAAAACGCAGTGAAAGAGAAAAAGAAAACTACACTTTTACTCTCAGTACTAAAGTGGGACATAACCTAGCAATTGTACATCTGGTCGTACAGGTACATATATGGCACCTGAATTGGCTCAACTAGGAAAATGTCCCTTAGTTCCAAAAAAATATATAAAGGTGTTACTTGCAAATGGTGGAGAGTTACACTCAGAATTTCACCCACCTAGTTTCAAATACTCACTGTATGGGCATAAGTTACGGTATAACTTCAAGATTCTCCCACTGAACGGGTATGATATAATATTTGGCACTGACTGAATGAAATATCACAATCCAGTGTTAATGGATTACATGAAAATGCTCATTAAAGTTGTGCACTACTGAGGGCAAGGAAATACCCTGTATGATGAATCATTCCCTATCACAGCTGAAGTACAAGAAATTCATTCTCTAAATCTGGCTAGAGAACAACCTGTATGTGGAGCCTTCCTATCATCAATACACTGCCATCCTCCTGTCTGTCACAGCAGCAAATTCCCAAATTTATACAGGCCGTGTTGGATAAATATCAAGATGTTCTTTTCAAAAAAAAAATATCAAGATGTTTTCACAGAGCCTACAACATTCCCAAATTTATGCATGCCGTGTTGGATAAATTTCAGGATGATTTAAATGCTTCATGTCATGGCAAAATGGGAGGCCAATTTCTTTCATGAGCAAATCTTTTTTTCGCGAAAACACGAAAGACTTTTGCGTTTCATTTCATTAAAAAGATAGAGTTGTAGTTACAACCTCCGAAGAGGGACAGGGTCTAGGATCTAAGTTACAATCAGTGTTCGTCCCAGCTGGGTGGCAGGATCATCCGAAGACCATGCGCTCCTGCCCTAGCCCATAGCCTAGCTTCTTCCTTGATTCTGTCCACGATGGTAGGGATCGATGGCTGGGCATTCTCGAACACGCAGTCGTTGCGGTGCTTCCAGAGCATCCAGGGCGTCAACAAGGTGATTGATCCGAGGCCTTTGCGAAGCTGCTTCGGCGTCCTCTGTTTTGCATTGAGCCACCAGTCCAAGATCGAGTTTTCCTGATTGGGCGCAGGGACGGTGAATCACAGCCAGGCCAAGATCTCGTGCCACGTCTGACGGGCAAAGGGGCACTCTAGGAGTAGATGGTGCAAGGTTTCCGGTGCTTGGTCGCATAGCGGACAGCGCAGGGTGCTGCAATCCGCGGCGAGCCAGCCTATCCGCGGTCCAGCATCGATCCTGGTTGGCAAGCCAGTGGAAGAATTTCACGCGCGGCGGTGCCCAGTTTTTCCAAATCAGCTTCCAGGAGGGGCAGGTAGCCGAGCCGTGGAAGGTCGCCGAGTAGCTTCCGCTGGTGGTCCACCTCCAGATCAGCTGATCCGGCCCCTGTGTCAGGTGTACGTGCTCGATCTGACGCCAAATCTGCAGATATTGCCCAATTTCCGCGATTCCTAGCACGCCATGGATGTCCCGCGCCCAGTCGTTGTCGTGCAGCCCCACGGCGACGGTCGTGCGCTTGCGCCGACGTTTGGGGACGCACTGGTAGAGCGCGGGGGCGATCTCGCTGATGGCGCGGCCGTTGATCCATCTGTCAGTCCAGAATTTCGCCGTTCGGCCATCTCCAACTGTCATGTGCGTGGTGGCGAAGAACAGGTTGCGTTCGTCTGCAGAAAACTGCAGGTCCAGGTCTTTCCAAGCTCGCTCGGTGCCGCTGCGTGCGAACCATAGCCAGCGCATCCTGAGCGCCAACCCTGTCCGTTCCAGTCATGGACGCCGAGGCCACCAAGGGAGATCGAGCGGCAGACGCGTCGCCAATTGACATGGCAATGTCCGCCGTTCGCCGCAGCGCGGCCGGCCTAGAGGAAGCCGCGCTCGATCTCCTCGAGCTGGCGCAAGGTCTTCTTAGGAGGGGCAAAGGCGAGCAGCTGGTGAATGGGAATTGCACCCAGCACAGATTTCACGAAGGCTAGGCGGCCAGCTTTGTTCATCAGCCACGCTTTCCATGCGGGCAGTCGCGCGGCGACGCTATCCACCATGGGCTGCAGCTCTGCGGCACTAGGGCAACGCAACGTGAGAGGTATGCCCAGGTAGGAGATAGGGAGCTCAGCAATTGGGCAACCAAGGCTGGCAATGACCGGCATCGTCTCGTTCGGGTTGCAATGCAGCAGGGACGCCGAGCTCTTGGCAAAATTCACCTTGAGGCCGGAGGCATTCCCAAATAGCTGCAGAATTTCGTTGATTGCAGCAATGTCCGTCGGGGTAGGGTGGCAGAACAGCAAATGATGACCTTGCCGAAATTTCACGTCTGGGGTGCAGCGGGTGTAGGATGCCCTGCTCGATTGCTCGCTTGATGACCTTGCCGAGGACGTCGATGGCTAGCACGAAAAACTGGGGCGACAAATGATCGCCTTGGCGCAGTCCACGTCGGTGCCAGATTGGCGGCCCGGCCTCGCCATTGATCAGCACTCGCGTGCTGGCCGAGGAGAGGAGGATAGCCAGCCACTCTAGGAACCGGTCGCCGAACCCGTATTGGCGCAGTACCTCGAAAAGGTAGGGCCAGGTGAAAGGACAAGGATGTCGCCTAGAGGGGGGGGGGGGTGAATAGGCGATTTAAACTTTTCCGGATTAGGATTGATAATTGCGGAATAAAACTAGGTGTTTAAATTAACAAGCCAACAACCTAAATAAACTAGGTTCACCTATGTGCACCAACAACTTATGCTAAGCAAGACAAGCAACAAGGTGATAGCAATATAGAATACTTGAAGCACGAAGGCTATCACAATGTAAAGTGCATAAGTAAAGAGCTCGGGTATAGAAATAACCGAGGCACGCGGAGACGAGGATGTATTGCCGAGTTCCTCCTTTTTAGGGGAGTACGTCTCGTTGGAGAGGTGTGAACCAACACAATGGTTCAACAACCACAAAGGTTTCACCTTCTTCTCCGATGAACCGCACCACAAAGGTTTGGTTCACCTTCCACTATCGGAATCCTTCGAGGCGGAAATCCGGAGCCTTTCAACAACAATCCGGGGCACAACCCACAATTGGATTGGGGGCTCCCGAATGGCTACAAGTGACCACACAAGGTCTCAACCACCACAAAGGCGTCTAGGGTCCAAAGACCCAAGAGTAACAAGTTCACAAGCTTTCAACTTCCACGAATCCTCGTGAAGAGCACAAACCGATGCACAAAGCAATGGCAAGAGCACAAGTGCTCAAATTCTTCACTCTCAAATCCAACCACAAGCAACTAATGCTTATGGGGGGAGGAGAGAGGAAGAACAACGAAGAACACAACAAATGAAACTTCAAGAACTAGATCGAAAGGGTTCCCCTCACTTAGAGGAGAGATGGATTGGTGGAAAAGTAGATCTAGATCTCCTCTCTCTTTTCCCTCAAAGATATGCAAGAATCATGGGAGGATTTGAGAGAGAGGCAAGCTTTGAAAGGTCAACAATGGTAGGGGAGAGAGAGAAAATCGTGCTGGGCAAAGCTGGCTGGCCGGAGGTAGGTGGAGGGGTATTTATACCCCTCCCAGAAAAAGAGCCGTTGCAGCCAGAAAACATAGGATTATCCTATCCAAGTTAGATAGGATAATCCGACTGTATAGGATTATCCGATCCAAGTTAGGATAGGATAATCCGATAAACTCCAGAGAGCCATCAAACAAGGTTGCTTGTATTCCTTAGCCGAATTCGAGCAATTCTTGAGAATCGGATAATCTGGATCAACCTTGATCGAATATTCCTAAAAACTCCAGTACGCATTGCTTTTAAAGTCCTTAGCCGAATTCGCGTCCAGCAAAAACCGGGTCGGATATTCCGATCCAAGTTTGGGTCAGATTATTCGATGTCTGAAAACTGACAGAAACAGCAATACGAAAACCGCAATATATTTTTCATCCCGACTCCGATTTCGATGATCTTGGGCTCGTTGGAATCGTAACGAAGAGCCCTTCAAGATCATGCAGAGAAACATCATAGTCCAAAGATGGAGGATAAAACCAAATGTAGAAAGGTAAACCTCTCTAAAAATGAACAGCCGGTAAATCCTCCAACATAAAAAACGCAACAAGATATTTATATGAAATCCGTTTTTGATGAACTAGAGCTTGGTATAGAGATGAACACAAGCTCTAAATTCTCACATGGATAAAAGCCAAATAAGAACCAAGAAAAATGATTTGCCAAGTATGCAAAGGTTTGAGCTCTCCACAAAGATGCGATCAAGTTACTCACTTGAGAGCCCCTCTTGATAGTACGCCGTCTATCCTATAACCCGGTCTCCCACATGAGACCGGTAAAATAGAAACCCTATCAAGATCATACCTTTGCCTTGTGCATTCCACTTGAGCTAGATGATGACGATCTTGATCTCTTCAAGTGGACCACCTTTCTTGATTGCGCTTTGCATAGTGAAAACTCACATAACGCTCCCCCATACACCAAGATGGGAGTGCCTCTCTTAGGAACATCTTCACTTGACCATTATCTCCAAATGGGTTGCAAGCTTCAAGCATATGATATCTTCTAGATGCACATCTCAACCTTGATGACGATCACCACTTGACGTCATCCTCCATGAGCTATAAGAAATCTTCCTTTTGATGCAAGCCCATAGAAAGATACCTAACCCCAACAAAGGAATGCCACACACACATAATGGGTTAGTTCACAAAGCTATATGGACAATTTCTTACCATACCATTGGATCACATGATCCCACATGGTATATCATTTAGCTTTGTGTGTTGATCAACTTAAAACTACTCTTTGCACTTAGTCTTGATCAACCTTGTATCTTTTCATCTTCTTGATCATATCAAATATGTCCATCATAATCAATGATCTTGATGGCATACAACCTTGAATCCAACACATGGAGTTCAAGCGATGCCAATGGACAAACCTACAAGAATAACTCAATACAAACATTAGTCCATAAGGATTGTCATTAATTACCAAAACCACACATGGGGCAACACATGCACTTTCAATCTCCCCATTTTGGTAATTGATGACAGAGGGTTTATATAATGAATTAAGCAACCATGCACAACAAAGAGTAAGGATGCAAGATCATGAAAGGCAAATGCTTAAGAACGAAACTAAAGCATAAAACCAAATGCCTTAAACCCTCTAAACTTCTCCCCCATTGGCAACTATTGCCGAAATGGGAGGAAAAATTTAGAAGGCCAATATAGGAAGAGCTCCCCCATAATGTGTGCATTTCTCATAATATGAGTGAAATCAAATGCACATATCCAATGACGAATATATGGAGGGAGATCAACTATATCGAGGATCCAAAAATCGCAAAAGAATATCAAAGAGAAAGATACTTCGATGAAAGAAGCAAGCAAACAGATGGATCCGAAAAAGTGTTCTAAAAATCAAGAGGGAACTCCCCAAGGTACGTGTACAAAGTAGGATTTTCATTTTAATATGCTGTACACAACATGGAATCCTCACTCCCTCCTAGATAATTTAGAACACAAACCAAAGAACATCAAGCAAATAGGTCCACAAGCTTATTAAGATGCAAAAGCATAACAAATAAAAAAACAAAGCTTGTGCCATTTAGAAACCACCAAAGAATCAAAAGCAATATGAGGTGGTCACTAAAGAATTGGAATACCAATTAAAGATGTAACTATTCTCATGTGTATAAGTTTCTAAGTAGACACCAATCACAAAGATATAAGTCCACAAATAAACATGGATACACAAAAAAGGTACAAAGGTAGAGATCATGGTATCCAAGAGGAAGTCATAAATACACCAATAAGATCTTTGCTTAAAAGCATAGCACAAAGCCAATTTTATCTTAAAGGAATATAGATGAACTTCCAACACACACTCATCATAGCATAAAAAATATCCACAAGGGATAAGGTGATAAAAGGATGCTCCGAGAAAGATAACAAGTATCGCAAAAGGCAAATGATTTTGAAAAACCATCTATATTGCATATGCGAGACATAGAGTAGAAAGTGCTAGATTAACATATTTGGGATTGGTGAATCATGAAAATGATTATATATATTCCCTTTGATATGTAATCATCCCGGCTTGCCCACATTTCCAATAAAGTTGTTTTGCAAGAACCAAATGAATTGCAACAAAGGAGATTCATGCCATGAAACAACCTACACAAGGTTGAAAGCTAGAAAAGTATGCATGAGGTAGATACTTGTTACCGAGATAGCATTGTGATGTAGAAGATAAGAGTTAACGATCATCCAAGCTTGGCTCCAATAAGCACATGGTGACACCATCTTCCTTGTAAATGAGACAAGCTTCCAATGCATTCTAATGTACCTAAAACAAATTCAAGTACAAAATGGTACCCAAACTCATTGGGTCCAAAGTAGTTAGAGCAACTACAATACATAGGACAAACTCCACATAAATATGTGCATATTGATATGAAATTGAATTTCATGCACATCTTAGCCATTTAGGATTTGATGGAGTTTATCCTATATATTGGATCAACGAAAGTAAGCATGCCATAAGATATACATATAGTAAATATGCATGCACAAGACTTTCAAGAACCAAATGAGATACAATTTGGACAAAACACCAATTAAACCAAGAAAGCACACACAAGTGTGACAAGAAAAAGAATTGTCCAAATTATATCAAAGACCCAAATCAACACATGATTGAAGATACCAAATTGAAAAGATACCAAATGAAAGCAAGATACCAATTGAAGAAATACCATCAAGGAATAAACCAAACCCTCTACACTTTTCATGATGGCACAAAGTACCAAGACGAAAATGTTTGTCTTCCAAAGAGACATGTCATCGGGATAAAAACCAATTGAAGACAACTAATGTTCAAAAGCATATAGGATTGCTCCCCCAAGATTTGTGCATTATTTATGATCTTGCATTTGAATACAAATGCACACAAATGGGATCATCACTCTCCATACATATTATTCAAACACTAGTCATGTTCAAGGAAAGCAATAAATCCAATACCAATTTAAAGAATGGTGTTCTACTCAATGTAGGATAGCTTCCCAAGAATAGTGCATTATCTAGAAGTATGACTTGAATGTAAATGCACAAGATGGGATCATTGCTTTTCCTAACTCAAGAAAGCACAAAACAAATTTTGAGTAGAGCAAAAGATCCAAAAGATACAAGGAAGACAAGAGAGTTAGATCAAACAAATCCTTGGCAATAAAATAAGGCAATTCAAAGCAAGAGCCAAATGAAGATGGTCTACTAATTCCACCACAATTATGAGTATCACTTGTCATGGACAAGGAGTATATGAGATATTTTCGGTGGTATATAGGAATGATATTAAGACCAACTTCACAACAAATAAGCATATGGCAAAGATAAGATTTAAAAGCCATGCTTAATAAGTAGATATTCTTGATAGCTTCAAATATTCACGCGATCATGCAAAGCAACTCCAAAGAGTAGCTTGAAGCAATTGGTTTCCCAAAAGATATATGAGAACATATATCAAGAACTTCCATCACAAACAAGATCCAACGTGAGGGCAAAGCATTTAAGCAAAGGGAACTTGTTTGAGAAACATGCCACATAGGAATAAGATAATGAAGAATATCAATTCTAGGTGACAATACCTCACATGTTCACATTTTCTAGGTTGTAATATGCACATAGCTTATTACTCCCCCATAATGTGATAATCCATTTATTTTAAAACAAGAGGCAAACAAAACCAACTAGAGATAATTAATGGACATTATAGAATTTGAATTTCTCATGAGCATGAATACCACATAGAGAGTAGATATATATATATCAACACTAAGTGGTATTCCTCATGTACACAATTTTAGGATTGTGAAGTGCACGAAGCATATCACTCCCCAAAATAGGATAGTCCATTAATCTCTCAAAAGAGAGCCAACAAGATAAGATCAAATAAAAGCAATAAGGCTCAACACAAATACATGGTGTGCAAACCAACATACACATTCTTGATTACTCAAGATAAGTAAGTAGAGAGCACAACACATACCAACACTAGCAAGGTACAAAACCTAACACATGCAAGGGTGCAAGCAACTTTCAATGTATATATGATTTAAATAAAAGTTACCGCAAGGAGGAACATTGGATATGAGATAGAACAATATAATCCAAATGACTTGGCTTGAGATAATATAATTGATGAAGATCCCTTAATTCTTCATGATGTAGCCAAGTCTCCAATGCCCTCCAACAACACCTATTGATCAAGTTTTAGCTTGTTGGTCCCCAACCAAGTTGGGTCCTAAGAGGTTAGTCACAATAGGTTTGGCAACCCAAATGGTTCTTTTCTTGACACCACTTTGAGTACCAACATATTTGGCAAACACATTGCCAACCTTATCCTTCCGAAGAGAATAAACATCATCAATTATAATGGGGTTGGATAAGGTACCATTAGTGCATGAAGAAGCAAAGTGACCCTTCTCACGGCATAGTAGCAACATTCTTCCTCCTTTCTTCTTAGTTGGAATCTCGACTTGAGGAGGGGTAGCTGATTCTTCTTGGGAAGAGGCCGTTCTTCAACTTGAGGAACTTGAGTTTGAACTTGAGGCTTCTTCCCTTGTTGCTTCTCACTAAGAGCCTTCTTCAAAGGGCAAGATCTAACATGGTGCCCTTCAACTTTGCACTTGAAGCAAACAATCTTGGCCGAATCTTGACTTGTTCTTGGCCCTTGTTCTTCTTGTTACTTGGACTTGTTCTTGTTATTGGAGTTGAATCCAAGTCCACTCTTGTCATTGGGGTCTTTGAACACTCAACATATTGTCAAGTGTGGACTCCCAACATGACGCTTTTCCAAGTCTTTCTTCAAAGAAGTGACTTGGGCCTTGAGCTCTTTTAATTCCTCTACATGGTTAGTATCAACACAAATACTAGAGGAAGTAGAACTTCATTGTTAGAGCAACAAGGCATGGAAAGTAATTCATCACAAGATGTAGCAACATTGTGAGTGGATGAATCACTAGGACTAGCACAAGACAATATAGCATTAAGAGAAGTTGTGCCATTGTCCACATGAGGCTCACAAGATGTTACCTTTGAATAATAGCCTCATGAGCTAACTTTAGCCTTGCATGGGATGCTAGAAGATCCTCATTAGAGCTAGAGAGCTTTTCATGACTTTCTTCTAATTTCCCATACTTGCTAGTTAGCAACTCAAGTTGAGCCCTTAGCTCAACATTCTCCTTCAAAATAGATGCTTCACAAGAAGTGGAGTTAGTAGCACAAGCATCATTAACATTAGAATGGAAGGACAACTTGGCAAGCTCATCATTTTAGATAGTTGAGTTTGGAGTTGATCATGAGACTTGATAAGGAGAGAGTGTTCACTTTCTAAAGCCTTGTGAGCTTTGTCAAGTCTCTCATGTCCTCACTTAGTCTAGCATTGCCAACACCAAATTCAACTTTTTCCTTTTTAAGCACTTTATATTTAGCAATAGCATGATCTCTTTCCTTAATGATTTTAGCAATAATTCAAGATTTTTCCTCAAGAGACACTCGAAGCTCTTGCTCTTCCTCAAGGCATTCTCTAAGGATGCTTTTTCATAGCATCTCTCTCTCAATTTTACATTTCTCGAAATTGAGTTTCCAAATCCTCAATGATTTCCCTACTCTTAATAACATAAGCAATGATTTCACATAGAGGAGGGATAGCTTTGCTACCTTTGGGGAGAGCACCAAAACCATCTCACCCTTCTTGTTAAGGATTCAATATCAAAATCTTCTCCATGAGACTCCCATCCACATCATCACAATGATTGGGATTCGAGATAGAAACCTTTGACTCCTTAGCCATAAGGCAAATGATTAATGGCGAGGAGGATGAAGAATTACTTGAAGCACCATAAATCCATCTTGTTCCAAGTGTTCATTTCCTCTACATTGTTAGCCAAACAAATACTAGAGGAATAGAGATTTTTTATCAAGGCAACAAGACATAGAGAGCATATCATCATGATTTAGTTAAGCAACTATTACATGATGCAAGGACTATCAACTCTAGCATGTATGACATTTGGAGTGCTAGAAGAGTTTAAGTCCAAAGATAGAACATTGCAATGAGATAGAGATGAAGTATAGTCAATAGAATATTCACCATCAACAAAGCAATTTCTATCACCACTCACCATATCATTACCTTGACAAATCACATGTTGGTGAAGTGGAAGAAGTTGTGAACTCATCACGGCCGGAGGTGGAAGAAGAACAATCATCCTCAATAATGTTGGACACTTCATATATATCTTGAAGCTTGGTCCAAAGCTCATGAGCGTTCCGAAAAGGCATGATGATGCAAGAACTACATCGCTCAAAACACATATAAGACCATTAGAAACAAGAGTTTCGAGATGAGAGTTTTCCTCATCCTCTAAAGATAATTCTTGGGAATCCTTTGGAGGAGAAAACCCACATCTACAATCTCTTAATATAATTTGGACCCATGTCCCTAAAAGATTAAGCATGCGAATTTTCCAAACATCATAATTTGTGCCATCGAATATGAAAGTGGGATCGTGCACTAATTCTCTAAACGACATCTTTTACTCTCTAGGCGGTAAAGCCCAAAAAGAGAGCCTGGCTCTGATACCAATTGAAAGGACAAGGATGTCGCCTAGAGGGGGGAATAGGCGATTAAAACTTTTCCGGTTTAGGCTTGATAATTGCGGAATAAAACTAGGTGTTTAAATTAACAAGCCAACAACTAAATAAACTAGGTCACCTATGTGCACCAACAACTTATGCTAAGCAAGACAAGCAACAAGGTGATAGCAATATAGATACTTCAAGCACGAAGGCTATCACAATGTAAAGTGCATAAGTAAAGAGCTCGGGTATAGAAATAACGAGGCACGCGGAGACGAGGATGTATTCCCGAGTTCCTCCTTTTTAGGGGAGTACGTCTCGTTGGAGAGGTGTGAACCAACACAATGGTTCAACAACCACAAAGGTTTCACCTTCTTCTCCGATGAACCGCACCACAAAGGTTTGGTTCACCTTCCACTATCGAATCCTTCGAGGCGGAAATCCGGAGCCTTTCAACAACAACCCGGGGCACAACCCACAATCGGATTGGGGCTCCCGAATGGCTACAAGTGACCACACAAGGTCTCAACCACCACAAAGGCGTCTAGGGTCCAAAGACCCAAGAGTAACAAGTTCACAAGCTTTCAACTTCCACGAATCCTCGTGGAGAGCACAAACCGATGCACAAAGCAATGGCAAGAGCACAAGTGCTCAAATCCTTCACTCTCAAATCCCACCACAAGCAACTAATGCTTATGGGGGAGGAGAGAGGAAGAACAACGAAGAACCAACAAAAGGAACTTCAAGAACTAGATCGAAAGGTTCTCCTCACTTAGAGGAGAGATGGATTGGGGAAAAGTAGATCTAGATCTCCTCTCTCTTTTCCCTCAAAGATATGCAAGAATCATGGGAGGAATTGAGAGAGAGGCAAGCTTTACAAGGTCAAAAATGGTGGGGGAGAGAGAGAAAATCATGCTCGACAAAGCTGGCTGGAGGTAGGAATTTATACCCCTCCCAGAAAAAGAGCCGTTGCAGCCAGAAAACATAGGATTATCCGATTCAAGCTGGGATAGGATAATCCGACTGCATAGGATTATCCGATCCAAGTTAGGATAGGATAATCCGACTGTATAGGATTATCCGATCCAAGTTAGTATAGGATAATCCGATAAACTCCAGAGAGCCATCAAACAAGGTTGCCCGTATTCCTTAGCCGAATTCGATCAATTCTTGAGAATCGGATAATCCGGATCAACCTTGATCGGATATTCCTAAAAACTCCAGTACGCATTGCTTTTAAAGTCCTTAGCCGAATTCGCGTCCAGCAAAAACCGGGTCGGATATTCCGATCCAAGTTTGGGTCGGATTATTCGATTGTCAGAAAACTGACAGAAACAGCAATACGAAAACCGCAATATCTTTTTCATCCGGACTCCGATTTCGATGATCTTGGGCTCGTTGGAATCGTAACGAAGAGGCCTACAAAATCATGCAGAGAAACATAATAGTCCAAAGATGGAGGATAAAACCAAATGTAGAAAGGTAAACCTCTCTAAAAAGGAACAACCGGTAATCCTCCAACATCAAAAACGCAACAAGATATTCATATGAAATCCGGTTTTGATGAACTAGAGCTTGGTATAGAGATGAACACAAGCTCTAAATTCACATGGATAAAAGCCAAATAAGAACCAAGAAAGATGATATGCCAAGTATGCAAAGGTTTGAGCTCTCCACAAACATGCGATCAAGTTACTCACTTGAGAGCCCTCTTGATAGTACGCCGTCTATTCTATAACCCGGTCTCCCACATGAGACCGATAAAATAGAAACCCTATCAAGATCATACCTTTGCCTTGCGCATTCCACTTGAGCTAGATGATGACGATCTTTCTCTTCAAGTGGACCACCTTTCTTGATTGCGCTTTGCATAGTGAAGACTCACATACGCTCCCCCATACACCAAGATGGGAGTGCCTCTCTTAGGAACATCTTCACTTGACCATTATCTCCAAATGGGTTGCAAGCTTCAAGCATATGATATCTTCTAGATGTCCATCTTGAACTTGCACATCTCAACCTTGATGACGATCACCACTTGACGTCATCCTCCATGAGTTATAAGAAATCTTCCTTTTGATGCAAGCCCATGGAGAGATACCTAACCCCAACAAAGGAATGCCACACACACATAATGTGTTAGTTCACAAAGCTATATGGACAATTTCTTACCATACCATTGGATCACATGATCCCACATGGTATATCATTTAGCTTTGTGTGTTGATCAACTTAAAACCACTCTTTGCACTTAGTCTTGATCAACCTTGTATCTTTTCATCTTCTTGATCATATCAAATATGTCCATCATAATCAATGATCTTGATGGCATACAACCTTGAATCCAACACATGGAGTTCAAGCGATGCCAATGGACAAACCTACAAGAATAACTCAATACAAATATTAGTCCATAAGGATTGTCATTAATTACCAAAACCACACATGGGGAAACACATGCACTTTCACCAGGCGAGAGAGTCGAACGCCCGTGCAAGATCGAGCTTCAGAAGTATCCTCGGTGCGCCAAGCTGATGTAGAAGCCGTGCAGATTGCTTGACCAGAACAAAGTTATCATGTAGGTTGCGGCCTGTGATGAATGCGTTCTGGTTGCGGGTCATGATGACGTGGAAACACACGTTCATTGGGAGACCCAAGAGGAAGGTATGAAGTAGTGCAGCAGCAATTTTTCCTTGAAATCTACCAAGGTTATCGAACCAGTAGGAATTGGAAGAGCTTCAACACGGTGTCAGCGGCGCCGTTACGATCACTGACGTGGACCTGCACACAACACAATCAAAGTACTTTGCCCCAACGAAACAGGAAGGTTGTCAATCTCCCCGGCTTGCTGAATACAAAGGATTAAACGTATGGTGTGGAAAGTAATGATGAGTGCAAAAAGGAACAGCGAGGAAATAAATGCAGAGCGTGGTGGAAACGGTGTTTTTATCGGTGTGGAATAAAGGACCGGGGTCCACAGTTCACTAGTGGTGTCTCTCCATAAAACAGATAAATATGTTGGGTAAACAAATTACAGCTGGGCAATTGACAAAATGCAAATGCATGACAATGCAAGATATGATAAGAACATGTTCATTGTTAGATATATTGGGCATTACATCAGTATACATAGACCGCTTACTAGCTGCATCTATGACTAATAATCCACCCTCGGGATAGCTTCTGTGTCTCGCGTGAGTATTAAGTTGCAAGTAATCGATAAAAGCATTAAGCAAAGTGTGTAATGTAAACAATGCATATGACATATAGACACAACAAAGTTGTTTTCTCCTAGTGGCAACAGCACATCTACAGCCTTAGTCGTTTTTGTCATCTCGAGCCCAGGCTTCTAGAGGCATGAACCCACTATCTAGCATAAATACCCCCTCTTGCAGTCATTAGCATCTACTTGGCCAAAGTATCTACTAACAACGGAGAGCATGCAGGAACATAGATAAAACATGGATATAAATAGATGAACAAACTTGATCATAACTTCACAATTCATCGTATCCCAGCAAACACAACATATAGCATTACATAAAGATGATCTTGATCATGTTAGGTAGCTCAGAAGATCTAAATATGATAGCACAAGGTGGAGAGACTACCAACTAGCTACTGCTATGGACCCGTAGTTCCGTGAAGAACTACTCACGCATCACTCCGGAGGCAGGCATGGTGATGAAGAGCCCTCCGGTGATGATTTTTCCTCCGGCGGAGTGCCGGGAAGAACTCCAGAACCCTCCTGAACTAGGGTTGACGACGACGGCGGCGACGGAACTTTTCGTGGATTTTTGATTGGGTATTTAGGGTTTCCCGAATAGATGTAATTTATAGGCGAAAGAGGGGCGCCAGGGGGGCACCAGGTGGGCCTGGCGGGGTGGCGGCGCGGGGCCACCCCTGGCCGCGCCGTGGGCCCGCCTCCTCTCCTGGGCTGCCTCCTGGGCTTCTCCTTCGGACTGGTGCTTCGTTCCCGTGTAGAAATAAATCAGGTAAATTGGCGCGCCTTTTGGAGAATATTTCCAGAAGAGAATTTCTGAAACAAAAAGACAGCAGAAAATAGGAACTGGCACTGTGGCATCTTGTTAATAGGTTAGTCCCAGAAAATGCATAAAAATGATATAAAGTGTAAATAAAACATGTGGTATTTAATATATAACAGGCATGGAACATCAAAAATTATAGATACGTTTTGGACGTATCAGGTCACGATCGCGTCCAATTTAGGTGCAAGCCGTAGCGATAGGAATTTGGCGAAGATTTTAACCACCAGATGGATCAAGCTGATTGGGCGATAATCGCTCAGCTGGCTCGCATCGGCGCGTTTGGGCAACAGGGTCAGTAGAGCTTGATTGAGACGTGCGAAACCACGGCCTCGCATCTCGTACAGGCGCTGGAATACGGCGACAAAGTCATGCTTGACCATACTCCAACACGCCCGAAGGAATTCAGACGTGAAGCCGTCGGGGCCTGGCGCCTTGCGTGCAGGCAGTCGTTTCACCGCGTTCTAGAGCTCTTCTTCGCTGAATGGCGCTCCAGATCGCTCAGGTCATGTGGCTCGATCAGCTGCTCGAAATTCATCGAGTGCTCACGCGCAACCTCGGTGCCCAGCAATGCGTCGTAGTGTTCATAGGTGAAAGGATCGTATGACACCTAGAGGGGTGGGTGAATAGGTGCTACATCAATTTTAGTACTTTTTAAATTTAGGCTTGACACAAAAGGTAAATTCTCTAGATATGCAACTATGGTGAATTTACCTATATGACAAGCTAGCAACTAAGCAAGATACACGAAGTAAAGACTATAAACAAGGATAGAAGTAACCGAAGTGAAAGCACGCGGAGACACGGATGTAATCCCGAGTTCTTCCTTTTTAGGGAGTACGTCTCGTTGGAGAGGTGTGAGCTACCACAAAGGTCAAAACTCAACCGCCACAAAGGCGGACGCACCTTCTTCTCCGATGAACCGCACCACAAAGGTTTGGTTCACCTTCCACTATCGGAATCCTTCAAGGCAGAATTCGGAGCCCTTACAACAACGATCTGGGGCACAACCCACAAGAGGATTGGGGGCTCCCGAACAGCTACAAATCTGTCACAAAGACAATCAAGTGAGTACAATAAGAGGCTAGGTTTTTCCAATGGAAATCCTAGCAAAGGGTCCCTCAGTGAATGAGGGGGAAATGAAGAACGGCTTGGTGAAGATGTAGATCCGGAGCTTCTCCTTCAATCCTCCAAGTATCAACGAGTTTGGGTGGAGGGATTGGGAGATCTATCAATTCTTGAGCTTGCAATCAATGGTGTTCTTCAATGTGTTCAAGCTAGTTGTCCAAAGGTTGGTGAAGAGGTATTTATAGTCCCCTTCAAATATGGACGTTGAAGGGGTAAGAGCCGTCGCGCAGGAAGCAGGGCCGGCCTGGGGGCCGGCCTGGGCCGGCCTGAAGGCCGGCAGGGGAGCCGTGGCAGCCGGCCTGGGGGCCGGCCTGGGCTGGCTGGGGGCTGGCCGGGCCATCGACCAAACCGGCATGGGTGTCGGCCTGGGCCGGCCTGAGGGCCGGCTGGCAACCCGAGGCAACCGGCCTCGCGACCGGCCAGGGCCGACCTGAGGGCCGGGGAGCTGCCCGAGGCAACCGGCCTGGGCCGGCCTGAGGGCCGGCAAGTTGCCCGAGGCAACCGGCCTGGAGGCCAGCCTGGGGGCCGGCCTCCCTGCAGTGCGCTTCTCCCTTCACCTTCTAAAAACCGACAACATGTATTTCTTCCTTTTTGCATAGAGAGAGATACAGTAGCATCCTTTTGATTTAGACAATCATAATTCCTGTGGACACTTAGCGGTATGTTAAATAGTTCCAAGTGTTGTGATCAAACGTCAAAACAAGATTAACGGACTATGTCCTTTCAATCTCCCCCTTTTTGATGTTTGATGACAACACATGGATTTGCAAAAACATATCTCATTTAAGCATGGCAAAATTTTTGAGGGAAGCTCCCCCTTAAACTTATACGCCAACAAGGTATACAAGAATATATGCTCAAACGAGAAACATGAAGCAAGCACAAAATATAGACTATGTGAGCAAGGGATATGCGATAATTCTCACCATAGACATCATATAGTAGAGCAAATTTCTCACCATAGGCTTCAAATAGATATAGTCTTGGAATACAATCACCTTGTAACGAACTCCAAAATAATAGAAGATAAACCGGGGAAGTCCTTACAATAACATAAAGGAGGTCCATAATATCCTTACAATAACCAAGACATTAGTTCCATAGTACACCGCAAATAGAGTTCACTAAAAAACTTAAAACAAGTTCGATGCAAATGGAAAACGGGAAACATGAAAGCGCAAATGGATGCAATGCAATGCAAATCCCCGGAGATCTCTCTCCCCCTTTGGCATCAAGACACCAAAAAGGGAGAAAGTGAAGTGAAGGTCCATGATCACTCATCTTCATCCTCATCATAGTCCTCGTCATCCTCAACAACATGAGCAGCTGCACCGGAGCTAGACTGACCGGGATTGCCTTGCCAATATGGAGCAAGAGAGGAGGCATCATCACCAAACCAATAAGTGTACTTGTTCTGGGCCATGTAGGTGTTCTCAGAAACTTCAGCGGAGCTAGATGAATAGGTAACACCGAGTTTATCCATGATGGCACGCTGATGGCGGCTGGATGCTTTCTGCTTCTTGTAAGACTTGTATTCAGATTTCTTCTTGTGAGCAAAGAAGCAGTTCATCCTTTTGAGTGCTTCAACAAGACCACCTTTCTTCTCTTCGTCATCATCTTCTTCACCAGAATCTCCCTCAGGAGCATCACTAGGAGGCGGCCAAACAGGATCACCCTTGGGCATAGAACGAAGACCAACCATTTCAGGATAAAACAACTCATACTGCCTAACCACATCATCAGGCAACTTGGTGTTGAAGAGAGTCTGCAGAAGCGGACCATAATAGGGAACCTTGCCTTTGACAACCACAACTTGCATCTCGTTCCAAAGATAATCAAGCGCATCAATTTGCTTCCTCCTGAGATAAAGATCATAGATGTGATGAAGACAATTGACCATCCGATCACGAACCAAACCCTTCTCTCCAAACTTGATGGCAAGACAGTTTCTCAAAATTTTGTGAACAATCCTCCAGAAAGGATACATATGAACTGTGTGAGGAATCTTCCCACGAAGGCCGCCCTGAGGAGGATAACAATGGCGAATCCCCGTCTCAGTTGGAATGAGCTTAGAGAGATGGAGACGAACATAGCAAGGTGCAGCGGGCAATTCCTCAAGACCAAACAGTGCCCCAAACTCGGACAAAGTTGTTGAACACACAGTATCTGCACTCATCCATGTCAAAGTCCTCTTACCATGCTCAGTGGTGAAAACAACAGTAGCATAAAATTGCTGAAGCAAATCAGGAGAATATGGAGTGCTAACTGTCATGAGCTTAGAGATTTGATGAAAATCCATCATATCCATCACATCAGGCCATGTATCTCTAGCTTGGGCAAGGTTGAAATAATCCACGGGAACATGAGCATTCTTTTTGACTACAATGCGTTGATGAAAGATTTGCTGGTGCATCTTGCAATAGAATCTACTATCATCTAGGCATGTGGGCTGACCAAAGGCATAAGGGTTGAAAGACAAACGATCTCTCTTGAATTCACTAGGTTTCACCTTGACCCAAGATGCACGTACCGGTTCCGCGGGATTGACAGGAGGTGGACCAGATTTCTTGGCAGCTTTCTTGCTTGTTGAACCCTTGACCCCAGCAGTTTTCTTGAGTTTCTTGGCCTTGGGCATGGAGGAAGAGCCCGCATTGAGATCATCAACAATGTCCTCCAGCCCATCAAAGGTCTTGCTGGACTTGCCGGCCCTGCTAGATTGAGGAACCTTCTCTTCCCACTCATCATCCCACTGGTCCATCTTCAACCTTGAGAGGATCTTCAAGAACCACCAACAACGGAGGAGATCTCCCCAAAACAGCCACTAATGGAGAAACTATGGATGGGGTGGAAGATCGGGGTAATCCCCTTCAGATCTGTGGAGAGGAAGGGGTGGGGAGAGGCTCAAATGGTGTGGGGAGGGTGGAGGAGCTCTAGGTGGGGGAGGAGCTGGCCATGGAGGGGGGGGTCACGAGGTGGAAGACGAATAAAACTGTTCAGGAGCCTTCACGCGAGATATAAGGGACGAAGGCGAGCCGGCCCTGGAGCCGGCCTCGGCCGGGCGGGAGGCCGGGCAAGGACCCGAGGGAACCGGCCCTGGCGCCGGCCTAGGCCGGGCGGACGGCCGGGCAACAGCCCGAGAGAACCAGCCCTGAGACCGGCCAAAACCGGGCGGGAGGCCGGTCCACGACCCGAGGGGTCCGGCCCTGAGACCGGCCTGGGCCGGGTTGAGGCCGGCCTGAGCGCAGAAACGCCTCCGAACCTCTTCCCTTTCTGATCTTTGACGAGCTTTGAGCTTCCGAACACCTTGCACCTTCAAGAATACCACAGCTAAGAAATCCGTCTTCAAGAATATCCATTGAGCAATCTTTGAGTAATCCGGGGAGATGCGAAACATGGAGGAAAAACTTCACACATCCAATAAAAAAAAACTTCAAATAAGCAACATTGGATGTGATGCAATTAGATGACAAATAGCGAAAATGCATCATAACACACGGAAAAACCAACTCTTCAAGGAGAAGAGGGCGGTGGCCTAGACCACCATATATGAGTGAGTGGTGTGACACCGCGAAGATATATCTTGGGTTCACGGCCACTACTCATCATTTAAGCTCACAATTCATAGAACGAATATAGAGATGCAAATGAATTCTTAATGTCGGCATAATGGGGGGAGGGATAGTCCAATGTATTAGGACCGCACTCCCCCTATGTCCATGCCTACACCTAAACCAAATACATAGTCAAAACATAGGTGTGTATGCAAGATGGTCAAGTCAAGCTCCTAGAATCCACGATATTTAGCTCATGCCTCAAGAAGGTGAATCTTGCTTCATCAAGTGGCTTCTTGAAAATGTGGGCTAGTTGATCTTTGGTTGGAATATAGCCAAGCTCAATATCACCACGAGCAATATGATCCCGAATAAAATGATGACGAATCTCAATATGCTTCGTTCTTGAGTGTTGCACCGGATTGTGGCCAATCTTGACAGGACTTTCATTGTCACATAAAAGAGGCACTTGTCACAATTGACACCGTATTCCTTTAAAGTTTGCATCATCCATAACAATTGAGTGCATGCACTTGCGGCCGCCACATACTCGGCTTCGGCGGAGGATAGAGATATACAATTTTGCTTCTTAGAAGACCAACTCACCAAGGACCTACCAAGAAATTGGCATGCCCCGGAAGTTGATTTCCTATCATCCTTGCAACCGGCCCAATCCGAATCCGTGTACCCGGCAAGAGAGAAATTAGTGCCCTTTGGGTACCACAAACCAAACCTAGGGGTATCAACCAAATATCGAAAGATTCTATTGACCGCCACCATGTGGCTTTCTTTAGGAGCGGCTTGATACCTTGCACACACCCCTACACTGAACACAATATCGGGTCTAAATGCACAAAGATAAAGCAAAGAACCAATCATAGAGCGATAAAGTTTTTGGCAAACATCGATACCGTCGAGGTTAAGTTCAAGATGGCATTTGGTGTCCATGGGAAACCGCTTCCCTTTAGCATTGTGCATATTGAACCTCTTGAGCATGTCTTGGGTATATTTGGTTTGAGAGATGAAAGTCCCTTCATTCAATTGCTTGATCTCAAATCCGAGAAAGAACTTCAATTCGCCCATCATAGACATCTCGAACCTATCGGTCATAAGCTTTGAAAATTCATCATTGAAAGCTTTGTTAGATGAGCCAAATATAATATCATCAACATAAAGTTGGCATATGAAAAGCTCCCCTTTGACCCTCTTAGTAAAGAGAGTGGGATCGATTTGCCCCAATTCAAATCCACGGTCTAGCAATAGCTCTCTTAGGTGCTCATACCAAGAACGAGGTGCTTGTTTGAGACCATAGAGCACCTTATCAAGCTTGTAGACATGGTTAGGGAATTTAGGGTCCTCGAAACCCGGTGGTTGCTTAACATATACCAACTCCTTTAAAGGACCATTAAGAAAAGCAATTTTCACATTCATTTGTTGCAATTTAAAGTTATGATGTGATGCATATGCAAGAAGGATACGGATGGACTCAAGGCGAGCCACGGGTGCATAAGTCTCTCCAAAATCAATGCCTTCAACTTGAGAGTACCCTTGTGCAACCAATCTTGCCTTGTTCCTCACAACCATTCCATGCTCATCTTGCTTGTTCTTGAAAATCCACTTTGTGCCTATAACATTGCGGCAATCTTTTGGCTTCTCAACTAGATTCCACACTTTATTGCGCTTGAAGTTATTGAGTTCATCATGCATAGCTTCTAACCAATCCGGATCTTCAAGAGCTTCAAACACTTTCTTTTGTTCCACCATGGAAATATGAGCTTGATGTTCACTAAAGTTTGCCAATTGCCTTCTTGTGGTAACACCCTTCATGTGGTCACCAAGGATGTTTTCTAGGCGGTGACTCTTTAATTCAAAGTCTCTTACAACTCTTGCTTTACGACGGGCTTCGATATCTCTATTGCATCTTGGAGGTATCACTTGATCATCTTGATCATTTGAGTCCCCGTCTTGACCGGAATGTTGACCTTGATCATCTTGAAGCACATCTTCAACAAATGAAGGAGAGGGTTGATCTTGGTCATGACCTTGGCTAGCATGAACAATAGGAGAACTTGGTTCTTGCATAGCAACTTGGTCAACATGAGGAGGGTCTTGAACTTGTTCTTGGGGTGGTGCATCATTTGCTTCCATGATAGGCGCCGTTTCAACTTGTGATGAAGAGGCCTCCACTTGAATGGAGCTTGGACTTGCTTGAGGAGACTCATAATGAATCTCAACGGGACGATGGAAGCCAATGCCCATTCTTCTTATAACATCTTGAGGCACTTCATTATCTACATCACAAACATGAAATTGCGCCACTTGGGAGCCGTCATTCTCATCGAACCTCACATCACAAGATTCTATGACTTTCCCAACGGTTTTGTCATAGACTCTATAGGTGTGAGATTCGGCACCGTACCCAACAAAAACACCCTCTAAAGCTTTAGATTCAAATTTAGACAAACGAACACTTTTGTTCTTATAGAAACACTTACAACCAAATACTCGGTAGTAGGAGACATAAGGCTTGTTGCCGGTGAGCATCTAATAAGGAGTAAACTTCTTGCCAATGCGAAAGAATAGCCGGTTAGATGTGGAAGATTTCTTGGGATCGGTTTCTTTATCTTCAACCCCTTTCTTTTCCCCTTTTCCCTCCTCGGTATCACCGTCATGGGAGGTAGCGGATTCATCTAGTGGGGTGGTCTCCTTAGGAACCTTGCCACTTGCGAGTTGTGTGATCAACTCACGCATCTCGGCAAATTTGGTATCCATGTACGATATCAAAGATGTCTCCATCGATTTGAGATCAGCCATGGATGCCATAGTGGCTTGGTGATGCATGTAAAATGCATACATGAACTTTGCACTTTAATTGCTTATATTCCAATCATATTTGCATCATATAAGGGTTATATCAATGTTTTATCATGATTTTGGAAATATCTCAATGATTTCCTATTTTTATGGAATTAACCCTGCACAGGCAGAAAACCCTAGTTTTGTATTTTAATGTTTCAGGGACCCAAACGTCAACGAAATCACCTGAAAATTTACGGGCGTCAATATTTGGAAGGAAGAAGGACTACGGAAAAAGGAAGCGAGCAAACGGAGGCCCGAGGGCCAAATGAGCAGGGCCCACGCGGCTAGTACATGGGCCGCGTGGGACCCACCCGTTTGGTCCTCGTGGCTCCGTTGCCGTCGATCTTCGCTCCACCGCCTTCGTCTTGACCTAAAAACGCCTATAAAAAAGGTCCCCCGACGTTCTCTGGAAGGAGCGCCGCACAAACACAGAAACACCGAAACGGAGATCAGGAGCTGCAGATTGGAGGGGGAAAACTCCAGCGGGGCGCTGCCGGCGTGGTCTCCATCTTCTCCATCGACTTCTCCACCGTCTCCATGATGAAGAGGGAGTAGTCCACCTCTGGACTATGGGTTTGTGGAAGTAACTTATGTATCTCTCCTCTCTTGAGCTTCACTAATTAGCACTGTATGAGCTGCTGAACATGATTACGGTCACCGTTGTAATACCTTTGTGGTGGATCTTTATGAGTTAATATATGTTTGAGATTGCAATGTTTGTTTCAGTTATGAGTATAGATGCATATTATGTACCCCGTTCTTATCTACTTGTTTTGATCAAGCATGTTTATGAGAGCGTGTGTGGGGGAACGTGTGCATTAGTTGGAGTAACGGGGGGTGGCTAGTGCAGTGAACGTGAGAGAAACTTCTGTGATCCACTTTGGTATCTTTACCTTACTTTGTTGCCTCACTAGGGATAAACTAAAATACCATGCTACCGGGGATGTGGGCGTGACCATTGCCACTACTCCATGACTAGATCTAGCATGTTCTTATTTTCACTTCATGTCATGATATTTAATGCTATACTCTGAGTTATCTTAATTACTGAGGTGTTATGATTTAGTTCGCATCTTGGTGGAGTATAAGAGAGGTTAATAACCAAAAGATCTCTATGTTAGGACGTGATGCCCATATATCTAAGTAACTTGTTATCAAACCCTATGTTCCAATCTCATATGTTAACTTTGTGTGTTTCATTGTCTACCACTTTATAAAGAGAGAGTGCATTTGTGAAACCATGAACCCCAGTCCATTTTTAATCATAGGAAACACCTTTCCAACACCATATACCACTTTTCTATTTTCAGCCATCATTAAATCCGAAAATACAAAAATACTTTTCATCTTGCATACATCATTCAAAAACCCAAAAATATCATTTATCATTGCATCCACCAT
The DNA here is from genome assembly GCA_947311845.1 of Poa pratensis. Taxonomy (NCBI): domain Eukaryota; kingdom Viridiplantae; phylum Streptophyta; class Magnoliopsida; order Poales; family Poaceae; genus Poa; species Poa pratensis. The sequence continues at coordinate 3,434,551 of CAMZMU010000058.1, read as the reverse complement.
CATTGCATATTTATTTCTTGTTTGCATTGCATAACTATCCTGATATCATTCTTACACCTTGTGCTTGACAACCACAGGTGAGGTTGAGGACCAAAACATCTAATCTTGTTTTGTAGGTAACCAAAAGAAGGATAAGAAGATAAATCTACCACTTCAGATTCCCCGAGAGTTCGATATTAAACCCTCGAGTCACCCCTCGTGGGGAAAACTGTCTTCCACTTACTATACACTCTGCACTTGGAGTCTCAACCTAAATTCCCTTTATTTGTGCAGGCATCAAGACTTGCTCTTCGGGATCATCAAGACGTTTTCTGGCGCCGTTGCCGGGGAATCGTAGCTGAGAGATTTATCCAAGGGTGTGCATCATCGCATTCATCTCACAACAAAGTCAACGTCACCAACTTGTGCTAACACCTAAGCTTGGGGAGGTTGCACCTACGTGAGCACCATCTTATCCATCTTTACTTACAAAGCAATTTATTTGTTTTGTTAGTGTCATTGCATATCATATCATATTTATTTCAGTTTTGCATAAAAAATTAAAAATACCAAAAAAAAACTTGCTAAAATGGGAGAAAGAACTAAGTTGTGTGACTACACAAACACTCCTAATGATCAATTTATCACGAGAGCTATTGCCACACCTAAGATAAATGCTGAGAGTTATGAAGTAAGTCCTAGTTTGTTGAACTTGATAACTAGGGAACAATTTGGTGGTAGTGCTATGGAGGATGCCTCTATGCATCTTCATGACTTTGTTGAAATATGTGACATGCAAAAGTTTAAAAATGTGGAAAGTGATATCCTAAAACTGAATTTATTTCCTTTTTCACTTAGAGGAAAAGGTAAAGAGTGGTTGCATTCCTTGCCATCTGGTAGTATTAATTCTTGGGATGATCTAAAAGAAGCTTTCATTAAGAAATATTATCCCCCTGTTAAAATTTTGCAAAATAGAAACAACATCCTTTCTTTTAGGCAAAATGAAAATGAACATGTTGCTATGGCTTGGGATAGGATAAAACGTATGCTTAGAACTTGTCCCTCACATGGAGTTAATGAATGGACCATATTACACTCTTTCTACAATGGTTTAAACTACATGTCTAGAAACATACTTGATTCTGCTGCTGGAGGTGCTTTTATGAGTAAGACTATAGTAGAAGCTAAAAATATATTGGAAAGCATTTTGCAAAACTATAGTCAATGGCATACTGATAGGGCACCTAATCCTTCTAAGAAAGTGAACTCTATTGAAGAAACTAATGATTTGTCATTTAAAATGGATACTATTCTTGCTTTGCTTAATAAACCTAGTGTTGAAAATGTTCCTTTGCAAGAACTAGTTGGTAACAATTCTGAAAATATTGATGTCAACTTCATTAGGAACTATGGTTATAATACCCCATAATTTATTGGATATTCTCATCGAGATTCTTGGCATCACCACTGAAAACCATTTTATCCGACATTCCTGAATTTGGCATCTCTCCGAGACACTCCATCGTGGAGTACTCTTTTATTCTAAGATAGTACCGTGAAATTATCTCTTTCATGGCCATCTTCTTGTGACCTTTCAAAAAATAAGCCTCTTTTCAAAGATCCGAGTCCATGGTTGAGTCGGACTCGTTCAGCTAGTCGAAATTGACTACTCGTTTTCCCAAATCGAACTCCGGATGTACCTTCTATGGTTTATTCTAATTCAATGCTCAAAATTATTTATTGTATTTCGAAAATAGATTAAATAAAAGGAAAGAAAAAACAAGGCTGGACAACCTCCATGCCTTATCCTTACTCAACACCACGTGAGGCCCTCATCCTCATCATGAAGGTAGTTCACTTTCTTTTCTCCTTCTTCACTCGGGAGCTCCATCCCATTCCCCGCCAGACGCCCTGCCTAATCCGCTCGCCGCCAGGGCCTTCTCGACACGAATCCGCTGCCTCTGCCACACCAAAGGTCGCCAAATCGCCATCACCTCAAGCTGAATAGCAGCTGCCGATAGGAGCCTCGCCGGAGCCTTGACGCACTGATCTGAAGTCCAGGACCAGGCTGTGCTAGAGGCGCTGCATCTACATCGATTGTGTGAGGATTTCCTGTGCCGATAATAATACATCTGTTGAACGGCCAGGTTAAGGCAAGTGCATGACGAACCCTTGTTCTCTATGTTCGTCCATTGTGTGACGGTTCCACTGATTGCTCTCACTGATTGAGATCCCTTGTTCCGCTGGTTTACTTCATACTTATTCAGTTCGTTCGATTCGGTTCCTTTGTCCATGTTCAGAGATATTTCACTTTCTTAACTTCAATAGCTAACTCGGTGAGCAACTGTTCACAAGTGGCTACTCCAATAGAGTTCGGTGAGAACTGTCAGCTTCTGAGCTAGTCCGAGGGCTAACCTTTCTTGTTGGTCCGGTGAGAGACTGTCCCGAGTGGCTACTCCGATAGAGTTCGGTGAGAACTGTCAGCTCGTGGGCTAGTCCGGGCGACATATTCAGATGTTCAGTTTCATATTCAGATGTTGTTCAGTTTCAATTACATATTCAGATATTCGGTTTCAGTCTTCTAGTTCATTCAGTCTTCTAGTTCATAAAGAGATTATCAGTATTTTCAGGTGGTCCTGGTTGGGTTCAGTGGTGTAGGATGTTGAAAATTGGTAACCCCTAGCTATGTACCTGACACGATGGGATTATTATTCTGATGGTTCTGTATTTTACTTGCTGAGTATTTTTGTACTCATTCTTGTGTTTCTTGTGTTTCATTCGGTTTCAGGTACTAATAAGCGACGAGTATGGGATATGGGCGTAGCACCTCTACTTCATTGAGCACGTCACATAACTGTAAATAATAATCAGTGGACGACCATTTCTTTTTAGTGGCTTTCTACAGTTCTTGGTATTTCTTTCTAGTTATTTTACCGCTTCCTATTTTCTTACTGATAACTGCCTATCGTGGATGTCCGTATTTACAAGGAAAACTCTGTCGAAATTCCTAATAATCTCCGGACTTGATAGAATTTGTTGTAGCGTGGTAGCATCTCAGGTAAGGTTGAAATCTGGGGTGCTACAGTTGGTATCAGAGCCCGGCTTTAGATCTCTGGTGTTGTCCTCTCCTTAATTAGTATGCGAATAACTTAAAACTTGACACACTGGTGCACAGTAGGATGGGTTTTGGGTCGTTCCTGATTTCAGATGAACATTGCTTTTCATGAGTGCTTATATAGTTGTTCTCTAGTAATTGGATGTCCTTGTATTCTACAAGTTATAATGAATGAAGAACTCGAGGCCGAGTTCCTTCTAAGGTGGTAGACTATAATACCCCATAATTTATTGGATATTCTCATCGAGATTCTTGGCATCACCACTGAAGACCATTTTATCCGACATTCCTGAATTTGGCATCTCTCCGAGACACTCCATCGTGGAGTACTCTTTTATTCTAAGATAGTACCGTGAAATTATCTCTTTCATGGCCATCTTCTTGTGACCTTTCAAAAAATAAGCCTCTTCTCAAAGATCCGAGTCCATGGTTGAGTCGGACTCGTTCAGCTAGTCGAAATTGACTACTCGTTTTCCCAAATCGAACTCCGGATGTACCTTCTATGGTTTATTCTAATTCAATGCTCAAAATTATTTATTGTATTTCGAAAATAGATTAAATAAAAGGAAAGAAAAAACAAGGCTGGACAACCTCCATGCCTTATCCTTCCTCAACACCATGTGAGGCCCTCATCCTCATCACGAAGGTAGTCCACTTTCTTTTCTCCTTCTTCACTCGGGAGCTCCATCCCATTCCCCGCCAGACGCCCTGCCTAATCCGCTCGCCGCCAGGGCCTTCTCGACACGAATCCGCTGCCTCTGCCACACCAAGGGTCGCCAAATCGCCATCACCTCAAGCTGAATAGCAGCTGCCGACAGGAGCCTCGCCGGAGCCTTGACACACTGATCTGAAGTCCAGGACCAGGCTGTGCTAGAGGCGCTGCATCTACATCGATTGGTGTGAGGTTTTTCCTGTGCCGATAATAATACATCTGTTGAACGGCCAGGTTAAGGCAAGTGCATGACGAACCCTTGTTCTCTATGTTCGTCCATTGTGTGACGGTTCCACTGATTGCTCTCACTGATTGAGATCCCTTGTTCCGCTGGTTTACTTCATACTTATTCAGTTCGTTCGATTCGGTTCCTTTGTCCATGTTCAGAGATATTTCACTTTCTTAACTTCAATAGCTAACTCGGTGAGCAACTGTTCACAAGTGGCTACTCCGATAGAGTTCGGTGAGAACTGTCAGCTTCTGAGCTAGTCCGAGGGCTAACCTTTCTTGTTGGTCCGGTGAGAGACTGTCCCGAGTGGCTACTCCGATAGAGTTCGGTGAGAACTGTCAGCTCGTGGGCTAGTCCGGGCGACATATTCAGATGTTCAGTTTCAGTTCCATATTCAGATGTTCAGTTTCAGTTCCATATTCAGATGTTGTTCAGTTTCAATTACATATTCAGATATTCGGTTTCAGTCTTCTAGTTCATTCAGTCTTCTAGTTCATAAAGAGATTATCAGTATTTTCAGGTGGTCCTGGTTGGGTTCAGTGGTGTAGGATGTTGAAAATTGGTAACCCTAGCTATGTACCTGACACGATGGGATTATTATTCTGATGGTTCTGTATTTTACTTGCTGAGTATTTTTGTACTCATTCTTGTGTTTCTTGTGTTTCATTCGGTTTCAGGTACTAATAAGCGACGAGTATGGGATATGGGCGTAGCACCTCTACTTCATTGAGCACGTCACATAACTGTAAATAATAATCAGTGGACGACCATTTCTTTTTAGTGGCTTTCTACAGTTCTTGGTATTTCTTTCTAGTTATTTTACCACTTCCTATTTTCTTACTGATAACTGCCTATCGTGGATGTCCGTATTTACAAGGAAAACTCTGTCGAAATTCCTAATAATCTCCGGACTTGATAGAATTTGTTGTAGCGTGGTAGCATCTCAGGTAAGGTTGAAATCTGGGGTGCTACAATGGTAATAATGGTATGGTAACAACAATTATAACTCTTATAATAAACCCCCATATGTTCCCAACAATCGTCCTTTTGTTCCATATCCTAATGCTAATGATAATAATTGGAAGCCTATGTTATCACGCAATGATAATTCTGAGGCTAACAAAATTCTCATGGAACAAGTTGCTAGTCATAATACCATGATACAAGAGTTGAATAAGTCTGTTGCTTCTATTAGTTCTGATATTAAAGGCTTACAACTCCAAGCTGCAGGACTAGACAAAGCTTTGTCTAAACTAGCTGATAATCAAGCCACTTTATTGAGTATGTCTGCAGGGAAACCACAAGCATCACCTGTGGTTGGAATGAATTCTGTTAACATTGCTGAAAATGTTCCTCTTACTTTGGAGGAAACTCTTGATGAATTATTGAACTACCCTGAATATTTGTTGCCACTCATGTCTCAACTTGGTAGTTTAAAAGAAGAAGCTAAAGAAACTGAACATGATGAATCTCTTATGCTGATTGAGTTGGAAAAGAAAGTTGAGGAAGTTAAAATGCTTAATGAAGTCAAGGATCCTTTGCTTGACTTAGAAAATTGTAGCTTGCATGAATTAATATCTATCTTACAAAAATTTGCAAGTGATCCTTCCATCAACACTAACCAAGCAGGTTTTGGTTCTTATATTGCTAATCATGTCTTGAAAGAAAAGATTGCTAGGTACAACCAAGAGGCTATGATACCACCTAAGCTTGGGGATATGTGGATACCTAAGGTACTAGTAACTATTGGAAAAGAGACACACCATGCCATACTTGATCTAGGATCTAGTGTCTCTGTTTTATCTAAAGAACTATATGAAGTGCTTGAATTGAAAAATCTTGAAAAATGCTCTATTGAACTAGCACTTGCTGATGACTCTATTAAACATGCTTTGGGAAAAGTAAGTGATGTTATGGTAGAGTTACATATGACTTTTGTGCCTGTGGATTTTCTAATCATGGATATGGGGAATAAAACCTCTAGTCCTATTATTCTTGGAAGACCTTTTCTTCGTACCACAGGTGCTATCATTGATTCAAAGGAAGGGAATGTAAAGTTTCAGTTTCCACACAAGAAGTGCATGGAACACTTTCCAAGGAAGAGGGAACCACCAAAGTTCAAGCTCCCTCATGAGCTTCGTCCACAATAAAACAACAAGTAAGAAGCCTAGCTATATGGCTATAAAGAAAGCGCTTTGCGGGAGGCAACCCGGTTATTTTTATGTGTGATTTTTCTTTGTGTCCTCTTGCTGTAACAAGAGATTTTGTGTCTAGTTAGGTTCTGGAGTTTTTAATAAAGTGCCAAGTTTTACCCTTTTTGGTTTGAAAAAGTTGCTTATAGCGTTCGGAGATTTTATTCCTGCACGAATCAGTGCACGGTATGATTTTTAATTCTTATTCTGTAACTCCGAATGAGCTCATATTTGAACTGTAGTTGCAACTTTTCATCCTCTGTATGCATGAATTTTTCGGAATTTTTCGAGAAAGTTTGGTAGGGTAGAAAAATACGTTTTGCTGCTGTTTTTCTGGACAGATTCTGTCCCATTTTGTTTGATGCATGCTTTGAGCTTTTAAGTTGAATCTTTTTGATCCAATTGAGTTTATGAGTAGGCATACAACATTATATACTTTCTGGACATTCATATGAATTTTTGTTCAAGGATTATATGCAGCAAGGAACCTATTTGTTTATCACTATTAATGCACCCCACAGAAAAGAGATGGGAGAAACGGTGTTTTGAAGTTTTTTCACAGGGATTGGAGGAGATGCACCAAGAGCTATCCAAGGATGGTGAAGACCATAAGCTTGGGGATGTGAAGACAACCCCACTGGACCTACACACTCTCGGTTTGCACACGTCCAACTTCTGTTTTTCGATCGAAACACTTTATCGCATAAACTTGGAGCGTCGTTTTTGTTTTTGTTTGAGTCTTGAGAGACCACCACACTATCAATTATATATGAGAGAGCTACTGGAAATATGGGTTGAAATATGTTGGATGCTTTTATAAGATTGGGAAAAGGGATGTTTGACTTGATTTTTAATGATACATATAGTTGCATGATTCATGAGCTTGTTTATGAGTAATAGTTTGCAAATTCTTTTTGTAGAGCTATCACTTATTCATGTTTTGGTGCTGATTGTTATTTACTTGGTTTAACATGGATTAGTTAGTTCTATGGACACTCATGCATGCATCTAGATGGTCAACTTTCTCCCTTTTGCTAGCCCAAAAACTCCAACAAGCAAAAACTTGTTTCCAACACCTTCAACCAAAGTTATTCCAGTGAGTCCACCATATCTACCTATTGGCTTTATGCTATTCCGAGTATGTTTAACATGTTGTTTGTGTTATCTTACCTCTGAATGAAAATGTTTATGTTATTGATTGCAATGGAAAAAATTGGTTATATAGCTCTCACGAACTTGATGCACAATGTTCTTTTATTTGCATAATAAAACTTGACCCATTGTGATTAAGATTATGATGTTTGTGGCTTGATGAATGTTTTGGGTTGGAAGTTAGCCCATATGTGCTGTCACATGGCAAGCTTTCAACACGCTCTTCATCTCATTTAGTTGATATCATGTGCTTTTGTCTATGGATGCTTATCATGTTGAAATAAATGTGGAAATAGAGTGAGTTTAAATGAGTTTGTGTAAATGGTTAGAGAGACGCCTGGGCCGCTAATCTAAGCCATGCATCATTCATGGTGGAAATTTACTTACATACTATGGTGAACCTTCTGTGATACACCTTGCAATAAAAAACTATTCCAAATGGTAAATAAAAAGGGTGTTGAGATTGTTCATTTTGTTTGTTTGTCTTGTCATTTTGATATGGGCTTGTTCCATATCTTGGGACAAGAGGTACCCCAGTTGACGCTCTTGATGATACTATTATGCTTACAATGATACTTAGTAACACATGGTGTAAGTACTTGTATTCAAGGGGCATGAGACATTCAACCCATTCTTTATCAAGCACACTACTCATATTTGCTTTCACTTTAACCTTAATCATTCAAGATGCTATGATAGGGGCAATGAGAGCTTGACACCAATGAATACCTTATTGCAATCATTAACTTAAGTAGAAGAGTTTGGAAGTTGGATGAAACTTATGCATGCTTTACCTCTACTCACATATACATCTTTCCAAAGTGTACACCTATCATATTCAGATTTTCATCTACACTCTATGACCATTGTAGGATGTTCTACTTATCATTATGCATACATGTGTTCCATATTACTTGCTACCATGTTACACTTTGTGAACTATCAATGAACATCCTTGTCTTGAATACTTGATATCACTTCATAAACTATTTGCATATTGCTACTCCTTTGAAGAATGAATCATTTGACTATATGTAGCAATAGTAATCATCTTTGATATCATTGTTAAGTATTAAATTGCAAAGTCCATGTTAGTTTTATCATCTTCATACTCGAGGACGAGCATGGATTAAGCTTGGGGATGTTGATGCATGTAAAATGCATACATGAACTTTGCACTTTAATTGCTTATATTCCAATCATATTTGCATCATATAAGGGTTATATCAATGTTTTATCATGATTTTGGAATATCTCATGATTTCCTATTTTTATGGAATTAACCCTGCACAGGCAGAAAACCCTAGTTTTTATTTTAATGTTTCAGGGACCCAAACGTCAACGAAATCACCTGGAAATTTACGGGCGTCAATATTTGGAAGGAAGAAGACTACGAAGGAAGCGAGCAAACGGAGGCCCGAGGGCCAAACGGGCCCACGCGGCCAGGTACTGGCCGCGTGGGACCCACCCGTTTGGGCCTCGTGGCTCCGTTGCCGTCGATCTTCGCTCCACCGACATCGTCTTGACCTAAAAACGCCTATAAAAAAGGTCCCCCGACGTTCTCTGGAAGGAGCGCCGCACAAACACAGAAACACCGAAACGGAGATCAGGAGCTGCAGATTGGAGGGGGAAAACTCCGGCGGGGCGCTGCCGGCGTGGTCTCCATCTTCTCCATCGACTTCTCCACCGTCTCCATGATGAAGAGGGAGTAGTCCACCTCTGGACTATGGGTTTGTGGAAGTAACTTATGTATCTCTCCTCTCTTGAGCTTCACTAATTAGCACCGTATGAGCTGCTGAACATGATTACGGTCACCGTTGTAATACCTTTGTGGTGGATCTTTATGAGTTAATATATGTTTGAGATTGCAATGTTTGTTTCAGTTATGAGTATAGATGCATATTATGTACCCCGTTCTTGTCTACTTGTTTTGATCAAGCATGTTTATGAGAGCGTGTGTGGGGGAACGTGTGCATTAGTTGGAGTAACGGGGGGTGGCTAGTGCAGTGAACGTGAGAGAAAGTTCTGCGATCCACTTTGGTATCTTTACCTTACTTTGTTACCTCACTAGGGATAAACTAAAATACCATGCTACCGGGGATGTGGGCGTGACCATTGCCACTACTCCATGACTAGATCTAGCATGTTCTTATTTTCACTTCATGTCATGATACTTAATGCTATACTCTGAGTTATCTTAATTACTGAGGTGTTATGATTTAGTTCGCATCTTGGTGGAGTATAAGAGAGGTTAATAACCAAAAGATCTCTATGTTAGGACGTGATGCCCATATATCTAAGTAACTTGTTATCAAACCCTGTGTTGCAATCTCATATGTTAACTTGTGTGTTCCATTGTCTACCACTTTATAAAGAGAGAGTGCATTTGTGAAACCATGAACCCCAGTCCATTTTTAATCATAAGAAACACCTTTCCAACACCATATACCACTTTTCTATTTTCAGCCATCATTAAATCCGAAAATACAAAAATACTTTTCATCTTGCATACATCATTCAAAAACCCAAAAATATCATTTATCATTGCATCCACCATCATTGCATATTTATTTCTTGTTTGCATTGCATAACTATCCTGATATCATTCTTACACCTTGTGCTTGACAACCACAGGTGAGGTTGAGGACCAAAACATCTAACCTTGTTTTGTAGGTAACCAAAAGAAGGATAAGAAGATAAATCTACCACTTCAGATTCCCCGAGAGTTCGATATTAAACCCTCGAGTCACCCCTCGTGGGGAAAACTGTCTTCCACTTACTATACACTCTGCACTTGGAGTCTCAACCTAAATCCCGTTTATTTGTGCAGGCACCAAGACTTGCTCTTCGGGATCATCACTTGGTCATCCAAGGGATCACCATCACTTCGTGTCATACTTCTCTTAGGCGGTTAAGCCCAACAAGAGAGCCGAGACTCTTATACCAATTGAAAGGATCGTATGACACCTAGAGTAGGGGGGGGGGGGGGTGAATAGGTGCTACTTCAATTTTAGTACTTTTTAAATTTAGGCTTGACACAAAAGGTAAATTCTCTAGATATGCAACTATGGTGAATTTACCTATATGACAAGCTAGCAACTAAGCAAGATACACGAAGTAAAGACTATAAACAAGGATAGAAGTAACCGAAGTGAAAGCACGCGGAGACACGGATGTAATCCCGAGTTCCTCCTTTTTAGGGGAATACGTCTCGTTGGAGAGGTGTGAGCTACCACAAAGGTCAAAACTCAACCGCCACAAAGGCGGACGCACCTTCTTCTCCGATGAACCGCACCACAAAGGTTTGGTTCACCTTCCACTATCGGAATCCTTCAAGGCGGAATCTGAAGCCCTTACAACAACGATCCGGGGCACAACCCACAAGAGGATTGGGGCTCCCGAACAGCTACAAATCTGTCACAAAGACAATCAAGTGAGTACAATAAGAGGCTAGGTTTTCCCAATGGAAATCCTAGCAAAGGGTCCCTCAAGTGAATGAGGGGAAATGAAGAACGGCTTGGTGAAGATGTAGATCCGTAGCTTCTCCTTCAATCCTCCAAGTATCAACGAGTTTGGGTGGAGGGATTGGGAGATCTATCAATTCTTGAGCTTGCAATCAATGGTGTTCTTCAATGTGTTCAAGCTAGTTGTCCAAAGGTTGGTGAAGAGGTATTTATAGTCCCCTTCAAAATATGGCCGTTGAAGGGGTAAGAGCCGTCGCGCAGGAAGCAGGGCCGGCCTGGGGGCCGGCCTGGGCCGGCCTGAAGGCCGGCAGGGGAGCCGTGGCAGCCGGCCTGGGGGCCGGCCTGGGCTGGCTGGGGGCTGGCCGGGCCACCGACCAAACTGGCCTGGGTGCCGGCCTGGGCCGGCCTGAGGGCCAGCTGGCAACCCGAGGCAACCGGCCTGGTGACCGTCCAGGGCCGACCTGAGGGCCGGGGAGCTGCCCGAGGCAACCGGCCTGGGCCGGCCTAAGGGCCGGCGAGTTGCCCGAGGCAACCGTCCTGGAGGCCAGCCTGGGCCGGCCTGGGGGCCGGCCTCCCTGCAGTGCGCTTCTCCCTTCACCTTCTAAAAACCGACAACATGTATTTCTTCCTTTTTGCATAGAGAGAGATACACTAGCATCCTTTTGATTTAGACAATGATAATTCCTGTGGACACTTAGCGGTATGTTAAATACTTCCAAGTGTTGTGATCAAACGTCAAAACAAGATTAACGAACTATGTCCTTTTAATAGGCCGCCGCCGCCATGTCGTCAGGTTCCATGTACACGCGATCGTCCGCCGCGATGCTGTAAATCCTGTTTTTCTGTCAGCGGTAGGAGCACGGGCGATGGAAAATAGGAGGTGTTGGCGTCGCCCTCCTGAAGGTTGGCGATGTGAGCACGCTGCCGTGCAATCGTGCGCTTCATCGAGGCCAGGCCGAGGTAGGTGAGCTTGAGCTGCTTGTGGAACCACGTCTCGTGCGGCGTCAACAGGCGATCCTCTTGTTCTTTGTCAAAACCGAGATAAGCTCACGTGTAATGGCCATCTTCCCCTTTACGTTCCCCACTGTCCGTGCACTCCAACTAGTTAGGTGACGGGCAGTGGCTTGGAGGCGCATCACGAGGCGCCTGTAGGGGTCTGCATCTTCGATCGAGTTCCATGCCGTGGTCACTGTTTCCTGGAAACCATCCATCCGTAGCCAGAAATCTTCGAAATGGAAGCGTTTGCGCGTGACCGGTTGCGGAGAGCAGTCTAACAGTAATGGACTGTGGTCTGAAACCACCGACGCCTTGCATCTCAGGTGGCAGTCGCTGTGCAGATCCTCCCAGTCCGAAGTGCTGAACACACGATCTAGGTGTACCAGGGTGGGCAAGGATTGGTTGTTTGTCCACGTCATGAGCAAATCTATTGGATCTAAAGCAGGAACATTGTCCACATATGACAAGAGAGCATTGGCTATCATTGAACTTTAAATAAATGGAAACACTATTTTGTTGCTTCCTCCTTGGTGATCAAAACTGGTCAAGAATCTCAAGCATATACAGTAGCAAAAGGCTAACTTAAGGGTTTAGGGTCTAGAAATGCTAATCAAACTGCTAGGGTAGAAATGCGAAGTTGAATAGAAAAGAGGAAAAGAGAACAAAGTAGTTGATGCCTTGTCCGGAGTGAAATATAGCTTACAAGCTCTTATTGGTACTACTGTTTCACCAACTTGGATAAAAATTGTTCAAAGCTATGAAAAGTGTGAAACATCAAAACACAAGTCTGAACCGGGATATCATTCTGGAGAAAGGTCTACATTCCACAGACTTCAACTTATATTCCACACCTAAAATGAGGCAAGAAATTGCCACATTTATCTAGGCTTGCCCTCTGTGCCAGATCAACAAGCCTAAGCACAATAAATACCCTGGTTTTTCTGTAGCCATTACCTATACCAGATATGGCATGGTCTCACATCAACATGAATTCCGTGAAGGATTGTCCATATCTGACAACAAAGACTTAATCTGGTGATGGACAAATTCACTAAGTATGCATGTTTTATTGCAGTGAAACAACCCAATCAGTCAAGTTTGTTGCTAGCATGTAGTCAAGTTACACATATTTCCTTTTGTCATTGTTACTGACAGAGACATGATATTTACCCACTGTGGCAGGATCTATTCAAGGCGCTGGAAATTAAACTACATCTTAGTACATCATATCATCCCCAAACAAATAAACTTATCTAAGATGCATGTATTTTTCACATCTTAAGAAGTGGCATTCTTGGTTATGTTTAGTTGAATGGTGCTACAACACCAACTTTCACACTTCTATGAAAATACACCATTCCAAGATCTTATGGTTTTTCTCCTCGAGAAGTTGCTGAGAGGCTCTTGATTGATGAAATTACTGATGGTAATGCCCTGTTACACGAAGCCAATATAATTGTCAAGGAAAATCTTCAGCAGTCTCAGAATAGAATGGTTCATATGGCTAACAGAAACATGAGTGGAAGAGGTACACCTGGAAGTGCAACCATACACACATTCTTCACTCTGCATACACAAATGTATCAAGACGCGCTCTAAATATGGGCATTTCCAAGTATTAGACAAAGTGGGTTAGACAACTTACAATGTTTTACTCCGCGAGGGCTGTCAGTTACCCAACATTCCATGTTAGCCAGCTGAAGAAGCATGTTGGCCCTGTGCATGTTCCTACCCCTGCATTACCACTAATTGATGCCAAGGTAATATCAGAAAAAAAGCTTATCCTAGAAAGCAAGAAGACACTAGTATTCCAGTGGTTCAATGGCTCGTCAAGTGGCTCAATGTGCCACATCTTCAGCTACATGGGAGGATTCCACATTTATCCAAAAGGCCTTCCCAGAATTTCAGCCTAGGATAGTCATTCTAAACCGTCCATCTTCAATCCAATGAACGACATTTCTATTTACTGCTTCGCACCAACTACTTGTTATTGACGTCGTGGATCTTCAATCGGACGGCCAGGATGACTCCAACGATCACTGTTTGAATTCCGACAATGTCACATTTACACATGTATTTGTTCCCTCACTTGCTCTCTTGTTTTTCGTTATCCTCCCTCCTATTTAGGTTGGATTCCCCTGTGTAATGATCATATGTTCTCCTTTGGTTTAGGTCTAGTCGTTGTTTTCCACTGGCCAAGTCCAGGTCTTGTAGACCTAGAACCAGCCTACTAGCTCCTTGGGAAGTACCTAATTGACCAGTGGACTATGTATATTTTGGTGCGTTGGAGTTGGTTTTACTGAAGTTTTGTGCTTAGGTTTATCAGTTTTACGCCTATAAATTTATACTGATATGTCTATACAAAAGTTACTTCAAAGTTACATGTTGGAGTTGTGTCAGTACTCAAGTCATCCTGTGTTAAGATAGATATTTGTTATCTACTCCCTTTTGACCCTTTTCGACATCACATGTATCAACGTGTATCTAAACATGTTTTAGTATGTATGTTCACTCATTTCGGTCCGCATCTAGTCAACATGTGTAACACGTAAAACATCTTATATTTAAGAACAGAGTGAGTAGATTTTGATGCATCATATAAGGAGAGTTTTTCTTCTTATGATAATGCATCATACGGTGAACTTTATAGTTTTCTCGCTTAGGTGATGAAAAGGTCAATCTGCATGCATGTTTTTATTGCAAAGGATGCTAGGTGTTAAAACTGGAAGTAACAAAAAAGAATCTGAGGCCATCGTCTTTATAAACTGGGACACTCACAGTCTCTATTATCTACTACGATCCCTAATGAAGAGGGCTCAAATTACATGGACAATAAACTTGACAGATAGCATGGTATTCAAAGAACACTTTTGAAAGGAGATCATTTACCTATGTTGCTAGGTCCAACCTACAAAGTTCAGACTCATGGTTTTCCTCAGAGACGAGTTTCGAGCCAACAACTTCAATGTTTTGAAACATAGCTTTGTGCCCAAACACGTATACGCATGCCCGCCGAAACAAAATCTTTGGGTTTTCACCAAGAGAAATGTGCTAGTACATGTACTTTCCTAGTTAGTGTGTATTTCCTGTGTTAATGTTTGTGTACTTCGTGGTTAGTGTGTACTTGCATGTCAGTGTTTGTACCCCCTGTTTATGTGTATACTCACACATGTTAAACTAAAAAAAAGATAATCTAACATAAAAAAGCAATTAAAACCAAAATGAAAGTAGTAAAATTTTGATAAAACAACAAAAGAAAAGAAAGAATAGATGAAACTAAAAGAGAAAATTAGAAATGGGAATAAAGGATCATGGCTCCCTATATGGGTTCTCTGTGCGCGACACGTGTCAATCTGGGGACCACCCCGCACGCATTTCGCATTGGGTGTGAAAAAAATAAACAACCCCGCCGAAAGGAAAGCCTTAGATCTAGCAAGTTTTTCGGTTTTTCTGCCTCTCATACATCATCACCATGGCGGTGGTGAAATTGGAGCGCCCATGGCGACGACCTTGCCAGGATTTGCTGGTCAGGGTGTCATGTCGTCCTTTTGCTGAATCTAATGGCCATTAGGTGGCTGCTCCGATCTCTAGCTCTGGCTCAATGCTAGTTCGATCTTATCGTCTCCCTCCCGGACGACGTGCCAATAGGGAGGGGTATTCTGCCCCTTCCATTCTGCCACGACGCTCAATGTCAGCATGGGCTCCAAGTGGTGTTGTCCACGGAGCTGATTGAGGTGGCCGTGGTGTCAAGCTCATCAATGCCGCTGGAGGACTCAATCACGTTTCGTATCTATGCTTTAGGGTCCTTTTAACAGATATGGAGGATCACATTATAAATTTTATTTATTTCAAGGTCCTCTGCAATCCCTATGCCCACCGCTCTGAAGTAATTATAGTATCGGACCCGAAGGGTCTGACCGTGTTCCAAGAAAAAAGAGCGAGTAGGAAGAACAAGCGACCCTATAGGGCGTGCTCTAGGGCTATCCAGGATAGCCTCATGGTACGCTTGCGCTGGGTCGATTTTTGTCTGGTTCCTAACTTATAAAATCAGTAGGGCACATTAGGATGGAGAAGAAGCCAACTATACAATGAGCCTCACACATGTGGTCTTCAGTAGAATTGCCAGGCATGTTTGGTAGCTGATGTAGCCCAACCTACGTCTCCTACAACAAGTGGCACAATGACAAGAGCAAGAATCCAAGCTCTCCATGATAAGGTGAATTCACTCTTATCTATGTGTGACCTTGACACTCCCTTGAATGGTTTGCTACTTCATTCCGATACCTTGTGTGTGCTCAGCTAGGGTGGACCTGAAGACCCCTATGAAGATGGCCAAGAGGCGATACAAGTTGATGGAGAAGATGACCAAGAGAAGCCCCAAGAAGAAGACGAAGAGGGAGATCAAACAGCCTCAGGCGGTACTACCGGGTCGCCCAGCCGGTACTACCGCCCTCGCCTGACGTGGCGCCCGTCGAAGCCACCACCGGGTCCGGTACTACCGCACATGCCCGCCTCGGTACTACCGCGACGTGCTGGCGCGGTACTACCGCACCTACTACCGCGCCAACTACCGTATCTCCCGGAAGCTCCTGGTGTCCTCGGGTCCCATCCCGGTAGTGGCCCCGGTACTGCCACGGTACTACCGCACACCCGGTACTACCGGGTTCAGTCCGGTACTACCGCTGCGGGCGGATCTGCACGCTGGAAAGGCTCTCTTGCCTTGCAATCTTATCCCTTTAGATCTAGAGTATAAATAGTTCGTCCCCTTCCTAGGGTTAGGGTTAGACTATGATTTGGGAACTAAAGTAGAGCCTTGCTCCTTCTTCTCAAAGTGTCTCTTTCCTCCTATGGAGATGACTCAAGGCCTCCCCTTGTGGAGATGAACCAAGGCCTCCTCTTGAGGAGAAGATCCCTGCGTGGATACCAAGGCTCCGCTTGTAGTTGCGATTACTTACTAATCTTCCATCTTTAGGTGGCTAGGTTGGATTGGTTGGATTGACCAATTGGACAAACAATACTAAGAGTAAGGTGTGCTTGGGAGAGGAGGATTGGGGGCTGCCCTCGGGGATTTGTTACCAATCGAGTCTTGCCGGGTTGCTACTTGCTATTTACCCTTGTGTGTTTGATTTCCCCTCTTTTGTGTTCTTCGTTCTTCGCATGTTCTTCGTGTTCATCCTTCCCTCCGTACAAATCCGTGAAAATCTGGACCTACCCACATCATATGGTATCAGAGCTCTAGGTTGACACGGATTTGAGTTGTGTTTCCACCAAAATCCACCAAATTTTTCTTCGTTTTTGAGAAATTCGAAAATTTCCACCAAAAATAGCCTTGCCTTGATTCGAGCCGATCTGTCGATTCGTTGCATTTTTGGTAGTTTTTGTCCATGGATCTGTTGCTTTAGGACCCCCTCCACCCTTGTTTGCGTTCCCTAGCCTTAATTTTGCCATTTTCCCACGGATTTGAGGATTTTTTGAGGCCAATTTCCGCCCAAAAACGAAAGTCAACCCCTAGAAATCGGGCAGGCCGGTACTACCGGGCTCAGGCCGGTACTACCGGGTTTTCAAAATTTGGCCGAATTTTTTCTTTTTCCTCGTTCGTTTTGGCATTTCCTCTTTGGTTTGAGTCCTTTCTTGGTGTGCTCTACGTCTACGACATCGACAAGCTTCCGCAGCCACGCATCTTCAACGCCAAGCGACGACGCCACCAAGGACTTGACATTCCCCCACCACCATATTCCGTTGTGAGCCCTTCTTCCTTTCGCGCAACTTGACCTATTGGACTAGCTCGGTGATATTGCGAGGCATTGCACGTGTTGAGTGTTTGTCTTCAAGTATTGGCGAGTGTGTATCGTTAGAGAGCTTGGCACTAGCAAAAAAGAAGGAATCATCATCAAAAAGCAAAAATCAAAAAAAAAATAAGAATCAAGTGGTGCCAAGTTTCATCTCTTGTAGGTTGCGACAAAGCTAAGACCGCCAAAGTGAGTGTGAGTGTTAACTCTTGTGCAAATCCGTTGCCCACAAAAAGCAATTGAGCTAGCGTCCATCTTGTGTTGGGTGACATTTGAACGATTAGTCTTCGTTAGGTTGTCTATCTTCGAGTGCTCGCCCTTTGGTCGCCCAACCCCATTATTCGCTTTTGTGTGTGTTTCTTGATACTTTGTGGTTGGAGTTTCTTTGGTAATTTGATCATTGTGGATTTTCTCTACCTTTGACAATATACTTGTCGCCGGGTTTGCTTGTTTCGTTTGCCACTTCATACCTTCCTATCCTCATAAGTGTGTGTGTTGGGTGTTAGAACCGGATACTCTCCTCTCAAGCTACATTATTCTTGGGATATAGTTTGTCTTGGTTTTTCTTTATCACACATCTCACTTGATCTTGAGAAAATGTTTAGGGGAAGTACAAATGGAAGCTCAAGCTCGGAAGAGGAAATCCATGGTGGAGTTCGCGGTGATCATGGCTATGTCACACAATCGGAGCTTGTTGGCATGCGACACTTTCTTCGTGACAACCTAGGACGCTACGAGCGCCATCTTCAAAATCAAGAGAACACCTTCAACGACCGCATGCATGCTCAAGAAGCAAATATGGAGCGGTTGACCGAAGCTATTTGTTCAATGCATAATTTGGCTACAAGGTATTTTATGGGCCAAATTAAATAAATGATATGGTTCGATTATTAGTTGAAGGATATAATTGAACTTGCTGTTTAGTTGAAAATAGTGCAGAAGTTGCAGGAGCAAGTCAGGCGTACCAGATTATTTAACCAAGAAATTATAAGGATTATTTACTGGAAAAGCGATTACGGAGGAAAAATCGTTGAGGAATTCACAGATATGCCGGTGCGTAAGACAAGTCCAAACAGGCTTCGGTTCAGATGCCAGATTGAAGACGTGTTGATGCAAACTATTCAATCATCGAACGGAAGTGCATCAAGGTTTGCATGTTTGTTAGACCGGATCAATTAGAGATAGGAATATTTTATTTGGCTTGCATGCCAAGGAAACGATCCGTGTCCCAAAGACCAGGCTACCTATATAAATAGGTACACGGCCGATTGAAGAAGACCCGCAATCGATATTCAATCAAATACACATCTACCTTTTTATCGTACCCTTTTATTTTATCGTTTTCTTCCCTGCCGAGCTCTACCAGCTAGGGTTTGGCGTATCTTTGCCATTTTGCGCTGAAAAGCGGTCGTCTCTCCTCCACGAAAGCGAGGAGATCTTTGTTGCTTTGCTCGGAAAGCAATCGTTCGTCGTCACGAAAGTACGACGGTTATCGTGGTGTCGCGCGGCAATTTTGCGTGGCAACACAATTGGCGACTCCGCTGGGGACGAAGAATACAGACCTACACACCATGAACACCAACGTCAAGAACGGTAGCGACGTCGACCCGGACATCACCATCGCCATTACCCTCGAAGATCTGTCGGAAGAGGATCGGCGCGAACTTGAACGGAGATTGAGAAAGAGCAAGCCGAGATGATAAAATTGATATTGGCTGGATACCAGATGACAAGAGACGGCGTCGTCAAGAAGGTATCTGCGCCGAATCCTTCTGATACACTCGGCGCTGAGGTAAAAAAGCCAACTGAAAATATTGCACATTTAATTGATGTGTCTGTAGCGAGTAAGCACGGTTTAGATTTGACAAATAGTACACAAACAATTAGTCAAGCAGCAGCTAGTAGAGTGGAGAAATCTAAGGAGCAGCGTCATAGAGAGATTAAAAATATTGTAGCTTCAGAATTTCGCTCAGTACTACTGCTCCAAAACAACGATGAAAATTCTGTTAGAAAGCCGATGCTTCTCGCCGAAAGCAGTAGGTTAATTAATTTTCCTAATCAAACTTTAGGCGCTTCGGCTAATCTAGCCCAACAGCCTCACGTTGCTTTAAGTACTGATCAAAGTGGCCGGAACCATGTTGGTTCGGCTGACAATTTTATTTTCGGTGGTGCTTCGCCTATTGTATTAGCTTCGGTTGCACACAATTACAATAGTAATAACCGAAGTGGTATTTTAAATTCTAATTTGCAGCAACCTTTTTATCATATGGTAACAAATAATATGCCACCGCTGCAACCTGTCGGTACCGGGGTTCCGTACGGGCCGGTATCCGATTCGTGTTTTAGTGGGTCTCCGTTGCAAACGTCGCATGCTCAAATTTCTTTGCCGGAATATCCACCGCATGCTTGCGTTCCATCCGCTCCGCAAACCAATTTTCCACAACCCAATGGTAGTTTTAAGGATCAACTTGCTAGTATACGTAAAGAATTTGGTTTAGATTCTGAGGGTAGAGCATGTGTATACCTAAAACCATATCCTGATTACTTTGACTCGACGCCATATCCTCCTGGTTTTAAAATTCCAGATTTTGTGAAGTTCACAGGGGAGGATGGTAGATCAACTTTTGAACATGTAGGGCAATTTTTATCACAATGTAATGAAACCGGCACATCGGATGTTTATAGAGTTGAATTATTTCCGTTGTCTTTGTCCGGTACTACATTTAATTGGTTTACATCGCTTGCTCCCAATTCTATTTCAACCTGGGCACAATTAGAGAAAAAATTTCATGAGTATTTTCATCGAGGTGAAACTGAACTTCGGCTTTTAGATTTGACTATGGTTATACAGAAATATAATGAGCATGTCAATGATTATATCAGGAGGTTTAGAGATGTCAAAAGCCGATGTTTTAGCTTGAACTTAGCCGAAAAAGATTTAGCCAATCTTGCCTTTTCGGGTCTGCTCCCTCATATTAAGGATAACTTAAAAGGGCAAGAATTTTTAGATGTTAATCAAGTTTTGCAAAAAGCTTTGGCGCAAGAAAACCGGGCTAAGGAAACTAAACAATATAGCCGGTTTAGTGATAAAAAAATAAAGAGGAGAACCACACTGTTAGTTCTTTGGATAATGGTAGTGGTTCGGCTAGTAAAGACGATATTGACCTATGTGTAGCCGAATGGGTTCAAGTGCCAAAGTCTACTCCTTTTGCATGTTCTGCTATGAAGCCCACTCCTGCTAGAAAGGAGGAATGTAAGTATACTTTTGATGTCAGCAAGTGTGATATAATTTTTGATATATTGCTACAAGGAAAAATAGTTAGAGTGAGAGAAGGTCATACTATTCCACCTCCAGACGAATTGGGTAAAGGAGCTTATTGTAAGTTGCACAATTCGTTTTCTCATTCTACTAATGATTGTGATGTATTCCGACGACAGGTGCAATCGGCCATTGATGATGGACGATTGACATTTACACATAGTACTAAGAAGAAGATCAATGATGATCCTTTTCCTATCAACGTGATCGAGTTTGATACAAAGAAAGTTCTTATTCGGTCGCATCAGACCGAATCTACCAAAGGGAAAAATGTTGTTATTGATAACAATTATGTGCCGAGGATGGCCAAACCAAAAAATCCAGAAGTGGGAGTGTGGAAAGTCAATGGAGGAAGAAAACAGGCTCGAAAAATAAAGCCGACAGTTAGCATGTTGTTGGAAAAATACACTTCACGCAAGGCCAACAATGTGTCTAATCGGCTTGGAGGCGTTAAGTGTCCTAGGTCTCCTTCTGGATCTTGTGGTCATGAGAGATGGAGGAAAACTTCATATGATAAGCAGCCGTACTATCCAATGGACCCGGCTTATTGGGGATGTACACCTCCTATGTATCCTCAGTTTTATCCATGGGGTTTTAATCCTTGGGCACTATACACTTCAGGGCCAGCAGGTTATTTTCAACCAGAACGGAATCCATCAGGCCGTATGTACAGAAGATCAGTGCATGAAAAAAGAGCTCGGTTCAGTCCGGAAGCTAGGTCGCATGATGCAGTTACAGCTCGAGGAAACCGATCAGCGACACACAATGCGGATGGCACAGTTCATATTGGTGGTCAGAAGTTTATGTGGATGCCGATCAATCGTGAAAGCCATGCAAAAATACGTGATGGAACTGAGCGTGGTTGCACCAAGAGTAGTACAGCAAAATATACTAATATACAAGCTTATTCAGACCCTGATGTGCACACTCGTTTAAGCAAGGCAGTTGTACGTACTGGTGCTAGTGAGATGGCTGATACTGCTGAGGATAATTCAGAAGGAACATACGTTGATACAGTAAGGTGTGGCTCGGTTCAGAGAAAGGACAGTGGTACACAAGAAGAGAGTTTGGTTAATACACTCGTTGCACCTTCTAGTACTAGTCAGAAACTTGATTCAGGTAGTACACGTACACATTCAATACTGAACATGAGCAACTCAGGCACATCAACGAGTGTATCTGCAATGGGTTTCAGACCTGGTTTTAGCATGTCTACCCAACACGGGAATCCGAGCAGCAGGCAAGGCCAGAAAGTTGCAGCTGGAGGTGTATCTGATCAACAGAAAAGTATTTCGGCCAATGATAAAATATTTGTTCGAGGAACGACAGTACGTCGATATCGGCCGAGAGACTCGGGGGGCAGCGGAATGAAGTCGGTCGCCCCAGGAACCAAACCAGGACCACGGTGGTGCCCAATGGGACTCACACATACTCAGAAATGACGTGTACAGCGACTACGAGCTTTGGAATTAAAGGAGGAAATAGCCCAGAAGAAGCACGCTGAATTGTTCAAACGAGAAAAACATGCGATGCCGAAGATGATATGGAGAGAGAAGCGCATTGCAGGGGGTAAGAGTAGAGCCAAAAATGACACAATTGCTGATCCCGCAGATGACACAATTGATGATGAGGATTCAGAAAGTAGTGAGGAAATACCTACTGATATGGATGTTAATATGGCGATGGTATTGCCCGCTGAATTTCGTGCACCCGAAGCTTGAAAATGCAAAGGCCGATATATTATTCAAAGTATCGTCCTAAGAAGATATGGCCGATATTTTTTTTGAAGTATCGCCCTAACAAAATTGCCGATGTGTTCTTTTGGACATCGCCTTGCGAAATAATTTGGCCGATGTGTTCTTTTGGACATCGCCTTGCGAAAAAATTTGGACATCGTTCGAGGCAGAAAATTTGGCCGATGTGTGATTTAGATATCGCCCTAAGACGAAATTTGGTCGGTGTATTCTTTGGACATCGTCCGAAGCAATTTCTATGGCCGTTGGAGATATCAACATCGTCCTAAGGTATTTTTAATTTGTTATAGTGTTTTTGATAACTTCAGTTATACCAAAAACAGGGGGGCATGTGTTCAATGCATAATTTGGCTACAAGGTATTTTATGGGCCAAATTAAATAAATGATATGGTTCGATTATTAGTTGAAGGATATAATTGAACTTGCTGTTTAGTTGAAAATAGTGCAGAAGTTGCAGGAGCAAGTCAGGCGTACCAGATTATTTAACCAAGAAATTATAAGGATTATTTACTGGAAAAGCGATTACGGAGGAAAAATCGTTGAGGAATTCACAGATATGCCGGTGCGTAAGACAAGTCCAAACAGGCTTCGGTTCAGATGCCAGATTGAAGACGTGTTGATGCAAACTATTCAATCATCGAACGGAAGTGCATCAAGGTTTGCATGTTTGTTAGACCGGATCAATTAGAGATAGGAATATTTTATTTGGCTTGCATGCCAAGGAAACGATCCGTGTCCCAAAGACCAGGCTACCTATATAAATAGGTACACGGCCGATTGAAGAAGACCCGCAATCGATATTCAATCAAATACACATCTACCTTTTTATCGTACCCTTTTATTTTATCGTTTTCTTCCCTGCCGAGCTCTACCAGCTAGGGTTTGGCGTATCTTTGCCGTTTTGCGCTGAAAAGCGGTCGTCTCTCCTCCACGAAAGCGAGGAGATCTTTGTTGCTTTGCTCGGAAAGCATCCGTTCGTCGTCACGAAAGTACGACGGTTATCGTGGTGTTGCGCAATTTTGCGTGGCAACACTATCAACAACCTTGTGCGACAACGAGCGTCTTCACACTCAAGCCGTACAAGAAGCACCTCAAGGTCGACACAAGCACGTCATGGTCATCATGAACCTCGACAAGAACGTCAACATGATCCAAGGCGCGACGCCCATGAACGACCTCCTCCTCACGTTGAACAACCACATGATCTTCACGCGAACAATGACAATGCGCATCAAGAGCAACCTCACCAAAACGTTGAACGTCATGAGCGCATGCCATCACCACCACCGCAACAACGTGATCGTCGTGACCCATTGGCTAATGACAATGGCGTCCCGGGTGCGAATGACTTTGGTGAACAAGGACGTCACCCTCGTCATCCTCCAAGGCCACATCATCAAAACCATGACAATGCGAACAATGTCGAGCACCCCGTTCCTCAACATGCGCCTCGTCAAGAGCTTCCACATGATCGCCAACATCACCATCGCGCCGAGTCAAGTGATAACGAGTCAAGCCAACACAATGGTGATGGTCTCAATCGAAGGAGACGTGGACGTGCATTCCCACGTGGTGCTCATGGTGACAACTATGATGACTTGACCAACGTCCACTTTGACATACCCAAGTTCTACGGCACAAGTGATCCGGAAGCTTACTTCTCATGGGTACTCAAGGTTGACAAGATCTTCCGTGTGCAACGTTTCTCCGACAACAAGAAGGTTGCCTTAGCCTCGATGGAGTTTGAAGAGTACGTCCTCTTGTGGTGGGAACAATTACAAGATGCTCGTGTTGCTAACCACCAACAACCAATTGACACTTGGGTTGAAATGAAAGAAACAATGTACAAGCGCTTCGTGTCAAGCCATTACACTAGAGACTTATACAAGAAGTTGCAAGAGTTGAAGCAAGGTTTGAAGTCGGTTGACGAGTACTACAAGGAAATGGAAATCTCCATGATGAGAGCCAATGTCAACGAGTACGAAGAGCAATCCATGGCTCGTTTCATGAATGGTCTCAACTATCCAATCAAGAAGATCGTGGAGTTCCAACCATATGCCTCTTTGGTAGAGCTAGTACATCAAGCGTCCAAGGCCGAGCGCCACGTGCTTGAAGAGCTCAAATACCTCAAGACAAATGCATTCTTCGCCAACAAGCCGTCTTCGTCAACTTCTACACCTTCACAAGCTCTTCCTCAAGCGAACACTCGAGGTCCTCCAAGAGTCTCTACTTCGACACCTCAAGCGCCTCAACCTTTCAAGAAAGTACCTCCCTCCTCCAAGGCGCCTCAAGGATCTTCGTCCGACACAAGACTATTGCAATGCTACAAGTGTGGCGGACAAGGGCACAAATCTTTTGAGTGCACCAACAAGAAGGTCATGATCATCAATGACATGGGAGAGTATGAATCTATGAGTGAAGATGAGTACAATGCTTTGAACAAGGTCGCCACAATGCAAAGTGCTCAAGAAGAAGAAAGTGAGATCTATTGTGATGGCGACAACAACTCTTCCTTGGTTGTGGCAAGAGCTCTAACCACCAATGTTCAAGTGGAAGAAGACCAAAGATGCAATTTGTTCCAAACAAGAGCGGGAATCAATGGAAAGTCCATCAAGGTCATCATAGATGGTGGAAGTTGCCACAACCTAGCGAGCAAAGAACTTTGTGATAAGCTCAACTTGAAGTTCAAGAAGCACCCACATCCCTACCATGTGCAATGGTTGAGTGATACCGGAGTCGTCAAGATTCAACACATGGTGCAAGTGTCCTTCAAGATTGGAGCCTATGAAGATACGGTTGATTGTGATGTTGTGCCTATGAACGTTTGTCACTTACTCCTTGGGCGTCCATGGCAATTTGACAAGGGTGCTATGCATGATGGACGAACAAACTACTATAGCTTCAAGAACAACGACAAGACCTTCGTCCTTCGTCCCATGACACCAAGTCAAGTCATCGCCGACAACGCCAAGACCATTGCAAGGGCACAACAAGATCGTTCGTCTAGTGAGATGAGTGGTGAGCGAGAGACCCACCATAAAGTGAGTGAGAGCCACAAGCCAAATGAGTGTGACACTTCAAAGAGAGTTCCCACAAAACTTACACTATTTGCCACAAAGAGAGAGATGAGGGAGTTGAGAGAGAACCCATCCACCCTACACTATGTGCTCATATGCAAGGGTGAAGTTTCTATGACTAACGACTTCACAAACCTTCCTCCTTCTTTGTTGTCTCTTTTGAAGGACTTTGAAGATGTCTTCCCTAAAGAAGTGCCACCGGGACTACCTCCTCTACGTGGAATCGAGCACCGCATCGACCTTGTTCCCGGCGCACCGCTTCCAAACCGCGCTCCTTACCGCACCAACCCCGAAGAAACAAAAGAGATCGAGCGGCAAATACAAGAACTTCTTGCCATGGGACACATCCGCGAGAGCTTGAGTCCGTGTGCCGTGCCCGTCATCTTGGTACCCAAGCACGACAACATTACCTTCGTCCTAAGGAATTTGTCATTCATTCCGACCATGAATCCTTGAAATATTTGAAAAGTCAAACAAATTTGAAAAAAAGACATGCTAAGTGGGTTGAGTTTATTGAGTCTTTCACTTTTGTAATCAAATACAAGAAAGGTAAAGACAATGTGGTCGCGGATGCTCTATCCCGCAAGGCCAACCTACTTACACGTCTTGACATTAGTGTCTTGGGTTTGGATGAGATTAAAGAGTTGTATACTACCGATGCTTTCTTTGGAGACATTTTCGCTCAATGTTCGGAGCACAAAGGAATTGGTGATTTCTATTTGTACAAAGGTTTCTTGTTTAAGGCTAACAAACTATGTATACCCGAGTCTTCGCTTCGTTTGGTCCTTTTGAAGGAATCTCATGGAGGAACACTCATGGGTCACTTTGGACGCGACAAGACCTACGCCATGCTCGCCACCAACTACTATTGGCCTAGAATGAAGCGTGATGTGGAACGCCTAGTTCGACGATGTTCTACATGTCTCAAAGCTAAGTCTACTCTAAACTCTCATGGGTTATACACACCATTGCCTATTCCACATCACCCATGGTCCGATATAGCTATGGATTTTGTCTTAGGACTCCCACACACTAAAACAAACAAGGATTCCATCTTTGTCGTCATTGATCGCTTCTCTAAAATGGCACACTTTATACCTTGCAACAAGAGCGACGATGCTTCACACATGGCTACTTTGTTTTTTAGGGAAATCGTCCGTCTTCATGGAGTGCCCAAGACCATTGTGTCGGATCGTGACACCAAGTTCGTGAGCTATTTTTGGAAGACTTTGATGGCCAAGATGGGAATCAAGCAACTATTCTCCACCGCATACCACCCTCAACCGATGGCCAAACCAAAGTGGTGAACCGAAGCCTATCTACACTCCTTCGTGTGTTGATCAAGCCTAACTTGAAGAATTGGGAAGAGTGCATCCCACACGCCGAGTTCGCCTACAATCGAGCACTTCACTGCGCAACAAAGAGAACACCCTTCGAGGTCGTCTATGGTGCCAACCCCTACACTGCGCTCGACATGCTACCACTTCCACTCCGTGAGCAAGTTAACATGGACTTCGACAAGCGAGCCGCTTACATGAAGAAGCTCCATGAGGAAACAAGAACTACTCTCGAGAAGCACAACAAAGACCATGCTACAAAGATGAACAAACACAAGCGCGCCATGATATTTGAAGAAGGAGATCTTGTGTGGCTACACCTTCGCAAAGATCGCTTTCCGGATGCAAGGAAATCCAAGCTTCACCCTCGTGGAGATGGACCTTTCAAGGTTATCAAGCGCATCAACGACAATGCCTACAAGATCGACATCTCCAACTCCAAACACTTGGTCCATGACACCTTCAACGTCGCCGATTTATCGCCATACCTTGGAACATCAAGCGATGAGGATGACCAAGAGTCAAGGACGACTCTTTTCCAAGGGGGGGGGGGGGGGGGAGATGATGTAGCCCAACCTACGTCTCCTACAACAAGTGGCACTATGACAAGAGCAAGAATCCAAGCTCTCCATGATAAGGTGAATTCACTCTTATCTATGTGTGACCTTGACACTCCCTTGAATGGTTTGCTACTTCATTCCGATACCTTGTGTGTGCTCAGCTATGGTGGACCTGAAGACCCCTATGAAGATGGCCAAGAGGCGATACAAGTTGATGGAGAAGATGACCAAGAGAAGCCCCAAGAAGAAGACGAAGAGGGAGATCAAACAACCTCAGGCGGTACTACCGGGTCGCCCCAGCCGGTACTACCGCCCTCGCCTGACGTGGCGCCCGTCGAAGCCACCACCGGGTCCGGTACTACCGCCCATGCCCGCCTCGGTACTACCGCGACGTGCTGGCGCGGTACTACCGCACCTACTACCGCGCCAACTACCGTATCTCCCGGAAGCTCCTGGTGTCCTCGGGTCCCATCCCGGTAGTGGCCCCGGTACTGCCACGGTACTACCGCACACCCGGTACTACCGGGTTCAGTCCGGTACTACCGCTGCGGGCGGATCTACACGCTGGAAAGGCTCTCTTGCCTTGCAATCTTATCCCTTTAGATCTAGAGTATAAATAGTTCGTCCCCTTCCTAGGGTTAGGGTTAGACTATGATTTGGGAACTAAAGTAGAGCCTTGCTCCTTCTTCTCAAAGTGTCTCTTTCCTCCTATGGAGATGACTCAAGGCCTCCCCTTGTGGAGATGAACCAAGGCCTCCTCTTGAGGAGAAGATCCCTGCGTGGATACCAAGGCTCCGCTTGTAGTTGCGATTACTTGCTAATCTTCCATCTTTAGGTGGCTAGGTTGTATTGGTTGGATTGACCAATTGGACAAACAATCCTAAGAGTAAGGTGTGCTTGGGAGAGGAGGATTGGGGGCTGCCCTCGGGGATTTGTTACCAATCGATTCTTGCCGGGTTGCTACTTGCTATTTACCCTTGTGTGTTTGATTTCCCCTCTTTTGTGTTCTTCGTTCTTCGCGTGTTCTTCGTGTTCATCCTTCCCTCCGTACAAATCCATGAAAATCGGGACCTACCCGCATCAGTAGCCCACGGTGATCTCAGTCAGGCCCCGCGCATGCAAATTTCAGCATGCGCACGAATATTAAAGCACTGTGGGCAGCTGAGTAGGAACGGCCGAATCGGCTGTTTCTCCACATGCACCCTCGCGTAGTGCATTTTGTGCATTGTTCGTTGCAGGTTTGACTGAGTGCCTAAGTGACTTTTGGTGTGCTCACCTCCCTTAAACTACTTCACTTAATGTCTATATAATCTGTATAAATATTGCTTAGATTCAAAATAAAGTGTACATGAAATTTATGCGCGTTGACGAGTAGGCTTCATTCCCGTGCTCGTTTCGAGTTTCGTCGCAGCGTTGCCAGTTCCACGGCAATTCCAGCAGAAAATAAAGTACTCATGGTCCTGGCGAGATACTCCTCACGGCACCTCGAAGAGGCCCTAGACAACAGCGGGAGTATAACTTGTCAATTCTGGACCGGAGTTTGTTATTCTTTTGACGAATTTTGTCAAATTCGTCGCATATGGTGGACCTTTTGAAATATCTTTGACGTGTAGCTTCATCTAAATGTCTAAATGTTCCACACAACATTCGTGTTGTAAGTTTTCTGTTTCGGCGATCGTATACGAGTAGATCTTTTTCTGTTTCGGCGATCGTATATGAGTAGATCTTGTACCGTATGTATGCACGTGTTTACACTGTGCTCAAGCATGTGTTCTTCAACATCTGCCGCAGCGGCACGTGTGTTTTAAACCTCAAGATCGTATGCACGTGTTTACACTGCGCTCAAGCGTGTGTTCTTCAACATCTGCCGCAGCGGCACGTGTGTTTTAAACCTCAAGATCATCCTCGTTGTCTTGGCGCTGCCCTCCATGGTGCCGCGATGGTGTGAGGTAAGTTTATCAGGCAGACAGCCCTCCATGGTGCCGTGATGCTGTGAGGTAAGTTCATCATGTCGACGCAAGGTAAGAGTACACGAAACACAGATGAACACCAAACACCGGGTTGAAAACTCATTTCCTCTCATACAAGTCTGGGCAACCAAACCAAATACACAACATGCAAGTCTGGGCAACCAAATCAAATGCACAACATGATTTAGGACCCGTTTTTCTAGGGCCAGGTCATAGTAAACTACGGATGCAAAGTGGCAAAAAGTCGGCGAGCAAGCAAACACGCCCCATATTGTTGACAAAGGAGGAACCAATACACCAATTTATAAAGTACATTCTATCCCAGGTCATCATTTATGATCGCCCACCATTACAGCAGTCAACAGCGCGTTTTTTCAAAGCATATGGCGATATGAAACATTAATTGAATGAAGTTGAGCATAAACCACGACTTGAAACACAGCAATATGAACAGTCAGCTAAAACAGGCCGCAGCATCTGCTGCACCATCACAGTTAGGGGACATAAACACTTCTTCCAACATACGACACGACAGTAGTATACTTAATTTACAGGGGAAGAGCAACCAATTGAGTTTTGCAAGCCACTACTGTTATCTTGACGATCAAGACGAGCAGCAGCCGTTTTGCTGAGCAACAGGTTGACCCCTCATTTGCACAGTCGCGGGCTTGCTAGCATTTGCAGCCGGCTGGCTTGCCATCCTGCTCAAAAGATGAGAATGAGATTAAAGTTAACTATACATCGGTTCGCATAAATATAACAGAACTACAAATCGTTGTCTATTGTGCACTTCAAATCAGATTACATGACAGCACTATTGAGTTAACTGTTGTGGCATGCAACATGAATCACAAAGAAAGTGACTCGTAAAATATTAGTACCGACTACGGAATCAACAGAGAACGAGAAACCGACATGCAGAGGTAAGCAGTATGTGTCAAAGAGAAACATGACACGTCATACAACTGCTGTAGTTATGTAAGATGTATTTATATGAGCTACATAGTTTTGATTATGTTGTTACCTATTCTTTATCTCTCCCGCCATGGTCATGAACGCCTTCTCGACATTTGTTGCATCCTTGGCACTGGTCTCCAGGAATGGTATTCCAATCTCATCAGCAAGGGCCTGGGATGAACAGCCACAATAGTGAATTTAACGATAAATTGCATCAGCTGTAGGAATTATAAGCAAGACAATGGATTTACAAAAGTTACCTTGCCGGTCTCGTAAGAAACTACTCTGCTCTCAGCTAAGTCGCATTTGTTCCCCACCAAAAGCTTGTTTACATTTTCACTAGCATACCTGTCAATTTCATTTAGCCACTGCTTGACGTTGTTGAAGCTCTCCTGGTCAGTCACATCATAAACGACCTATGGAACATACGGTACATTATTATCAAGCATGGAAGTTAACCTAGTAGAGATATATAATGACAAATGTCAAGATAGCTTACAATGATGCCATGGGCACCACGGTAGTAGCTGCTTGTGATTGTCCTAAATCGCTCTTGACCAGCAGTATCCCACTGAAGAATAAGAAGGTGCAGACACATCAGAGCTGAAACTTCTAATTTGTAACGATAATGTAGAGCCTTCAATACAATGGGTTAGTACAATTTGCAGCTTTATCGTCTTCCCATCTTGTTCAACGGTGCGGATTTTCTGGCAAGTCAAGAGAGTGAAAAGGTTATACAAAATAAACATGACACATATGAATGCGCAGATGCTACACAAAAAAGAACTTCCTTTAAGCTCATAAAGAAACTTACAAAGTCAACACCAATGGTACTGATATAGCTCTCCAGATATGAATCATCCTGTAAAATGTGGTACGTAAGATCCTCAGTTTCCACATAGAAGGATTGACATAGTTGAAAGAAAGTTGATGCACAATAGCAACACAGTTGCCATCATATGTTCTTCAGAAGGTTATGTATTAGATGCTCTACTGGTGACCACACTGAACATTGTGAGAGTAGATAATACGGAGAACAGAAACTTGACCACAAAGTTGTTTATTTTGGCTAGCTTCCAGCAACTGGCTTGCTAGGTTCTGCTTACTTCACAATAATATACTATATACTGCAAAATAATATGCTTAAATTATGTTCTGAATTACTACATGCCGCGGGAGTGGGAGAACAGAAAGAATGTTATATAACTTGACAAACGATAAAATAACATATACAGTTCCAAATTATTCACAAGAAACTACCCTAGCCAGGGCCAATTTAGTAGCTGCTCTAATACCACATTTCGTCAGTAGTTATCTATAAAACTGCAGGGAGATCAAATCCTACAATAGTGATATTCTGCTATCTAATTCTGGTCAGGGAACTGTTTGCAAACAAATTGAACGTGAACTATTTTCTGGGAAAGATTCTTAGAAAATCAGAAAATGATAGTCCCACAAAGGGATAACATGTCAGCTGTAGTTGGTGTCCCCAACAGACACCGCCTAATTTTCGGTAAGGCCCAATTAATATGGCAGGCCTGGTTGGAGCACAAAGCAAGACATGTATGGTTCCCAATAACTACGCAAGTTAAACACTGGAGAAAAAATTGCAATATTTCCCAAGAATCGATGCCGGTCACAATCTTCCAGCATTTTTGTGTTTGTTTCGGTTCCCAAACTCAACCAAAGGAGTATAGCAGTTGATAAGAAATAAGAAACGATAACTGGTGTTTCCAAACCTTGCTCATACCATGTCATCCTTAACGGGGTACAGGAACGACTAATATAAACTTGCCAGGGAAAATGCAACATGCAACAGAGAAAATCTATCTATTGCTTAATTAAGTTGCCTACTCCTGCTACAGTTTACTGGCATTTCATTGTGTAACAATATTTTAGTTGCGACTCTGTCATGAGAGATGCGCCAAAATTAAACAAAGTATCTAAATATTTTCTGGAGCCCTAGCCATATACTATATATATATGCATGAGAACAGTGTACTCAAAGAGATGACAAGGAAGCAACCCTTACCGCAAACCTCAGCAGCAGGCAAG
Source organism: Poa pratensis (assembly GCA_947311845.1). Taxonomy (NCBI): domain Eukaryota; kingdom Viridiplantae; phylum Streptophyta; class Magnoliopsida; order Poales; family Poaceae; genus Poa; species Poa pratensis. The sequence continues at coordinate 3,401,893 of CAMZMU010000058.1, read as the reverse complement.
ACTTTCCGACGCCCGAGTCCCCGATGAGCAGCAGCTTGAACAGGTAGTCGCTGCAGACAATCACGCGACCATCTCATGAAACCGTTTCGCACATGCGAGTAAGATATATACTAATACACACTAACTACTGATCAACGAACGTGAAGAAGACGACAGGGCACATCTACATCTAACACGTAAGAAACTAAAACTTCGAAAACTCGAAGCGCTCCGTAGAAGCACGGCCGATCGAGCCAGGCGCGGCACGAATCTGGTCGGCTAGGAAGGAGAAAAGCGCATCGGAGAATCCGCTTATCTCCAGAAAGTATGGAGACGACTACAACTAGATCCACTATCGTACAAAACAAGAGGTTGACATGAGAGATTCCGCAGATCACGATCAGGACACGAATCGGCGGCCTTCGGGCCCGCCCGACGGCGAGATCGGCCCGCAACCAAAACCATACAACAGACCTCCGTCCAGGACGTATTCCGTAACTCCAACAGGGTAGGTAGTCGAGAGGGAGAAGGTACGTACTATTCGGGGTTCATGGCGGCGGCGGAGGAGGTTGCTGGCGGGGGCGGCGGGTGAAGGACGGCAGCAGGCGATTTCGTGGGAGACGAAGGAAGAGGACGAGGAGGAGGGTGAGAATTTGGGGACAAGGTGGGGGAAGGAACACGGGAGAGGAAAGGAAGGCGAATAAAAAAGGTGGGTCGACTCTCCGGGTTGTCGAGTGGGGCACGTCTCGTGGAGTCCAGGCGCGTCCCACAACCACCCGGTGCCCGGTGGTTGCTTTGCGTCCTCTGTTCAGACTTCAGAGTCTCCGCTGTCGGCTGGGCCCACCTCGGCATTGGGCGGTCGGCTGGGCCCACTGCCATAGGTTGCGCAGGGCCGGTGGGCTATAAGAATGAGGATGCTCCATGGGCTGGACCGTCTGTAGCGCAACTATGGGCTGCACTGGGCCACCTCAGCCCACCGTAGAGGACGCTCCACCGGATGACAAAAAAGTGTCTTTTTTTAAAATGAGAATATATTAATATCGCGGAGATACCAATTACACCCAGCCTCTGCACCAACAAAATGTCACAAAACGACATCCATGATGCACACAGCCTGAAGGAGAAAATGACACCAAAACAACACCCGGAATACAAAAAGTTATCCAAAAGCAACGCCTTCAAGAAGGGAAACGGTGCACAAGCACCGTCGTCGCCCGATCCAAGATTTTAGATTTTCACCATGGACAAAGTCTGAGCTCTCAAAACAATGTCTTCATCAAGGTCATTGTCAGGCACAACCAATGAAGGTCAGACCTTAGATTTTCACCCTGAAAGTCAAGACATGACACTCGAGGAGCGCCACTAAACTTGAATTCCTCTGATGCTACCGCCCCCACTTACCAAGGTTGCTCATGCGAGTCATCAAACACCAGGCTCACAAGTACCATGTCCGAAAAGTATCCGAACACAGGCTCATGCGAAGTAAAGTCTTCATCGTCTCGAAAAACCCTTCCGCCAACTCTGGTCCTCAAATCTCACCACCAATACCTTTTCCACCACTGTGTACACCATGGAAATCGAGATGCCGACATGTCCCATGGTTCTAACAGCAAGTAGACTAGCTGACGTGGGGTGGCCACGGCAAGTCCCAGGGTCGAGTACCCCAGGTTGATTGAGAAGGGGAGAGATGAAGTGCTGGTAGTTACACGGCTGACAAGCAAGGCGATTTACCCAGGTTCAGTTCCCGAAGGATAACACCCTACTTCCTGCTTGTCTGAGATTGATTATCGAAGGTGTTACAATGGTGATCCCGGCGAGATGTGCTCTTGCTAGGGTTCTGGTGGTGGAATAATAGCGTCCCCTAGATCGGCGGCCCTTTCAGCCTTTATATTGGAGGCTGGGTCTCGGGGTTCGCAACCGATTAGGTTTACAGGTAAGGTAGGTCTCTACCGACATAAGCTTCCTGCCTTGAGGCATACTCTGTCTTCTTAGGGCCTCCTTCGTGGGCCTCGAGTGTTGTCTCCTAGTAGGCCGCCTGCTGGGACCTAGTCCTTGCGTGTACCAGGTATCTTCATGGTGGGGCACCCGTTAGGTAGGCCCATGTCACTAGCAGAGCTTCATGTTGCGCCATCATAAAACCACGCAGGCTGATATAGGCGCGCATGACCAAATTCCATCCTATACAGATAACCAGAGGCTTAACGCCAATCCATGAAGGTTTCTGACAGAAGATCCGAAACATGTCGATGGCCCCGCATCTGCCAGCACCAAAGTAATCGAGGCAATTTTGCCGTTGTCGATGTACCAATGGTGCCGATGAGAAGTAAGGCTTCACGCCTTTGCCGACATGCATCCGCGCCGGCGACCCACACATTGCCTTGATCATAGAGAGGCAGAAAGGGGCTGCGGCATGCCGGCCGGCCGTCCATCTTCGCACGCATGTGCTCAACCCTGGCGCCGTACCAATGGTGCCGATGAGAAGTAAGGCTTCACGCCTTTGCCGACATGCATCCGCGCCGGCGACCCACACATTGCCTTGATCATAGAGCAGGCAGGAAGGGGCTGCGGCGTGCCGGCCGGCCGTCCATCTCCGCACACATGTGCTCAACCCTGGCGCCCATGTGCTTGTGCAAGACCCAGGTGGAGCGACATGCATCCGGTTCCAGCCTCACAGCAGCGTTGGTCTCACCAATTCACCATTGACTTGGAAGCGTCTTTCCCTGACATGGACTTGAAATTGACCGGACCGGAAGGCCGGTGTCCTGTCAAATCGGAGGCTTCCGATGCAAGATGGTGACGCCAGATCGTGAGGCTGGTGGCGGCCAGATCTGCAGAACGGTGACGCAGAACGGCGGCGGCCAGATCTCGAGGCAGATGTCGGCCAGATCGGTTACTGGTATGATCGAGGATGAAGACCACCATGCCGAATGAAGAAAAAACGAAGCGGACACGCCCCCTCGCCGCTGTCCACCGTCGAGGACGGCTTCCTCCGGCGGCGGCGAGGCGATCGGGGATGCGTGGAGGCCTCCTAAGGTTGCGGTGGCGGCGCCTCCGGAGTCGCCCGTAGCGACCCGGGAGGCAAGGGTTATTTCGTGCAACACTGCTTTCCGACATTTATCAGTTATCACCACTTCTATAAAATGACTTATATGCTACAAAATGATATAAAATAGTCAAAGGGATGAACCAATAGACCTTCAAACCAGTACTCTATCCATCCGTAAAATAAGACGCATACTCAGAAGTCATACCATGTAAAGTTTGACCAAACCTTTAGAATAAAACTATATCAATTATCAACCTCTACAATGTCAAATCAATCTTATCGATACATTATTGAATATAGTTTTATACTCAATCTGTGTACTATTATATTTTTCGATATTTTCTTACAAACATGGTCAAATTTCGGATGGTTTGACTTCAGGGAAAAATACGCCTACTTTTACGGAACGGTGATAGTATGTCCTAAGGTTCCGACAGACACCGTGTTTAGCACCGGACCATCGTTGATTCTACTGTCTTGATTCAAGAGTGAAAAAACTTTATGTCGCAACAGTGGAACATGGGGTTCCACTTATGCTGCCAAAGTGGGTCCACCACCTGTGGGCCCACCAAGAAGATGGTCAAGGCCAAGTAACAAGACCGGTAGATGGTTCCGCCCATCTACCTCGCAGGAACCTAGCAAGCTCGACATCGACACCCTGCGGCTAAGGACTGGGACCCTTTGGGGTCACCTTCCACCAAGGCACCAAGTCAAGACACCCGAGAGCCCGGCAGGAGGCCAGGCTCCTTCTCGGGTCCGTCTCCGTACATCGCCAAGGATAAGCACGCCAGCGCGTGCTAGAAGCTTGTCGAAGACTTGGGCACCAAGACGAAGGACGCGACCCAGTGACGTCGCCATGGAGCGTGGTCGGTGGGGGAGTCAGTCCCTGTCCGCCCCCACTTTCCCTAAAGGTGGACGCCCTCACCTAACCGCGGAGAATACTTGGAGGAGAAGAGTCCACGTCGCCTCCAAAGACCACCGGGGGGTTTTCCCGCCTAAAACCCCCCACACTCCTCGCGTGACCCATGTGGTATCCCCTTAGCCTATAAAAGGAGGACCAAGCCCACCGAGGGAAGAGGGACAGATTAGACCGGAACCAAGGAAGAGCACCAGCAAGACTAGCTAGGGCTGAGAAGGTAGAGCGCGAGGTGATCTCCTCCGGGTAGGATCTGCTCGTCGTCTACCTCTAGCCACCACCCTGCCGGGTACACACCCGTGACCACCCTTGTAAGCTACACCATGATGAACACCTCAATCCAGACATGCAGGAGTAGGGCTTTTAGCCTCCGGGCGGTCTGAACCTGGGTAAACTCTCTGCATCTCTGTGTTGATTGCTTGAACGTCGGATCGGAGAGCTCGACGTGGTTCACCCGGGTGGGACGTCTTCCAGCCTCCTTCGCGCCCGTGCCGAACCTTAAAAGGGTATCCTTTACTCCCGGTGTCCGTCCGCGCGACACGACTTCTGGCGTGCCAGGTAGGGGGCGCAAGCGCTGGATTCGTCTTCATCAACCTCAAGATCGTCATCGACAAGATCTACTTCGTGCTCTTCTTCAAGCATGCCGCCGAAGAAGAAGACCGACGCTGCGGTCCCCAAGCCCGTCTCACCTTCACGCACTCAGGCTTCCGTCGATCGCCGTGTTGCGGAGACACGCCAAAACGCTCCTCCGCCCCACCTCCTTTGGAAAAGAGGTGCCAGAGGGAGCCAACGTGGGCAAGAACGGTGAGCCTGAAGGCACGACAGTCCCAAGAAACTCCGTCAGGCCTCCTCCTCCTCCTCGCTCTGGAGGGGAGAAGAGCATCGGCAACGGAGCCGGCAAGGGACCTACCGCTGGGGAGGGAACAAAGATGTTCCCGCTAGCGGAGATCCACGAGGTACCAGGAGCAAGTCTTCCATGCACCTGCCCACGGGCGCGCGAGCTCGCCACGACGCCCTTGTCGCTGCCAAGGCCCTGATGCAGTTTCCCCTGAGCACGACAATCCCAAGGTCTACCAGGAGTGGAGGACCCGTGTGGAGGAACTTCTTGACTTCGCTGACCGTGGCCCTGAGCTGGAGCCTACCCGTGCTCCCACCGTCAACGGCCCTGGAGCGGGAAGAGACAAGACACGCGAGCCCCGGGGTCAGCCCCGTGGCGAGCACCAAGGTGAGACGCAACCTCCGTGCACCATTCCTCCGGTGGCTGATCGGTTGAACCGCGAGGACGGCAAAGCCATCTCCGTCGGATCGTCTACCACGCGCAACCAAGTTCTCCGGGTCGACCTCAACAACCGTTAGAACGAGGACATGTGCACTCGCATCGAGCGCCGCCGGGTAGATCGGGATGATGACATCGTTGAGGGCTGCCTCGCCCTCTCCCCTGAGTTCCGTCAGGTCTCCTGGCCCAAGAAGTTCAAGATTGACGTCCTTCGTTACGACAGCACTATGAACCCCCGGGACTTCCTGCAGCTCTACTCCCTCGCTGTTGTGGTCGCCGGGGCCGACGAGATCATGATGGCCAACTGGTTCCCGTTGGCTCTGAAGGGAGATGCCCAGACATGGCTTCTCAACCTTCCCAAGTGCTCCATCCGTTCTTGGCGGGCACTGAAAGAATAGTTCCCTGGGGGCTTTCCAGGGCGGGTACCAGCGCTCGGGGCTCCCAGCGACCTCCACGACTTCAAGCAGCTTCCGGGTGAAACTCTTCGCAAGTTCATACAACGCTTCACCCAGAAGATGAACACGATACCCCGCATCAAGGAGGAGCTGGTGATCTCTTCTTTCCACGCCAACGTCCGCAACGTGCGGATGCGCGAGAAGTTGAGCACCCACTACATCGAGACTACCCGTGAGCTCTGAGAGCTTGCGGACCGGTGTGCACGTGCGGAGGAAGGAGTCAAGTTCCCCTGGAGGAAGAACCCGAGGACAAGACTGCTCCTGCCAAGAACAAGAAGCGGGACCCTAGACCCGACAAGCGCGTCTTCGTCACCGAGCCCCTTTCCAAGAAGGCCAAGTCTACCTCGACCTCTAAGGGAGAAGAAGACCCTTGGTGCCACATCCACCCTGACGGCAATCATGCGCTCAAGGACTGCCGCCAGATCAAGTACCTCGCGCTGCAGGGGCAGCACCGGGCTGACGGGACCAACCCGGATGGCTGCTTCAGCTGCGGCGTCAGCGGACACACTAGTACAGAACGACACATCGGAAACAGGCCAAAAACCCCTTCGGAAACGGAGAAAGGGTCCGTGTCCCCGCTTTCGATACTGATGTGAAGGCCCTCATCGGTTACGGAGGTAAAACACCGTTTCCGATGAGGTCTCCATTTGGCAACGGTTGTGCCCAGACCTCTGTTTCCGATGTATCGAAACATCAGAAACGGAGATTCTATTTCGACTCGTTTGCGTTGTGGTTTCTTCATAAGCCTAGAGTTGTAATAGAGTTTCCACTTCACATTTAAAATCTGACAGCAGAAGCACAACAATGCTAATAAATCCATTCATAATGTATATAACAATTGTAACCATTACATAGCATCAAAAGATGATCAATTACACATATCGAGACTTCTCCTTCTTCCTCAGCTCACTGTCCGTTTATAGTCCTCCACTCTTCTCCTTCTTCCTCAGCTCGCACTCCAAGTAGTGGTTTCATGCTTCTCCAAATCACATATGCAGCATAATTGCTACACATCCTGAAGATAGATGGAGAAACTAAAAACATGAAACCATACGGAGATCGCAAGCCTCCGTAGCAAATATATTTTGTCAAATTCTTCATTTTGAGGCTTGCTCCATCTTGGACAGTGTCACCGAAATAATTCACAATCTAATACAAAACCAATAGAACATTTCATGAGTTGCTAATACAAATCACTCCATCTTGGACAGTGTCACCGAAATAATTCACAATCTAATACAAAACCAATAGAACATTTCATGAGTTGCTAATACAAATCACAAATCAAAACAGAGCACAATTGACCGAAATAATTCACAATCTAATATAAAACCAATAGAACATTTCATTAGTTGCTAATACCAATCACATATCAAAACAGAGCATCTCTAGTTCATGAGATCTTGCCTATGCCGCTGCAGAATATGACATATAGAGACAGCACAATTGATGAACAATCTAATATAAAACCAATTGATGAACTAGTTCATGAGCTGAGCGATTTAGACCTCATATTTTCTTCTCCGTGGACGGGGCCTCCAGATCGGCCACCTCCTCCTCCGTGGACGGCGCCTCCAGATCGGCCACCTCCTCCACCGTGGACGGCGCCTCCAGATCGGCCACCACCTCCTCCGTGGACGGCGCCTCCACATCGGCCACCTCCTCCACCGTGGACGGCGGCCTCCAGATCGGCCTCCGTTGACGGCGGATCCGCCATAACTGCTGCATCACCACCCGATGAATGATCTGTTTCAGCTCCGCGGGGCATCACCGCAGGTGATCAGCCTGACGTGCTCCCACACCTGCCGCATCACAGCCGCCTCCAGATCTGCCTCATCACGAAAGGATGCAGCTAGATCGGTGCGGCCGCAGGAGCCGCGGCTGCGATGGCGGGATCTAGAAGCGCCGGCAGAGGAAGCCATGAGAGAGTGAGGAGAGCAAAAGGCTACAGTGTGCGGCGGCTAGGGTTGAAAGATAGACAGTGAGGGAGTGAGAATGAGACTGATGGCTTGCTCTGTCGGCAGTACATTTATAAGCGCCCAATTGGCAACGGACATTTTATATAACCGTTTCCATTGGATACAAGTTCACAACTACTATGTGCTATTGATTTCCGGAGCTGCATACGAACCTAATACATTCTACTGATTTTCAAAGTGCATACGAACCTAATACATTTTACTGATTTGCATAGCTGCATACGAACCTAATACATTCTACTGATTTTCAAAGTGCATACGAACCTTATACATTGTACTGATTTGCATAGCTGCATACGAACCTAATATATTCTACTGATTTTCATTGCTGCATACAAGTTCACACCTAACAACAGCACACAAATACACAAAATCATTCTAGCAATGCTCACAAGAACATTTAACTGAGCTATTTCTGTTCCTTTATGCCGCTCCTTGCGCACAGCAACAACATGGTCAGATTTAGTTGAAGTGTTTGTTGGGCTCCATGCCAAACCAGCTAGAGTTGCTGCAGTGTACGGCTTCATCTCCATGTTCGCCTTCTTGACTATCAAGGCTACATTTTCCAGCTCTGCAGCTTCCACTTCGACGCCATTAGCAAGCACCATCTCAACATAATCTTCAATCCAAAAAAAATAATCACAGCTCTCAGAATACTCTTCGCCCCTCCCCTGCCAAATGGTAAATCGAATCCAGAGGCAAATCAGCATCACACATAGAATAGAATCAATCAAAACTGGTCGAAGCGTCGAACTAACCCTGTGATTTGGACACTTGACGTAGATCCGGCCTGGGTTCAGATCCGAACGTGACACTCGACGAATCGCGTTCCGACAGCGGCAGCAAACGCACTTCACAAGCGGCAGATCTGACCCGGCCCCGGCGGCGCAGGAGGAGGACGCATTCGATCTCCCCGACGAGCTCATGCTCTTGGCCATGGAGGACACGAGTGCGGAGTAAAAACAAGCTGGAGCAGAGGAATAAGGGCGAATCGACAGTCTTTTATAATATCCAAGATAGTGCTAAAAAAGGAATTTTATATATGCAACCTCGCCAACGGTTGTATACAAATGTCCGATGCCATTGAAGAACATATCGCACACGGAGTCACAAGAAACTCCGTTACCAACATATCGACAACGGTTAATAATTCGCGACCGTTGCCTATGAAGGACGGGACGTGGCCCAGCTTGCCTGGCGGGGCGGGTTTTCTCACGCGGAAAGCGCGATTCTCCGTCGCCTAACTCGTGCCGTTTCCATAGAGTGGTATCCGATGTGTCGTTCTGTACTAGTGACACATCGCTCGTGACTGTCGCACTGGTCGCCAAGGCGGAGGCGGCCGTGGGTGGGGTCGCGGCGGTGGTCGCGGAGGCCGAGGAGGAGGACGCGGTGGCCAAGGTGGTCGCGGACAAAACAACCAAGAGGCCGCCCACAACAACAACGGGGAGGTTCCAGCCCCTCAGGACGGCAACAACGGGAAGTTCCGGGAAGTCAATGGAGTTGTGGCGTGCATCCACGGGGAGCTTCTCTGCCTCCCTCCAATGGCGTCTGCAAGAGACTCGTCCGAGGGCTTAATGCGGTCGCTTCTGTCCCGCCAAAGCCCTTGGACTGGTCATACCAAGTCATCACCTTCGATCCAGAAGATCACCCCGACCTCGTCTCCGGGTAGGGACCCTGCCTCTGATCGTGTCGCCTATCATCCACAACTATAAGGTTACCAAGATGCTGGTCGACGGGGGGTCCAGCCTCAACCTGCTGATGGCGAAGGTCCTGGCTACTCTGCAAATACCCCTCTCACGCCTGCAAGACACCGACGCGTTTCAAGGCGTGAACGGGAGTGTCACTCGGCCGCTGGGGAAGATCACTCTCCCAGTCACCTTTGGTGAACCATAGAACTTCCGCACCGAGGACATCTTCTTCGACATCACAGACACGCCACTACCGTACAACGGCATACTCGGCCGACCCGCTCTGGCCAAGTTCATTGTCGTGTCTCACTTCGCCTACAACATGGTGAAGATCCCAGCAGCATGGGGTGTCATCAAGGTCAAGGCCGACGTCGACGACGCTATCTTCTGTGTCCAGAAGCTGAATCAGACGGTGGCGGCGACATCGGACGTCCGTCAAGATGTACAGGAGGTTGATGTCGGTGCATTCCCCGGGGGCAGTGTGTATCCCGGGGGCTCGACTTCACCTCCCCCCATGAAGGCGCCATTCCACGGCGACCCGCAGATGACCAAGAAGGTGGCGCTGACAAGCGATGGAAGCCGCACCATCACCATCGGCGCCCGCCTCACCGACAAATAGGAAAGCGCGCTCATCGCCTTCCTTTGGGAAAATTCTGATGTCTTCGCCTGGGAAGCATCAGGGTTACCCGGTGTACCAAGGGAGGTGATCGAGCACAAACTGGCGGTGAGCACGGATGCTCGCCCCGTGAAGTAAGTTCTGCGGAAGCAGAGCAAGGAAAAATTGGAGTTCATCGTTGCTGAGATCGACAAGTTGCTAGAAGCTGGTGTCATCAAGGCGGTTCCCCACCCAACCTGGGTGGCCAACCCCGTGGTGGTGCCCAAGCCCATGACCATCAAGTTGCGGCTCTGTGTGGATTTTACAGACCTGAACAAGGCCTGTCCCAAGGATCCATTCCCAATGCCGCGCATCGACTTAATCGTGGATTCCACGGCCGGGTGCGAGCTGCTATGCTTCTTGGATGCCTTCTCCGGGTACCATCAAATCATGATGGCGATGGAGGATCAAGAAAAGACGGCCTTCATCACTCCCAAGGGCTGCTTCTGCTACACCCGGATGCCTTTCGGCCTCCGGAATGCCGGCGCTACCTTCCAGCGCGCCATGCAAGCATGCCTGGGCTCCCAGATGGGCCGCAACGTCGAGGTGTACATCGACGACATCGTGGTCAAGACCCGATACAAGGACTCCCTCATCCAAGACCTACATGAGACCTTCGTCAACTTCAAGCTCAACCCTGACAAGTGCGTGTTCGGGGTCCCGTCCGGCAAGCTGTTGGGTTTCTTGATCTCCCATCGGGGGATTGAGGCCAACCCCGACAAGATCAAGGCCATCAAGCGCATGGTGGCGCCCCGGATGGTTAAGGACGTACATCGCCTCAACGGGTGCATCACTGCACTCAGGTGCTTCATCTCAAGGCTTGGAGAACGAGCTCTACCCTTCTTCAAGCTGCTCAAGAAATCGAGCCCCGTGGAGTGGACCCCTGAGGCCGAAGAAACCCTTCAATCTCTCAAGCGCTACCTCGCCTCGCCACCCATCCTCGTGGCCCCGATGGAGAAGGAGCCTCTGCTACTATATATCGCTGCCACCAATCAGGTGATCAGTGCCGTGGTGGTAGTGGAACGTGACGCTCCTCCAAGGGAGTCAAGCAAAACCAAGGGCAAGCGTCCCGGGAACACACTCCCGGGGCAACCGAGCAAGAAAAGGCAGCCGAGTGACAAAGGGTCTGAAGATCCTGACGTCGAACCCGCCCTGCCCACCGATGCCACGATCGCCGTTGCTAAGAACGGAGAGCTTTACTCCGGAGGAACATCGCTGGGGGCTACTTCACCCCCACCTGAAGGTGATGAGTACATGGAGAACACTGAACCCGCCGAGGATTCAGTGACCCGCAAGGTGCGACATCCGATCTACTTCGTCAGCTCGGTGTTGCGCGACGCCCGGGAACGGTATCCCATGATGCAGAAGTTGTTGCTAGCGATCCTCATCGCCTCTCAAAAGATGAGACCCTACTTCGAGAGTCACTCGATCACGGTGGTGTCAAAGTACAACCTGAGAAGCCCGCTAGAGAACCCACTTGCCACCGGACGCATCTCATTGTGGGCTATGGAGCTTCAAGGCTTTGGTCTCAAGTTTGAGCACACGAACAACATCAAGAGTCAGACGCTAGCTGACTTCACAGCAGAGTGGACCGAGACGGCATTCGATGGCCCAGATGAGGAAACTTGCCTCCCCGGGAAGATAGACCCTAGTGCCTGTGTAATGTAGGGCCACAGGGAGATCTTAAGTACAGGTGTATCCTAGTGAGTTTAGGACGACTTACAACCAGATTTGATGGTGTCGCCGCCGGATACATGCCCGCGGGAGATGGTGCCACGACCGGATTAGACGGTTCCACGAGATATTTTACCCGGGCCACCGGAGAAAATGGTGTCGCCGTTAGATAAGACAGTGCTGCGGTAGATGGTGTCGGGGCAGCCGGGGAATAAGGTTCCGCAGCTATCGAAGACAGTGCCACGAGATATGGTGTCGTGGCTGCCGGAGACGATGGCGCCGCCGAAGTCCAGAAACGGATGTAGATCCTTTCGCCGCCAGTATCTCCTTAAGAGATACCTGACGCTCTTCAAGCTCGTCTAGCAGGCGGAAACCCCAATCGGCCCCAGGGATGCATCGTTTCAGTTGATGTTCATCTGCCTCGGCGGCCGCTAGGCGGCTGGAAGGAGGCGAGGGGTTCATGGCAGGATAGAAGAGTGAAGTGAAGCAGGTGGGTGCGCGAGAGAGAGAAGAGAGAGGGTCTGGGAGACTGGGAGTCTGGGATAGAAGGTACAGCGCGTATCGCCTCTTTTTTTTCTTTCTTTTTTTTACTTGCGTATTGCCTGGGCCAGTAGTTCTTTTTCCACCTACTCGGGCTGACGCATTTAGCGGCCTGCATGTGTCAAGCACTCGAAAAAAATTTGCTCTTCTAAAAAAGAAGAGTTACAGGAGGTGCGCATAAAAACGTTGACCCCTTTGGGGGGAAAATGCTGCTGAAATGAAGTTAAAAGTAAGAGCGATACAAGGTTTCTTTAGATAAAAGAGCGATACAAGGTTCATGAACAAGCAACTAAAAACCACACTAGCAAACGGATCAATCAGGATGATGATATTTACATACACTATGCTTAACAATAGACTTTAACTAAAACTAAGAATCAGACAATAGGCGCCAGGGAATCGATGGCAGAGTTGGGACGAGCCACATCGGTGCCTCGAACATTTGCTCCGAGTGTTCTGGCTCGTCGTACTTCAGTGATGAGCCCATGGCAGGCCCCCATTGACATGCATGCGGTTCCAATCTGGAATTGGCTGTGGGCGATGCTGGGCGCACCTGTGTGTAGCAAACACACTGTCTGGTTTAAACACTGGGAGAGCTTCGTGAGCAGCAGCAGGTTCAGAAGTTGCAGGGACTTCGACGAAGACAGGAGAGTTGATTCCAACAAACAGTGATTTCCCGTCCAGATGTTCCTGTCTGATCCATTCAGGTGTTACGGGGTCCTCTCCCCGATAGGCATTCCTCTTGAAAACATAGCAGCGTAGCGAGGGATAGGATAGCAGCTCTGTCCCCATGTGAGATATTGGATCACCTACGCTGCTTCGTGCCCCCTGGTATGAATCCACAAGAGATCATTGTTCTGTGTTACTGCCAGGTACCAGCAGCGTGATGCAACCTCTTCAGCTGCACCATCACCAGCTTGGACGTTTGTCGGCTCTTCAACGGCACCACCACCAGCTTCGACGTTTGCCGCCTCTTCAGCGGCACCACCACCAGCTTCGATGTTTGCCGCCTCTTCAATCACTGGAGCATGTATGGTACGCGGGCCTGCCGACAAACCTGTGTGTGCTTTTCAATCATTAAAAATGTTGCTGCCAATGCAGCTGCAAGTAAAAAACTAAAAGTTAAACTTCACTTCTAAATAAACAGGACTCACGCCCCACTTAAACGGTTCCCAAACCAGAACATCTCCTCGCGGTTCTGTAACCGCGTATATGCGGTCAATCTGACCATCTATATAACGAGTGGCAACGCAATCAACATACTTTGCTGGTGCAAGATAATCGTTTTGCGGGATAATCCAGGTCGGGTCAGCGGGCTTATGTACCATAGCGATGAATTTGTCAAACACCGCTACGGCGCTGTAATCCCATACGCCGAGGTGGTGTTGGGACGGTTTAGCTGGGATTTGTATCTTCAACAGCTCAATGCTAGCACACTGTTGGTGGTAACTGAATGGGGGGGGGGGGGGGGGGGGGGCGCCCCAGCTGACACCTGTTGGGTAAATGTCGGCACCATCCGGAGGTGGCAGATCGAGCTTCCGCCTGTGCGGATATTTTTGATATACCAACTAGCCTTCTCGTCCACCCGGACAAATGCGATCCATTCTCCGTGTGCACCCACCCAGTGCTTCTTTACAGGTTCTTCACCGTCATGAGTATGTACAAATGTGCAAGTCTCAAGTGCACGAATCACGATGAAAATCCCACGGTCAAAATACTAGAACGAGTCGGTCAACGGAGAATTGGCTAAAAAAGGTTATTTCTATGGTTCCAACGACGACACATGTGCCCGACAAAAAAAACGATGACACATGTGTACAAAGAAATGATTTCGTAGGTACTTTAAAAAAAATGATTTCATAGGAAAAAATTCTAAGGAATTCAACCCTCAAAATTCGTACGAAAATCCTTCGAATCAAAGAGGTCCTAATTCGTTTTATGCTGATTTGATGAAAATAATACAAAAATGAGCTCTTAACCAAAGAAAATACAAATGTGAGCTGACCTTAAACGGTATGGTCGCCGCGAAGCCTCGGAAAGGCATCTGACTGCTCGGCGATCAGCAGTGTCGCACCCTGCCTGACCTTGACCAGCATCACGGCTGCCAAGATATCTCCGATTTGGAACTCTGGCAGCCTCTGATCGGGGTCGAGCGCCCGCGTGATTCGGAATTTGAAGTACCAAGCCCTCGGCTCCGATGAGGGTAGTTTGGTACTCGGCCCCCGCTCGAACCTCCCAAATATGTGTTTCGCAGTGGATACCCATCGGCATCCCCATGGACGCCGACACCGTCAATTGATCGTTCGCACTTGTGGCACAAGTCCGAGTTGGGACTGCCGTATGTTGCCGCCGCCACCGACGTTCCCCCGGCAGCGCCATGGCCTGAGGTGGTAAGCTCGTTGATGAAGCCAAAGCCATGGACGGCGGGTGCTTTTTCGCGGTGGCAGCTTCCTCCTGGGCGCCTGACGGAGGTCGCCCGCGGCGCATGCATCTGCCCCGGCCACCCCACTTCGCTGCAGCTGCCTGGGTCGTCACTGATACCTGGGCCGCCGCCGCTGCATGTGAGCCCCCTTCCTCCTCGCCTCCCACTCCCAGATCGAAGGGCGCCAGGAGTCGAGCCACAGCGAGACACAGAGCCGCCTGCTTCACCGCACACCGTGGGCAGACCGACATTAGCGAGCTTTTAGCGCACACCCCTCCTAGGTTGAGTCGTGGAGCCGAGGCTTGAGGAGTCGACATTTGAAGAGGGTGAACTATTACACATAGGCCTTCTCTCTCATATGTTTTCGGAGGGAAGTGCAACGAAAAAACGAGAAGTTTGAACTGGTACTTTGCCGCCCAAATCCACCGACCTAATGTGGTTGTCCATATGTCGCTCTGGTCAACTGACATGACCATTACAGCTCAATGGCGTGCGATAGCTAGTATACAGCTGTAATCTACTCATGTCAGATTATTTTGATACGCAAAGGCATTGTAGCAGACAGTGAAAGGGCTAGACGCGCGGTAGTAAAATATAGTACTCCCTCCGATCTATATTAGTGGGCATAGATTTGTCTAAATTCATATGTATCTAGTTAAGTATTTAGACTAGATACATGTGTATCTAGACAAAGTTGTGCCCACTAATATGGATCGGAGGTAGTAGTAGTAAGTAATTTTCTCTCTAGCCTCAAACGATTCACTACACTGTAGAGAATTGATTACTTGTGTCACAGCAGAGAATCCATTCACAATCTTTTGTTGACTGCATCATAGCCAAAGCTACATTATTTATATTCACTGCAGCTAGTATTTGCCATCGATTCTAACCAAACCTTTTTCACCGTGTCCGGTACTATGTGTAGTGTGTTTGCTTGAGACTTGATTTTATCTTCTAAGTGGTCGTTTATGATGGATTATGCAATGAGAATGGTATTCTGTTGTTTTTGAGCTATTGGGAAATATTATCCTTGTTGTGTAATCTTCTTATTGTTGTTCGTACCACAATGTGTGGTTGCTGCGTACAATTTTGCCATGAGTACCATGATCAAAGTCTCAAAGAACTCCAATTCATCACTTATACCATCTAAGCAACATTTGGCATTCACCCTCAATATCTACTTTAGATCCGAATGTCTACCACATCCAAACAGATATATTGGCATTCAATCTCAATATCAGTATCATATTGGACATTCAACCCAATACAATATCTAGGCCCCCAAAGCAAACATCCAAACAAAACATCAGATGTTTTAGCAACACGGAGTACATACGGACTAAAATGAGTTAATCTACACAAATATGCGTCTGTATGTAGTCCATATTGAAATGTCTAAACATCTTATATTTTTGTACGAGAGGGAGTAACAAGGTAAAAAGTAGCCTGCTATGCTATGAGAAATAGTAGCGGCCTCCTCGAAATGTATACAAACGCTATAGCGTGCTATATTTTAAATGAAGAATTGAAAAAGAAAACAGATATATCTACAAAATAAAGGATTTAATTCAACAAGAATAAATAATAAATCCAAAAATTCTGAAGAATATATAAGCACAACCACATACAAAAATTGTTCTCACGTTGTCTATAGAAGCCATATCAACATCCCACGGGGAAAAAACATAACATAGTTTACCTATTCAAAATCATAAGCATTAGCGATGTCATTTTCCGATTCAGAACAGGATCCAGCAGATTGCAGTTTATCACCACCACAAAACAGGAAGAAACTTCTTCTTCGTAAGGTGGAAAACTCGATCGGTCCTTTTGGTCGATAAGCTCAAAAAGGAAATAGTGTGCTAGCGCTTGATCTTTTAGTGCGATATAGCGTGCACTATCACGTTAATAGCAGCATATATATGATAGCGAGCAAAAGAAATAAAACAAGTGTGGACTCTCCAGATTTGTTCTAACGTGCAATTAATTAGCGCTGAAATAGAGTGCACTATTTTTTCCATGGGTCTCACCTCATTGAAAATTCCTTCACTTCCACAGGATTCAACTATAGACACCAATAAAATGTCATGGCGATATCCATGGTTAAGTTGTCGCATGCTTTCATGGCGAAACTCGGCACAAACATGTGTTTTAACATTGTAAACAAGATTTTTAAAGCAAGATTCCAAGATTGTTCCTTATGTTTTGTCTTACGATTTTGCTAGTGAAAATGCGCTTTTTTAAGCATGTACCACAAATAACTTGGAAAATTGGACTGACACTGTTTTACAAAGTATCTCATATTTGAGGCATAATCCATGAATACCTTGAATTTGTTAGTGTTTTAGCTATATTGCACACATTAAAAGAATTTATTTAGTGGAATTTATGGTTATGAATTAAAATTCATAAACTTGTATTACAGTTTTTTTCAATTTTTACCCCATATGCTACTCGGGTCAGAGCGTAAACAAGTGATGGTTTTGGCTACTAGACTTTAGATTCGAACTGAGGACTTACGTCTTCGCACAGAAAGAAGAAGCATTTCTCAGCTTATCGAATGATGCAAGGACGCCACCATTTTTACTATAAGTTGAAGAGTTACACAAAGTTCGCGAAATGTTTCGTGTATGATTTTTGGAATAGCGGTGGGCCTTGATCTATTAATTTGATAGAAATTCGTGGTAGTCAAGCACTTATTTTATCAACATTAGCCGCTTAGTTTTTAACTTTGACTCACTTCATTTACAAAAAAATTGTTTTGGGCAAACACTCCACTAATTGATATTTGTAACAATCTGGGAATGAAAAAATATTGCTAATCCAAATCTAATATATTAATTAAATTAGTTGTACTTTTCGCGTGCTAGTGAGCCCTATAATTCATAAACTTTGCAATGCACTTTCAATTTATAGTGTCCAGTTCGCGAGCAACACGCACTGTGGGTGTCAATTCGCGTCCAGTTTGCATGAAGATCATGACCGCGCTCTGTGGCATGTCACGAATGCACCATGCACTTATGGTCGTAAACATCAAATTCTCGCGCCAGTTCGTGTCCAACTTTCCAAGGTGTGTGACATGGTGTGTTGATAGATCATAATGTCCTAGCTGGTTATCAATTTGGATCAAACCACCATCGATCGCACGAGCGCACCTAAGCTGCTCGACAGAACTACAACACGGTACTGGACAATTAAGGATGCGAAGTGGGACCCCACTTATTATAGTTCATCTTGGTTTTTTATTCAATTATTCTGTCCTGTCACATCAGAACGTAGGATTGTGGAAAAGGCGAGGAGGTGCGGTTTCAATGCATGTTTCTTCTTCAACTTCTACACACGCTGTTTCCAATGTGCTCTCGATCTCCTCACAGGCGTTATTGTTCTCACTGGTGCACTGCGCCAATAAAAGGATCCACATCTCCATTGCAAACCACACTTCTCCTCTTCCTCTCCTTCTCTCCTTCTCTAGCACTAGCACAACCATGGGCGACCACTGGTGGCAGGATGGGGCCTTCATCATCCCAAGTGACGGCAGCAACGAAGACATGGAGGGCTACGTTCCCCGGTGGGAAGGGAATCCGTCGGATTCGGATCCCCCGAGCGACGACCTCGACGAGGAGAATTCCGATGAGGAGGGCCCGGCGATGGAAGCGGGCCTCGACGACGACGTCGACAAGCACGCCGACGACGAGGAAGAGGAGGACCCGGCGGTGGAGGCTGGCTTTGATGACGACATCGACAACGACGCCGACGACAAGGATGAAGAGGATGAGGACGAGGACGATGGCACGAAACCGCCATCGAAGAAGCAGAAGTAATATAGTGCAGTAGTAGTACTAGTAGCAGAAAGTAGTATTAGTATGCATTAGTATGAGTATGATATCCTTATGTAATGATGAAGAAGAAGAACTCTCTTTTTTCTTAATCAATGTAACGGGCAAAGTGTTGACCCGTGTTTGAAGAAAAAGAACCGTTCGCTACTATATGTACTGTTGTAGTGGTAGAAAAGAAGAACCTTGCTTCATCGAAGATACAGTAGTTTATATTTCTGGTTGTACGAAATCTTGGCTCGCCATGCCTGAGTTTTAGTCTTGAACTCTTGATACGACGATTAACTTAGCCATGGATAGGATGGCAATGACTACGGTCATTTGAACTCAGATCCATCAATCTTCATACATGCATGTCCGTTTTGTGAAGACATTTTCTTAAAATTCGTCGTATTATTTGATGTTTATGATTTTTCCTTGATAATGTTACAATAAAAACATAACTCTCACCAAATTTTCCCCAAAACAATTGAACTTCTCACAATTTAAGTCATTTTCTATACAACACGGCTAAATTTTCCTCTTCAAATATATAGCTAAGTACCATATGTGAATAATATTCCGGGTCGTTTATATATTATTTTTTTCCGAGTTTCAGCTGATTTCCCGCAATCAAATAAAAGTTGTTATAATATATTAATATTACATACTACCTCTGTTTCGTAAATTAAGGTGTATATTTTAGTCAAAAGTCAACAGAGTCTAACTTTGACCAATACTATAAACAGAAATATGAACATTTTATAAATTTTGATAAACGTACAATTAATGAACATATATACTATAGTGAGTCTATTGATGCGGATTTGTTATTCGAAACGTTCATAATTTTAGCAATAAAATTGGTCAAAGTTACACTATGTTGACTTTTGGCTAAAATATATCGGAAACTCACATGTGCACCCGGGTGCACATGCACCCGTTTTTTTCGATTTTTTTTTTGAAAATTCAAAACTTGTCGAAAAATTCCGAAAAAAATCATGCACGTACCTGAGCATGTCACACACCATCGTGTCAAATTTGGCGACGAAACGACATCGCGGCCGCACTGTGCAAAAATGACAAAATTCTGACAGAAAATAGATCCAAAATTTTGAAATTTCAGATCTGAGATTTGTCATTTTTGCACAGGGCGGCCGCGATGTCGATTCGTCGCCAAATTTGACACAATGGTGCGTGACATGCTCAGGTACGTGCATGATTTTTTTCGGAATTTTTCGACAAGTTTTGAATTTTCACATTTTTTTCGAAAAAAACGGGTGCATGTGCACCCGGGTGCACTATATGTCTTACTTTAAGGAAGAGGGAGTATGTTTATGATTTTCCTTCATTACACTTCAAAGGAAGCTTCGAGGAAATTTTTGCAACTTATCACATTTTTCTCAACAGGGCCTGGTTGAATATGTCAATTTTTAAGGGTGTGGCAATAGAATCATGCAAGAGTACTACCTTCGTATGATTTTTCTCAAATTTAGGGCTAAACTACACGAGAGATGAATATATAGTTCAAATTCGAGTTGCTTTCGATAAATGCCATTAAACTCACTTGATCGGTGGAATATAGCTAAAAAGTTAAAAATTCAAAGGTGCTCGGGTATGTATTGTGTCTGAAATGCTATGCTATTTGTGTGAAAATTGCTTGTAGGTGCTTTACAAATAAAATCACATTTTTGGCACTATAAAAATAAAAATATAATTTTTTAAAATATCTTGCAAATCTCACTTTGGAAATCTTGTTTACACTGTTAAAACATGTGTTTCGTGTCGATTTTAGTCCTGATATGATCTTTAACTTAGCATGGATAGGATAGGACCGTGACTACAGTCATATTTGGACCGAAAGCCATGAATGGTAGTCCATTTTAGAAGACAAATTGCTAAATATTATGTTCTTTCAATTTTATGATTTCTCCTTAAAACTAGTACACTTAAAAGGAAGCTTTGAGCAAGTTTTTGCTTATTTGAATTTTTTCATATAGACACTTAAATTGATTTCCCATTTTATTTATGGGTGCCGAAAATGGGTTTTAGTGAAGAGGGTACCAAAAATATGGGCAAAATTAGCCCGCTGCGATTTTGAAACAAAGTACACCTCTCTAGGAGAACCAACTACCATATGTGACTCAAAACTTACGACCAAACTATTAGAATGGTTTGAATACTAGGGTACATTAAATGGTGCAGTTAACCAAAAGAAATTTCAAATATTCAAACCATTGGTTTGAATGGCCATGCGAGCAATTTTGCGATTGAGATCTATGTCTTGGTAGCCCCTTTTTGGTCATGACTTTGAGTCACCGACATGTGCACCCCACAATATGTGGGGCCCACATGCGTCTTACCGTTATCACTTTGACTACATTACATTTTTAAGGTGATCGATGGTGCCACTCGCGAATGAGGTGATCACGCAGAATGAGGGGAAATACATAGCGGTGTGGCTGGTATTTATACCCCTTGCAGATAGCCTTGCTCTGACATTGCCGAGTCCCCCCCCCCCCCCCCCCCCCCCCTCGCCACCTCCGCCACGTTAGTTTTAGCTTCGGCAAGCAATTAGTCGAATTCGAAGAAGATCTCGCCCCCGTGACGGCAGATCGATGGCCGGCTGGTCCATTCGCGGCAGTGGCAGGCAGGGCGGGCGCGGCGGAGGCCGTGGGCCACCGGTCAAGGATGAAGAGAGCCGCTGCCGCCGCTCGGCCGCTTCCAGCAAGTCCGGTGGCCTCCGAGGGAGGGGGTGGGACGGCCTGCACGACCTCGTCCAACCGTTTCCGCTCGGGCCGCTGCCGCCATGCCAGCCCGCTCGGAGGCGTGGGGACCCGAGTGGGATGGTTTCGATGTGCTCGACGAGCACATCCTCCCCCCACATCAAGCGGTGCCGCGAAACTGACGCGGCACTCACCGAAGCTAGGCGAGCGGCGGCGACCGGCGACGCTACTGCTCAGCGCCGCTATGAAGCTGCGCTGGACGACCACAAGCTGGCGTGGGCGGAGCGCGTCTCCGCCGTGAAGTTCTACCTCAACTCCGACGAGCAGCCGCCGAAGATCTGTCGTTAGGATTTATTAGTTCGTTCTATCTATGCAAGTCTCGACTGTAATCTAGCGCGAACTAACTCTGTTTTAAATAAATCATCCAGCGACTTCAGGATCAAGTGTTGGTGGTGGGCCAGTCTAGTCAGCCAAACACGTGGCAACCAGGTTCACGACCGACATAGGCCAGAATGGCAACCCAACAATTCTATACCTCTCTCTTCGGTTAATGGTCTTTACCGTACGTTTAGGTACCACTGCTACACTACCTCCGTATGAATTTCCCTAAACTGTAGGACTGTATGAGACATGTAGGCATATTTTGCCAAAAATTTGAAATCTACATTTTTATGTTTCGAAATAATATCAGAAATCCCAAAAGTCCACGGAGTTACATGTGAACCTTTTTTTTCAAAAATTGAAATCTGCATTTTGTATGTTGAAAAAAGTAGTAACACAAATGGGGTACCACTCTGCACAATTTCAACGAACAATTCGTTGCATGTGGACCTTGGGCAAAAATGAAACATTGGGCAATATTTCAAAATTTCAAAAAATAAAAAATACCGGGACCGTTAACCGATCAAGATCGGGGCTATTTTGTTGAAACACCAAGATCCAGATTTCAAAAAAAATTAATTGAACAACGGCCTACATCTAGCTCGAGCTACATGTCGTTGGTACCTGCTTCAAAAAAAATCAAAATAAAATAATTTCTCAAAATATCTTGCAAATCTCACTTTGGAAATCTTGTTTACAATGTTGAAACACGCGTGTGTAGATTTTCATCTTGATGTCTTTTAATTATCCATGCATTGGATATGGCCATGGATCACTACGGTCATTTGGACCAAAAGGCATACATCTTCATACATGGTACTTCGTTTTGAGAAGACACCATTCAAGCAATGTTTAAGATATCGTTTACTGCTCGGTCGGCCTAGATTAGAGATTAGTCGCTTTTTGGCCGATTAATCGATTTATCGGTCGCCTATTTATATATCGGCTAGTTTTTGTGTTCTAAATTCAAAGTTACAACACCAAAAATCCAAAATATGCTATGCAAAACCAACATTGAAGTATTGGACATAAGTGTTATCTTTTTTTTTTTTTTTTGAGATTACATAAGTGTTATCTTGACAACTCGCCTTGTGAATTAATACAAAATACAAATGTTGAGCAAACGTACATTTCCACAAGAGTATCTGCCGATGAATCGGATGTCAGACCGATAAACCGAAGCAGCATACCACATGTGTGTCAAAATTCGAGCTAAATCGGTCGACGAATCGGTTTCCAGACTCATAAAATGGGCGGCGACGATAAACTCGATCATCCCCGATTCTCGATTTATCTGCCGATTATTTAGCATATCGGTCGATTTTTTAAACTTCTTTCTATTTTCTATGGAAGATTTGAGGAAGTTATCTGTTATTTGAATTTTCTCATATTTGACACTTATGATTTTCCCATTTAACTTATGGGTTTCGAAAACTTTCTTTTGTTGTGTGAAGAGAACTACCAGATATATAGCGCCAGCGTGATTTTGACACAGAGTACACCTCTTGGGACAACCAACTACCGTATCTGACAAATTTAATCGATTTGTAGATATATTATTATATTTTTGCGTTTCGGCAATTTTTCCAAAAGCAACTCAAATTTGGTATATGCGTGTTAATAGTTCGGCCGTAAGTTTTGGCAAAAATCGTTTTAATGTAGCCTTGTATGATTCCATGCAGTTGAAAGAAAGAAAATTCAAACATTCAAACCGTTGACAACAATTTTGCGAACTTCGTGTAAGTAGCTTTGAGTCACCGACGTGTGTACCCTAAAGTTAGTGGGGCCCACGTGCACCTGACTTTGACCCCTTTGACTCCATTGTGATGGTGATCGATGATGGTGGCTCCGCGAGTCAGGTGATCACGCGGTAGGGGGGCGGGGGGATACATTTTAAAGTGCATAGTAACTAGTAGTTGAAAGGACAATGATGTCGCCTACAGGGGGTGAATAGGCGATTAAAATTTTCCGGTTTATACTTGATAATTGCGGAATAAAAATAGGTGTTTAAATTAACAAGCCAACAACCTAAATAAACTAGGCTCACCTATGTGCACCAACAACTTATGCTAAGCAAGACAAGCAACAAGGTGATAGCAATATAGAATACTTCAAGCACGAAGGCTATCACAATGTAAAGTGCATAAGTAAAGAGCTCGGGTAAAGAAATAACCGAGCCACGCGGAGACGAGGATGTATTCCCGAGTTCCTCCTTTTAGGGGAGTACATCTCGTTGGAGAGGTGTGAACCAACACAATGGTTCAACAACCACAAAGGTTTCACCTTCTTCTCCGATGAACCGCACCACAAAGGTTTGGTTCACCTTCCACTATCGGAATCCTTCGAGGCGGAAATCCAGAGCCTTTCAACAACGATCCGGGGCACAACCCACAACGGGATTGGGGGGCTCCCGAACAGCTACAAGTGACCACACAAGGGTCTCAACCACCACACGGGCGTCTAGGGTCCAAAGACCCAAGAGTAACAAGTTCACAAGCTTTCAACTTCCACGAATCCTCGTGGAGACACTACTGCAGAATAGCCTACCAGTGACGGGCCCAAAAGGCCCACTAGTGACGGGCAAGGCGCCCGTCACTGATAACTAGTCACTCGTAATAGGTTACTAGTGACGGGATATTTGTTTACTAGTGACAGTTGTTTATAAGAGCCCGTCACTGGTATATATTTTAGAATAAATAAAAAATAAAAAAAAATATTATATTGATAATGGTAACACATTACGATCAGAGAAACTCATAGGTAAACAAAATATGACCATCAGTACTACAATGTGAAATTAACATCGATAGCACAATATCCATCATTTAAGAACAGCTTTGACACCTCAAAGTATGAATGTACAACTCTTGTGAAGATGTGCTGAAACCATCTTCGGCATTACTGAAACCCTTGGCATCTTTGACAGGAACTCCTTTGCCAGCGATTTTAATGATTTTGAAGGTATCGTTGGTCAACTTGTTGGGTTTCCTAGGCTTGCGGGCCCTTTTACTTCCATGGCTGTTCTTGTGATAATCTTGTGATGTAGTTTCTTGTGCACTAACTTCTTCAGTTACAGAAGCAGGAGGTGAATCGGAATCATCAGCAGATGACTCGTAGCTGTCAGAAGATTCTTCCATTCCAACAAACAGTTTGAAAATATTTCTGAGTTTAGACACTTGCCAACTTAAATATATCATTGCTCATACTCTATGTGATCACACAAAAATTGATCTTAAGATACCAGAAGAATTCAGTGTTTAGATCACTAATCACCAACTCTAACCACCGTGGCCACACCAGCTAGCAGATCAACGCTTCTTCAATCAAACCTACAGCGAGTAAACTGACCGCTGAACACAAAGTGTCCAACAAAATGCGCAACGAGCACTCTGTGGAAAGCTTGCAACGTATTCTACAACTTATATCATACAACTATAAGAAGTTTTTTACAGCAGCTCACACAGGAGGGCATAAAAAGAGGCCACATATTTTTAGTTCCCAATTCTGTTAGCGAACAAAAGGTTGAAACCAAGTCATGGCTGTGAGTACTGAAACTAAAGCGTGTAATGAATTGATCCCTTCAGAGTTTAGTTTATTTGCCCATGAGGATTGAAAGGTCAAGAGAACTACTTGCGATAAATGTTGAACAAATTTCTGAAGTTATTAAACGACAGTGTAACAAAAGCCAACCATTCTGCAGGCAAGAGGTGAATATTAAATAGCCATACTTGCTTCAAGTTAATGGACGGGAGGTAGCCATTGACCACACTGACAGTGAAATCAGTCAAGGTTGTGGAGGCGAAATCCTCGAGCAGTAGCTTTTTCGACCCAAGCCCATACATCAAGAGGCCAAAACCGCACCTACAGCAGAGCAGTGCAGCAATTCAGTTCGATCAATCAATATACTTTAGTACAAGCAGTGATGAAATGCTTCTTATTAGCAGCATTGGGACAAGAACAAACCTCAGCTCGAAGAGCCAGTTGCGGTATTGGTCCTTGTAGCTTCTGGTGAGGGCGTCGATCTCCTTCCCGTGCTTCGGGGTATCTCGGCGAGGGATGCTCCGCAACATCTGCGCACGCAGATCCAAGATCAGCAGCGGATTTTAGAGATGTAAACGAGGAGGGGTGAGGAGGTGGTCGGAGGGGTTCCGATGATTGCCAGACCTGTTCGGCGACGAGGTTGAGGCCGGAGAGCTTGCCGGCGGCGGCGGTGGCGGCGCGCTTCTTGCCGGAGGAGGGCTCCTTCTCCTTGGCGAGGAAATACCTCCTGGAAAAGCCCGCCTCCTCCTGCTCGTCCTCGGAGCCGGAGCTGGCCGCCGCCGCGTGGCCGCCTCTCGGAGCCATAGGAACTCGCCTCCCTCTTGAACTCTTCCTCCGCCGACAACAGCCGCCGCAAGGATGGAGGTAGAGTTTGGCGACGATGGAGGCGGAGGGCGGCGGCGGCGGCTCGCGGCGCGGTGGATGCAGGAGCGCTAGGGCAGAGATGTGTTGATTGGGGATTATTTCCCTCTCATGATGGGATTAGGTTGTGTGCACAGTTTGACAGCCGCGCGGCCACTATGTGCGGTTATTTTCTTCTAGACGTGCGGACGTGCGCATATGATCCATGGTTACCAGTGACAGCCATTTATAATACCCGTCACTAAATATATATTTCTTTCTGCCGCACCTCACAAAAAATAATAGTGGCGGTCACTTTTATAACCCTGTCACTAATGTTTCGTGCTAGTGACAGTCTTATTCTTGCCGGTGACGGGCATAGTTTTGCCCGTCGCTAACCACCAGGCGGCTATAAGCCTTTCTGCAGTAGTGAGAGCACAAACCGATGCAACGAAGCAATGGCAAGAGCACAAGTGCTCAAATCCTTCACTCTCAAATCCCACCACAAGCAACTAATGCTTATGGGGGGAAAAGAGAGGAAGAACAAAGAAGAACCCCACAAATGGAAATCCAAGATCTAGATCAAGAGACTTCCCCTCACTTAGAGGAGAGATGGATTGGTGGAAATGTAGATCTAGATCTCCTCTCTCAAATCAGTCAAAGATATGCAAGAATCATGGGAGGAATTGGGAGAGGGCCAAGCTTTCCAAGGTCAACAATGGAGGAGAGAGAGGGGGAAAAACATGCTTGGAAGAGCTGGCTGGCTGGAGGTAGGTGGAGGGGTATTTATACCCCTCACAGAAAAAGAGCCGTTGCAGTCCACTTAGTCCAGAGTTTCCGGTCTGGGAGGCCGGAAACTCCGGCCTGCATCCGGAAACTCCGGGGTTACTCCGGCCTCAATACAGCGACTGCCGCCGCGATGCTCTCTTCTCAGCAAATCCAGATGGGCCGGAAACTCCGGCCACTGAGTGCGGAAACTTCGGCTGGTCCGGAAACTCCGGGGAAACTCCGGACCTACTCCGACCTCGATGCAGCGACAGCCGCCATGAGGCATCAAAACTCGATGGGCCGGAGACTCCGGTCCCTGAGCACCCTCAGGGCGGAAACTCCGGCCAGGCCAGACAAACTGCAAAACCTGAAATGCAATACCTTTTGCAAGGAAGCTCCAAACGAGATGAAACCAACGAGGTTGAAATATTAAGGGTCACAAATATAGAGGAGATATCACACATGGGAGGTGTGGACCTTATCTCGAGGAGGACCAGTAATATTTCCAACACCGAGAACGCAACAAGTTTTCCATCCGGACTCCGTTTTCAATGATCTTGGGCTTGCTCCGAAGATAATCACAAGCACTACAAGATCATGCATATACACATCATAGTCCATCATGTGAGGAGGATAACACAAGAGGAGAGTTTGATCTCTCTACAAGAGACGAACCGGTAAAACCTCCAACATCAAAATGTCGGAGACTAGTCCCAGGAACTAGGGGTGTCTCTCAGAAGCCAGGAAACGTGTAAGGGGCTGAACACAACGTCAAACAAATCCTCAACAACCTCGGCGACGGTGCTCGTCGAGCTCGGTGAGGAACATCACGACAGAGAGGAAACACGAGCCGCTACCCAGGTTCAGGCCCACCGTGAGGTGTAAAAGCCCTACGTCCTGCTAAGATGTATTGCACTGCTTGGAGAGGTTCACAGTACAAGGTGCTTGCCGAGGGCACAGCTATGGCTATGGTGGACTATGGTGGAATGAGCTCCGTCTTCTTCCTTAGACGTAGCTGCTTGGTTGTGGAATGAGTTGGTGAATGCGGGATCCCCCTCCTAGGTCGTACACTGGCTCCTTATATACTGGGCTTGGTCCTCTTCCCCGAAAATCTCCGGCGGGAAGGGATACCACAATGCCGCCGAGTTGGAGCACAGCGCACAGCGTCGGGGGCGTCCATGGACGCGGTCCATGGCAGAGAGCACGTCGTCTTGGCAGAAAAAGCCACCGTCCAACCAGGACGGTGGGCTGGCGCTGCAGAGCTTTGGGGCGTGCCCCACGGTGACGTCGCAGTTGGAGCGTAGCGGCGGCCGGCCGCTTTATCACCAATTTGGCAAGTCTTGGAGTCCGCTTTGCTTGCCGCAGCTCCTTTGACCACTTTATACACGAGAATGGCAACTGCGGCGTCTTCGTCATCGCGCGCAGGCGCGCGCGTCACTCTGCGGCGGGCGCAGAGCCCATGTGCGCTCTGCAGCGGTGCAGGAGCTTGCTTCCACTTGAAGGAACCCCGCGAGGGCCTGAAGCCTCGCCGAGGTTTTGTAGCCGTTGACTTCTCGCGAGGGAAAACCTCCCGAGGGTGGCGCGGAGACGCGCCAGGGCCTGAAGATCTTCTAGGAGAGGCCTTCCCGAGGCAGAGGTTCCTCTCGAGGCCTCCAGGCCGATCGTCTGGTCCTTAGCAGAAATGCTCAGTCGAGCAAAGAAGCCCTCGCGAGGGAAAATGCCTCGCGAGGCTCGTCAGGCTGAAAGCCTGGTCCTTAGTAGAATTTCCTGCGGAGCGTTTGAGGGCTGTGGCAGGCCGGCCCATGACACCCCGGTTTTCACTGGGCCGACAGTAGCCCCCGGGCCCGCGATGGGCACGCTGGAGCTCCTCAGGCGGAGGCGAATCGTCGTGGGCCCAAAGAAGCCTGCGAAGCCCGAGACACGTGGAGCGTCACGGCCGGCACGATCCCACGATCTCCTCTGAAGTAACGGGCGTGGTGGTGGGTCCCGCCACGTCCTGTAACGGCTCGATGAGCCGATATAAGGCGAAGAGCTCGGCGCAGGCGGCCATTACTCCACTCGTTCCCCTTTCGCCTCCTTCTTCCCAGCGCTCAATCCCCAACTCCTCCTTCGCGACCTTGCTGCAATGGCGCCCAAGAAGGCCACCGCTGCTACGAAGGGCAAGGCAGTGGTGCAGGGCGGCGAGCCGCTGAGATGCAGCGGGACGGTGACTTCGAGCCGGCTCTGAGCGGCTCCCGCTTCGAGACGGAGGCGCAGCTGGACAAGGTGCGCCACATGGCGGCCTCGAAGACCAACGAGCACGGCGCCACGGTGCTCAAGCGGCGGGCAACTCCCACGGCAGCTTCTACCCCATCTTCATGCACTCTCTCTTCGCCGGGCTCGTTCCTCCCTTCTCCGATTTCTTCCTGGCGGTCCTGGAGCGCTACCAGATCCAGGTTCTTCATCTCCACCCCAACTCCATCCTCGTCCTCGCCATCTTCGCCTACCTCTGCG
Source organism: Poa pratensis (assembly GCA_947311845.1). Lineage (NCBI taxonomy): Eukaryota > Viridiplantae > Streptophyta > Magnoliopsida > Poales > Poaceae > Poa > Poa pratensis. Next base: position 3,372,703 of record CAMZMU010000058.1, on the reverse strand, counting down.
AGGCGTACATCGGCATTCCGCCTTCGGTGGACCTCTTCCGCAGCTTCTACGCGCTCCGGTTCACGGCGAACAAGGAGCGGTCGGGTGCGTGTCCTTCCGCATCACCGACGGCATGAAGGGCGTCTACATCCCCATCGCGCGGAACGGCGAGAACATCGTGACCAGCGTGACGAAGAAGGTGGAGGACTTCCGCAAGCGCTGGTTCCTCATGCAGTTCGGGAGCCAGAGCGCCTTCTTCGAGCTGCCTGAAGCGCCTCCGACGAAGAGGGCGAGCTGGTCCTCCAAGGGCTCAAGGGCGCGACGCTTGGCCCTGTGGTGAGGCGCTTGAGGGACCTCCGCGAGGCCGGCCTCACCGGGCAGATGGTGGCCAAGGACTTCGTGAGGCGCCGCATTGCTCCGCTCCAGAAGCACGCGGACGCGATGTGGCTGTACTCCAACCAGAGGGACAAGATGCGCCTGAGCGCTACCCTCTACACGAAGGAGGAGTTGCACGCCCTCATGGAGACCCTCTTCACGTCTCCAGACATCCCTGCGCCACTGACCAGACTGTGCCGCTTCATCGGATCGATCTCGGGCGCGCGTCTCGCATGTGCAGGCGATGCCGAAGTTCGACCAGTGGGGCCTGGTGCCTAAGGGGCACGTTGGGCCTCGCGAGGACCCGGAGTCTGCGGCGCAGGGGGCGCCAGTTGAGGGCGACGAGGAGACGACGGAGACGCCCGCAGAGTCTGATGCGGGCGCACCGGCGCCTCGGGAGGCGCCGCTTCCTCGGCGGAGAATTCGAGCGCCTCGAAGAGTGCGGCGCCTGAGCTGAGATCCACGAGATCTCCTCAGGCAGCGGCGACGAGTTCGTGGTTGCCCCCTCGGCGTGTCGAGGGGGAGGAGGAGAGCGACGATGACGATGCTTCGTCGGGCCACTGCGAGCCCGCTCCAAGGCGATCCACGACAGGAACGCCGGGCCCAGGAGGAGACAGAGGCACGGACGAGCGCGGAGCCCAGTGCTCCGCCCGCGAAGCGGAAGAAGAGGAAGTGGGTCGACACCGCGGCGTAAGTTTTTGTACTCCCTTTCCTGTTTGATGTTGTTCTTGGTGTAGCCTCTCGAGGGTTTCTGAGTCTTTTCCTCTCCAGGCGCCCTGAGGAGCCAAAGAGGCGGAGGCTCCGGAGACTTGGAGAGATCTCCTCTGCCGCGGCGTCCGACGCCTACACTGAAGAGGTGCACCCGAGGCCACCGCTTCCTCTCCCGAGGCTGCGACGCCACCTCCTGGGGCGGAGGAGCGCCACGAGGAGAGGAGGAGGAGGCTGAGGTGACGACGCCGCCGCCTTCGCGGCCTGACGCTTCTCCCGCGCGGCAAGAGAAGACGCCGGAGATGGACGCGGCAAGGACCACGCCGCCGGCGAAGGAGGGCACGGCGGGACAGCTGCGTCTGCAGAGACGCATGCTGACGTCGAATGGAGGACACCACGTGCCGTCGCCTCCACCGAGCTCGGGCCTTGGAGGGCCTACGGGGCACTGAGGCTGCCGCGGGGACGGCCTCAGCAGAGAAGGCCAACCCTGCTCCTGGGGAGAGGAGAGTGCTCCCCAGGGGCAGAAAGATGGTGGAGCTGATGGTGGGGGCGCCTCGAGCCCCCAGAAGGCTCCCAGCGCAGAAGGCGAGGGGGGCTCTCGCCAGAGCCCCCAGAAGGCCCCTTGCACGGAGAAGAGGGAGGCTCCCAGCAGAGCCCCCAGGCGCGCCTCGAGGACACCCAGAGCCCAAGGCGCGATGCCCCGGAGTCCTCAGCAGGCGCTGGCGCTTCCAGGCCCTCTGGAGAATCGTGGGCCCTAGCCTTGCTGGGTCGGCGCCCTGTCGCAGCTCGCCGAGAGGCCGTCCTTCGCTCGGCGAGGGAGGTGCTCGATGGGCTCGAGGCCCAGCTCGCTGAGGAAGACCGCACCAGGGCGGAGGAGGTCGCCGAGCTTGCGCGGGGCTGGGCTTGCCTCCAGGAGACCGTGGAGCGCTGCCGCCGGAAGGACGAGGCAGCCCAGGCGCAACGCGAGGCGGCGCTGCGCTCTGCTGAAGAGATCCGCATCAGCGTGGTCCGCGAGGTCGAGGAGACCCTTGCGGACCTGAGCGCTAGCGCGAGGCTCTCGAGGCGGAGACGGAGGCCAAGCATCAGGAGCTGGCGGCGCGCGAGGCGGCGGTCTCCACCAAGCACAAGGAGCTCCTGGACCGCGAGGCGGGATCATCGCCGAGTCGGAGACCGTGCGGCAAGGCCTGGAGAAGCTCCGCGAGGACCTGCGTCCGCGAGAACCAGATGGTGCAGCGCGGGGCAGAACTTGATGCCCGCGAGACCGAGCTACGCAAGCGCGAGGAACAGGTCGAACAGATCGAGAAGGATCAGTCTGCGCAGCGGGAGCACCTGGAGTCTCGCGAGAGCAAAGTCACTCAAGACGAGGCGTTCTACCAGAAGCGCCTCGCGCTGACCAACGAGAACCTCCGCAAGAAGGAGGAGCAGATGGCGGAGGAGTCCGCGACCAAGGAGCAGCTCTTCCGCGACAATTGCAGGAAGGACTTCGCGGAGAAGGCCAAGAAGCAGGAGGGCGCTTCACGAAGAGACGCAACGAGCTTGAGGCCGCATCAGGGAGCTTGAGGCTCAGAAGAAGCGATTCGACTCCCGCCTTCATGACGCTGTGGAGGCTCGGAAGCACGCGGAGCAGGACCTTGCCTCCTTGACGCAGGACATGAACGAGATGCAGCAGCAGGTGGGGCCTGTTGTGGAACTCGTCGAGGAAGCTCGGCGGAGCGCTCTGACTGCGCAGGTCTTGTCGCGCCAGCGGGAGCGCATGTTTGCTTCCTTGGTGAGGCGTGCGCGGCCGTGCGGCCGCCTGGGGACCGAAGCCCCCAGGCTCTCTGTCGAGGGGAACTCGACGTCGCCACCTACCTTGGCTTCTTCGAGCAGCTCTCACCAAGTTTGAAGAGGTCGTGACGAACCTCGACGACTGGTCGACACCGAGAGCCGCGAGCTCCTTGGCGTCGCGGTCGGCCAAGTCTTCGCCAACCTTGCACACCTCCACCCCGGCTTCGACTTCGCGTCTGTGATGGAGCCTCTGGAGAAGGAACTCGCCTCGAAGCTGGACGCCTCGGTGTGGGACGACGTGGAGAAGTACACTCAACGCTTCAAGAGGGTCGAGGTCGAGGAGAGCGACGACGAGGCTGGTGCTGAGGAGGTGGATGACGAGGACGTCGACGGCGACGACGACAACCCCGCTGCTTAGGTTGCCCCTGTAGAGAGATGTGCCAAGGGCACTAGTTATCTTAAGACTTGTTGCTTTTATTTCGTGCTGGTTTGTAAAGACACTTTTATTTGTGCAAGTGTGAGTGCCCCTCGGGAGGCCTTTTATCTGTTCCCTCATGTCTTTTTCGCTCTACGTCGTTAGGACCCTGCTCTTAGCGCAAATAGCACCGCCGCTTCGGTATGCCGGAGTCAGGGCTCGACAAGGCCGGGGGGTGCGTAAGGCTTAGAGAGGTAAGAGCCCTCGAGGCGCGATGCTCAGGGGCTCCCCTTTGACGTGCAAGCAGCCCATGAGGCGTAAGAGAGAAAAGAGAGGCTCGAGGGGCGACAAAACCAGCGAGAGGGAAAAAGAGCTCATGAGGCGTAAGTTCTGGACTTAGCTCTGGCGAGACGCCTGCTTTGTAGAGGGTGTTGTGTTCCTGGTGAGGTGTTCTCCCTCTCGAGGCTGCCTGAGGCTGGTTTGGAGCTTTTGGAGCCCTGCAAGGCGTCTTGTTCCCTGTGTTGGAGAGAGAGGCGAACCCACAAGCAAAGCATAGTTGTACAACTCATGCGCGCTCATAGATTTCCTCATGGGTATCTCACGAGGAGAATAAGCACCAAGGTCCTTGGTGAGGTGACGTGCATGGGAGCTAACCCACGAGTCAGAGCTCTTTGGTGAGATAACGGTCGTGGGCGGAGAGCCACGAGTTAGAGCTCGGATCCTTTGGATTTTACGATGCTGCTGGGATGCTCCCGAGACACAGGCACCGTGCTCAGCCCCCGCTCGCGAGGTGCGCATGGGGAAAAATGTGAGCGCGAATGAAATGTAAGAAAACAAACTCACCAAGCAATATTACATAACGGCGCCGAAGCGCAATAGGTTCATGATGACCTGAAATTGTTCATTACACTTGGCGAGGCCAAGACAAAGTCCGCCATGTCTGGGCATGGGGTTCCACATGGAGTGGCTGAGGCTTCCCGCGGCCCGTGGCAACGCGTTGTAGGAAACTCTCAGTGGAGATGGCCCTCGTGAAGGGAAAGCTTGGTGAAGCTGGGAGGTGAAGACGCGTGCTTCCCTCTTGAGACAAAAAATGCCTGCCGCGACGTGATCACGGGTAGAACTTGCGTAGGTGCTCGATGTTCCATGGATTTTTGATCGGATCGCCGTCTTCCGTCTCGAGCCGTACCGCGCCGGGCCTGGCGATGTGCGCGACCCTGTAGGGGCCTTCCCACATGGGTGAGAGCTTGTGGAGGCCTTCTCTGGAGAGGATCCTCCTGAGGACGAGATCGCCTGTCTCGAGGGTGCGCGGCCGTATGTGGCGGCTGTGGTAGCGGCGCAGGTCTTGCTGGTACTTCGCCGCTCGGAGGGCGGCACGGCGGCGTAGTCCATCGAGCAGCAGCAAGTCGTCGTTGTGGAGCTCCTCTTGGTTGTCCTCGTTGAAAGCAAGGATCCGTGGGGACCCATGCTTGATCTCGGTGGGGAGGACTGCTTCAGCGCCATAGACGAGAGCGAACGGCGTTTCTCCAGTGGGCTTCGTGGCGGTGGTGCGGATGGACCAGAGCACGGAGGGGAGCTCTTCGATCCAGTTCTTGCCGTGGGCCTTGAGGCGATTGAAGCTTCTTGTCTTGAGGCCTTGAGCACTTCTGCGTTCGCCCGCTCAGCCTGCCCGTTGCTTCGTGGATGAGCCACCGAGGCGAAGCAGAGCCGTGTGCCAAGACTCTCGCAGTAGGCCCTGAAGATGCCGCTGGTGAACTGTGAGCCGTTGTCGGTGATGATGCGATTTGGCACGCCGAAGCGACAGGCCAGGCCTCTGATGAATTTCACCGCTGATCTCGCCGGGATGGTGCGCACCGCTTCAACCTCCGCCCATTTGGTGAACTTGTCGATGGCGACGTAGAGGTAGCGGTAGCCCCCGCTGGAGCGTGGGAAAGGTCCCAGGATGTCCAGCCCCCAGACCGCGAAGGGCCAGGAGAGAGGGATGGTCTGGAGCCCCAGTGCGGGCTGGTGGACTTGCTTGGCGTGGAACTGGCATGCCTCGCAAGCCTGGACAACGGTGGTTGCATCTTGAAGCACTGAGGGCCAATAAACCACTCCTGAAGACTTTCCCTGCAGGGTGCGTGATGATGAGTGGTGGCCACATTCTCCACTGTGTATGTCCTTGATCAGCTGGCGGCCTTCTTCAGGGGGGACGCATTTTAGTGCAACTCCATTTGGACGCTTGCGGTACAGGTCTCCCTCGTGAAGGCAGTATGACTTGGCCTGGCGAGCAACTCTCTCTGCTTCTGCGTCCTCTTCAGGGAGGACTCCGTCCCTGAGGTACTCCTTGAGCTCATCGATCCAGCCCGTCTCTTGGTGTGTCATGGCCAGCAGCAGGCGTTCCCCTGTGGGTGGACCGCAGCTCGGCGCTCCAGATGTTGGTGGTGGTGGGAGCTCTTCGTCCATGTTCATTTCAACGCTTCTTTTGGCTGTTTCACCGATGCCCTGGTGAGTCTCTCCTCGAACACGCCCGCCTGCTGGGCTTCTCTGCGTGATGCTCGCCTGGCGATGTCGTCGGCCTCCTGGTTCTCCCTTCGTGGGATGTGCCTGAGCTCCATCCCCTTGAAGTGTTTCTCGAGCTTGCGGACCTCCTCGAGGTAAGCGGCCATGTGGCCGTCCTTAGGCGTGTAGCTCTTGTTGGAGAAGTTGACGAGGAGCTGGGAGTCGCCCTTGATGAGTAAGCGCTTGATGCCGAGGGCGATTGCGGCTCTGAGCCCGGCGAGGAGGCCCTCGTACTCGGCGATGTTGTTGGAGACCTTGTCTGTCGTGAAGCACAGCTGGACGGCGTAGTAGAGCTTGTCGCCCTTGGGTGAGGTCAGGACGACGCCAGCCCCAGCGTTCTGGCATGCGAATGCTCCGTCGAAGTGCATGGTCCAGTGGCTTGGCACCGTGTCTCCTGCTGGCGTGGTTCTGCCTCATGAGGCTCTTCTTGCTGGTGTCTGTCCACTCGGCGACGAAGTCAGCCAATGCTCTCCCCTTGATGACCCTGGTGGTGTCGAAGCGCAGGCCAAAAGGTTGCAGCTCAATGTTCCACCCTGCGACGCGGTCAGTGGCGTTTGGATTGCGCAGGATCTGCTCCAGAGGGAATGATGTGACCACCGTGATGGGGTGGCCCTGGAAGTAGTGGCGCAGCTTCCTGGAAGCGATGAGGAGCGCGAGGAGGAGCTTCTGCTGCATAGTGTACCGCTCGCGAGCATCTCGCAGCACAGTGCTGACGAAGTAGACGGGATGCTCGACGAGGGTTGTCGATGGTGACGCAGCGCTGGGCTCCTCGGGAGCCTTGTCGAGCCTCTTGAGGTGGACCCTCGACGAGGGTGCCTTCTGGTTGTGCGGGCTCGGCATGGGGCTCAGGGCCTGAAGAGGATGTTTCCTTGTCGGGGGGATCTGGGCTTGGCGTGGCGGTGTCCTTCTTGGCGAGGACTGGCTCTTCCCTTTCTGCCACCAAGGCTGCGCTCACTGTTTGTGGAGTGGCTGATAGGTACAGCTTCAGATGCTCGCCGGCCTTGGGGCAACCATGACAGGTGGGCTAGCCAAGTACTTCTTCAGGTCTTCAAATGCCTTGTCCGCCTCAGGCGTCCACTTGAACGTGCCAGACCGCTTCATGAGCTTGAAAAATGGCAGCGCCCTCTCGCCGAACTTGGAGATGAAACGGCCGAGGCTGGCCATGCATCCCGCGAGGCGCTGCATGTCCTTGAGGCGACGAGGTGGCTGCATCTCTTCTATGGCTTTGATCTTGTCAGGATTCGCTTCTATGCCGCGGTGAGACACTAGGAACCCGAGGAGTTTGCCTGACGGTACCCCGAAGACGCACTTGGCGGGGTTCAGCTTGATGCTTACTTTGCGCAGGCTGGCAAAGGTCTCCTCGAGGTCCTCCATGAGGGTGTGCTCTTCGCGAGTCTTGACCACGATGTCGTCGACGTAGGCTTCTGCATTTCTTCCCATCTGAGCCCCCAAGGCCTTCCTCATGAGCCTCTGGAAGGTGGCGCCGGCGTTCTTCAAGCCAAAGGGCATGCAGACGTAGCAATACACACCACAAGGGGTGAGGAATGCTGTCTTCTCCTCATCCTCCTTCGCCATCTTGATCTGGTGGTAGCCTGAGAAGGCATCCAGAAAACAGAGGAGGTCGCAGCCGGCGGTGGAGTCCACGATCTGGTCTATCCGAGGCATGGGGTACGGGTCCTTGGGGCAGGCCTTGTTGAGGTCGGTGTAGTCGATGCAGAGCCTGCCGCCCCCGGTGTGCTTGGGAACGACCACCGTGTTGGAGAGCCATGTGGGGTGTGGGACTTCCTGTGACACCCCTCCCTGGCACATATCACCAGAGAGGCAGTCGTCCCGTGCGCCATCCCAAGATAACTGGCCGCACGTCACAACAGTGTAACATAATGGAAATCATTACACTATCAGGCACATCAGTGCTACAAATGGTTTACAAGGCCATCAAGGAATGACAACATATCAATCCCAGCATGGCACGATACAGAGTTTTAACTGGCAGCGGAAGACATATGAGAGGCTACGGCTTGGAGCGGCTCCACTCCACAGGTTCTGGCTGGGCTACTGATCCTAGCACGCTCTTGCTTCAAATCCTTACTAAGGTGGAAGATGAATCCTCGACAACACCTGGCCACAATCACAAGGCCCGTGAGTACATTATTATGCACTCAGCAAGTATCGCCACTCACTACAAACAATCCAACAATCATGCAACAAGACATACATTGTAAATAAAATCCTACAACATGGCAAATGTACTCTAGATACATGGCATAAAAGTAGCATGGCATTGACAACCAAACATGTCATAAGCAAACGACAGGGGTATCGCCAGTACAGAGTCCAAGCCAGGTGGGGTTGGATCGTGTACCGGCAATCACACAATGAGCTTACCTGTGACGAGAAGACGGGTGTACCCAGTGGGTACCAAATAATACACAACATCACCTGTGATTACTGCTAGGCCACTGACCTCATCTTTCCACTCTGGGCATGCTCGGTTGATGTGGGCTCTGGCCTAACTATAGGCTCCCCAACGCATCACACCGCCATCCCTAAACTTGGTTCACAATCACGTCTCAAGTAACATTCCCTGCATCAACTTATTGTTCATTTAGTGAATCAGGTTGTTCATCTTTCCTTCAAACAATACTTATGTTTAATCCTCCGGACTCGACGAGGACACATAGTGTGACCGACTCTGAACTGTTGTTCCATAACCTTGGAACAAGGCTAGACATCTAGATTAGACACTCTCGAGAGGTTGCAATTACCACTCACCTAAGTGCACCACACTGAGCCGGTACTTTAGGACAACATCCTTAAGGCGAACTCAGCAAGATACACTCACCGACCGTTCACGCTACCAAGACACTCCCTGTATAGCCACCGACATAACTCTATGCCTTATGCAGAAGTGAATCCGGCACGTCCCCAACAGATGAGCGACGCCTAGCTCCGGAACCTTCACAAGACTAGCCCCGACCAACTATGGTAACCGACTAGACTTGCCAAAAGGGTGGCGTCAAAGGAGGCTCAATAGGTTACGTAGGCCAAGGCCCGCCCATGTGAGCGACAGTGGCAGTGCGTTCAATGTTCAGATTAGTGGCACTATGGACTGACCCTATCGAAGCTTGGAGGGTTGTTTTAATTTATTCAAGTTTCAACATCACAAGTCCAAACAACAGGGGTTAGTCCAACACAACAATCACGATAAACAAACACAACAACCTGCAAGTATCAGTTTCAACAAACAACAAGCAACACAAGCATAGCACATAACAATAACAACATAAAACTTGCATGAACAAACAACAGATCAATAATAACAATAATACCCGGGTGACGGTGGCGGGAGACCCGGCCGGTGTCACTCGGGGGTTAGTGATAAAATATTACAATAAAAGCATAATATTTCCCCCACTTTCTTGGCTGAGGCGGGAGACCCTGCCATTGCCCCGGAAGTGTGAGTGTCATCGTAAAGAATAACCGAAAAGCACTCATAAAAATGAGAGAGCATCCATTCCACTCGAAGGTTACCTCGACGTGGTGTCAGCAATCTCGGCAAAAGAACCGCGGAAAAGTCAGCTCCCAGCATCGCAGTCCGGATGGCATGTGCCAACCATATTTGACGGTGGGACAAAGGCAACTAACACGAATGCCCCAACCCCGAGGATCATAAGCCGACATTCGTCCGCACCTCACCTCGGCGTTGAAGAAGTTGAAAAACCAAACAAAGCCCCGCAAAGCGAGACGCACAGTTGTAATAATTCCCCCACTTCCTCGGCTGAGGCGGGAGACCCTGCCATTGCCCCGGAAATGGGAGTGTTGCACAGATACGCATATAAAGAAGTGCAATAATTTAAAATGCAACATGTCATATGCAGCAATACAATGCTCATGTAAAAGTACGGACAACAAACAGAGATGTGATAATAACAGTAGACAGGCACAAGCAATATAACAATAAGCAGACGGACATATAATACTCGTCAGGCAACAAGCAAAACAACAAAACAAACATTGCTGGACGGTTTATAGCAAGGGGTTAGCTTGCCTGAAAGCGGGGATCCATTTGTCTCGAAAGGGTCGGGGTGGTTTCGCGGCGTCGGGTCGAAAGCCGCTTCTCCGGAAACTCCGGAATGTACCCACAAAAGGGGCACCTCAGGAACTTCCTTGGAACAAGATGGGATTCATGCCACTGGAAAGGTTGTGTCGAGACAAGAATTTAGGAATTTGAATCGCCTTAAACGGAGCTACGGTTAAGGAGATATCGACGAGCGAAAGATCGCTATCTGTCGCTCACCAGAAAAAAAAACTGAAATGGGCCGAATCTTGCTGGGCTGGGCTGGTTGCGCATCACTCGGAAAATACGTTTTCCCCTCAGGAAAGCGTAAAACTGGAAAGACGCTTCCACTTAAACGACGTGGCAGCTGGGCCAGCGCGGGACCCGCCTGTCGGCGTCACAGGTCCGCCACGCTGGCGCCACACTGGCGCTCCTTCTTCTTCCCGCGCGGGAGAGCACGACGCCGTACGGGCCGGCTCGGCCGCCGCCTGCCGCCGCCGCCCTGGTGCGTGCCGCTGGCCGCCGGGGTGTGGGGAGGGCCGCCCCGTCGCGCCGCCTCCGGTGAGGTGGGCCACGGGCTTGGGGGAGCAAGGAAACGACGGCACGGTGGCGCGCCCTGCGAGCTCACCGCCGGCGAGTCAAAGATGGTGACGAGGCTAGAGGCCACCATTTCACGAGCTGCTTCGCCTGGGAGGAAGGGGAGATCAAGGGGATCCTTCCAACCTCGTTTAATCGAACGAAGACCCTCGGAGTAGCTCGCGATGTTCCGAGGAACCGCGGTGATGTTTCCGGCCGATTTGGCCGAACCCGAGGTCTATCCTCCAATTAAACCAGTGGAGAGGTTCCAGAGGGGAGAGGGAGGTGGTGCGGGGACTGGAGGTAGCCGGGGGCTCCTTTTATAGAGCTTGAGGGGGAGGGTGGGTGCGTGGCCGGTGGCGGCCATTGATGGCGCACTGCTCGCGCGGCCACAGTGGAGAGGATAAGGGGATGAGGGCGCCGCGCTGGACGCATAGTTTCCGCACGAGGTCTACTGCTCGCGCGGCGCGTCCTCTAGCTTGGCGTCGGGTTGTTCTTGATGGAGCACAGTGCGGCGGTGCGGCGTGTAGTGCTTGGCGGCGGCGGGGTGTCGAGCGGAGCAGGGAGGGGCCTGGGCAGGGCTTGGCTCGCCGGAGCCAGGTGCCGCAAGGGGAGGGGAGGGCTCGGCTGCGGCGTCGCTCCACAGGACAGCGAGGCAGTGGACAAGGGCATGCCGGCGGACACGTCCTGGCGCTCCAGAGCGCGCCACGGGCGGAACTGGCGCGTTCCCGACAACCTATTGCTCCAAACGCAAAACTATCTATACTACGGGGTTCACAAGATAAATACAAACACAACCAAACAAGAATCAATCAAAGAGGAGATACTTTACAGAATAAGATTTTTGGAAAACTAAAAACACCGAAGGTGTTCGATGAAATGTTCATGGTCTTGCACACTTCACAAAAATTCCCAAAAATTACCACTGGCTAGGTTAGGTGTAGGGAGCATGTCTGTGGAGTTTGAGCTCATTTGGGTGAAGGGAAAATGGTTTTCCATAAGATGGCCTAAAATGGCCATAATGGAATGATTTGAGAAAAATGGGGTTCCATGTTTCATCTTGGGTTGATCTCCTGGCATTGTGTGTCCTTGGGTCATGTTGTCAAGATCACCAAGTATCAAGGTCATTGGAGTTTTCTTGGTGTAGGTTTGTTTGAAGAACCCAAAATGGCATTAATTTGGGCTTACAAAGGAAGTGGTCTAAATGTTGCTCATATAGGTTTGGATCCAAAAGATGAAATGCAGTAAATGCCAAAATATGCATACCCTGAATTTATCAGAATTATTGGAGGTTCCTAGCTTGGTTAAAACATTTCTGGACTAGAAATGGCAGTTTTGAAATTATGGGATAACTTGGAAATATTGCATTGGAGTATGCAATACTTTTGCATGGATGGTCTTTATATGGACATGGGGTCCTCTGGTATTTTTGTTGGAATTTTTGGAGACATAAGAATAGGGGTTCTTTTGGAAGTTGCAAAAAGGCAAGAAAAGAGCACTGCAAAGAAAGTACCTCAAATATTGCTCAAATGAGGTTGGGACAGTGGAGTGAAATGCTCAGGAGGTGGATTCATGCACCTACCCAAAATTGTAGAATTTTTGGATGAGTGGAAGGTGTCTGGATAATTTCTGGATCGAAAACGACATAAAAGGAAATAGGGTTTAACTTTGGAATATTGCTTGGGACTATGAAATATTTTTCTGTGGAAGTGATCTCTATGTATGGGGGAACCATATGGTAGCTTGGTAGAATTTATTCCAAGCTAAAATTGCGGTGGAGACTTTTGTGGAATAGACCGGAAGGATTTTGGAATCACCGTTTAACAGATAAAACGATGTCCCGGAATTATGGTGGAGGTTGACAAGATCGAGGATGGTTGGGAATTTTCTGAGAGGGCGAAACCAAAGTCAAATCAAAGACCAACGGGTTCGAAGAAAACATTTAGAAACCTGAAAAAGTTTTTCCGGTGTGAGGAAACACCACTAAAATTAGGGACGAATTTTTGGGGTGTTACACTTCCCTGATGATGTGTGCTTCTTTCAACTTCTCTACTTCCTTGATGATGAACTCTTGCCTCTTTGGCGCCTGGCGCCGTGCTTTCTGCTTCACGGGGCGTGCGTTTGGACACACGGCTAAGTGGTGCTCGATCACCTCCCTCGGTACTCCGGACATCTCTGACGGCGTCCATGCGAACATGTCAGAGTTTGCCCTGAGGAAGGCGACGAGCGCGCTTTCCTATTTGGGAGGCAAGCCAGCGCCTATGGTGACGCTAGCCCCCGAGCCGCCGGCGTCCAATGACACCTTCTTCGTAGCTGCCTGCTCCTGTGAGAACATCTGCTTCTTCTTTGCGGGCCTCTCGAGGGGCTCCATGTCCTCATCTGCTGGAAATGCCACGGCAGCGGCCTTGTAGGCGGTCTCGACAGAGCGCATTGCGTCCTGGACTTGACCATGGATGGCGATGGAGCCGCCGCTGCCTGGAAGCTTGACAATGTTGTACGCATGGTGAGTGACGGCCATGAACTTCGCGAGGGCGGGGTAGCCGAGGATGGCGTTGTAGGGCAGGCCAATGTATGCGACGTCGAAGTCGATCTGCTCGGTGCGGTAGTTCTGCGGCGTGCCGAAGGTGACCGCGAGCCTCACCTGCCCCAGAGGTGTGGTGGAGCCACTTGTCACCCCCGTGAAGGGCCTAGAGGGCATAAGCCACTCGTAGGGCACTTGAAGCTGCTCGAAGGTCTCGACAGAGATGACGTTCAAGCCCGCACCCCCATCTATGAGTGTCTTGGCGATGGCGATGTTGTTGATGATGGGAGTGCACACCCGAGGGATGGTGCCTACAGCCTTGGTCGACTTAGGGTGGTCCTTGGAGTCGAAAGCGATGGTGTACTGTGACCACTTGAGGGGCTGGGAAGCCTCAAGCCCTGGAAGGGCTGCGCTGACCTCGCGAGAGAATTCCTTGAAGTGGTTGTTGGACTTGGGCGCCTGAGACCCGCCGAGGATGCAGGCTATGGCCCCCTGAGGGGCCTGGTAGCCCCGGGGTTCTCATCGGGAAGGTTGCCGTTTTGCCCGGCGTTGTTCCCCCGAGCCCTGTGCTGGAAGTTGTGGCGTCCACCTCCGCGGCCACCACGGCCTCCGCTGCGGCCGCCGCGGCCCTGGTTCTTCTCGCGCTCCTTGCTGAGCTGTTTGAGCTCCCAGCAGTCCTCAGTTGCGTGATTGTGCCTGTTGTGGTAGATGCAGTACGGGCGGTTGTCCGCCTTTTTCTCTTCAGCCGTCGGATAGGCCTCGCGAGGCTGTTTTGCGTCAGGCTCTGCCGCGAGGATGGCGGTGGTCTTGCGCTTCTCGGCAGGCTTATTCTTGCTCCTGGACCCCTCAGGAGGGTCATCCTCCACTTCCTTCTTGACGAAGAGGAGGCCCCCTTCAGCCTTGGCGCACTTGTCAGCCAGATCAAAGAGCTTTACCACAGAGGAGAGGGTGTCGTGGATGCCGAGCTTCTCGAGCATCCTGTGGTTCGTGACGCCCTCCCTGAAGGCGGAGATAACGTGCGAGTCCGGGATGTTCGGAATCTTGTTGCGGACCTGGCTGAAGCACTGGATATATCTGCGGAGGGTCTCGTCAGGCTTCTGGCGTACCGCGCGAAGGTCGTTGTAGGTGAGCGCGCGCTCGTAGGTGCCCTTGAAGTTGGCGACGAAGACCTTGCAGAGGTCCTCCCATGTGTCGATGGTGTTCTCGGGGAGGTTCATGAGCTACGAGAGCGCGGAGTCCTTGAGCGCCATGGAGAGCCAGTTGGCCATCACCTTGTCGTCGCCTCCCGCAGCCTGGATGGAGACGGTGTAGAGCTGCAGGAACTCCAGAGGGTTGGTCCTGCCGTCGTAGCGCGGATGGAGGTCTGGCTTGAACTTCACGGGCCAGAGCGGGTGAAGGCGGTGCAGCCCGTGGCGTATGTCACGGCGCCACCAGCGAGTACGCCGCGGTTCTGGCGACCTGCATCGGCAATCTCCTGCACGATGCGGTTGTGGCGGTCCCTCTGGCGCTCGATCTCCACGCGGGCATCCGCCAGAGTCCGCTGCACGATCTGGCAGTCGTGCGGCGAGGATGCGTGCGACGCGGCACGGTGGTTTGCTGCCGAAGCTGCAGCTGGAGGAGGTGGCGGAGGCGGAGGGGGAGGAGGAGCGTCGTGCGCTATGTTCCCCTCGCGTCCGGAGTGGCGCACCAGCGAGCGAGAGGGTGCTGGAGCTGCAGTGGTGGCGGCAGGAACGGCGGCGGTGTTGATGAGCTCCTCGAGACGCCCAAGCCAGTTGTCGTGGCCCGCCTGCGTGGGACGGTAGCGCAGCAGCTCTTGCGCCATCAGTAGCGCGGTGGCTGGACTGGGCGCCGCTCGGCCCATCATGGAGGCGCTCTCGCGCCTGGATGGGTGCAGGGAGGAAGCTCCCTCGTCCTCGCCGTCGATGCCGCCGTCGTTGCCGCTGCAGTTGCCGCTGTCATCCTCAGGATGCTCGACGCGCGGCTCGGCGTTGCGCTCTGAAGCGCGGTTGGCGCGTGGGCGACCACGCGGGTTGTGGTTGGCGGCGGGCTCGGTGTTGGCCCTGCCGGACGTCCGTCGCGCAAGGCGCGCAGCTCGCGTGTCAGTCATGGCGCGGAGAGGTTGAAGAAGTTGAAGACGCGCCTCAGCCCCCTACCTGGCGCGCCAAATGTCGGAGACTAGTCCCAGGAACTAGGGGTGTCTCTCAGAAGCCAGGAAACGTGTAAAGGGCTGAACACAACGTCAAACAAATCCTCAACAACCTCGGCGACGGTGCTCGTCGAGCTCGGTGAGGAACATCACGACAGAGAGGAAACACGAGCCGCTACCCAGGTTCAGGCCCACCGTGAGGTGTAAAAGCCCTACGTCCTGCTAAGATGTATTGCACTGCTTGGAGAGGTTCACAGTACAAAGGTGCTTGCCGAGGGCACAGCTATGGCTATGGTGGACTATGGTGGAATGAGCTCCGTCTTCTTC